>OY365807.1:51048105-51648105 GCA_959347315.1 Bimastos eiseni | reverse complement strand
CCTTTTTGTGACAAACTGCGTTAGTTTTCCCAAACATTTTAGTACACGCTCCTCATTAAAGGTTAAATTAGAGCTTTGTGCATTTACTTGTGGGCAATGTTGATTAAGTTCAATAGTTGCAGATCTAGTTCAGATTTTTTTGTGTGGTTTTTAGTTGGCACTGTCAGCGAATGCCTCTCGGGTGAGGGCAGTGCATCAGAGTTCATGGCATCAGAAGGGCAAAAAGGCGACAGAGGACAAAGATGAATCAGAAGAAAAGAAAGAGGCAGTTGACCAATCGAAGAAACGACCGGTCATTGATGCTCAGACAAGCATTCGATACATGAACAGCAAAGGTAATGAATTATTTTACAAGATGCGTACCTACAAGACCACTCTTCGCTATATTCCTCTACAAATACCTGCCTATTATTACCAAATCTTACTCTTGTTGTAATGACCATTATGGTTTTGCCAAGTGTCTAGTGATAAACCCAGGGCCGTACCAAAAGGAGGGCCAACGGGCCCTAGAGCCAGGGCGCAAATGTTGAAAGGGTGCAAATATCAGGATGGAATAATTTATTATTCCATAATATGCACTACTTTCAAAATGTGGGCGCCAAATTGATGATTCGCACAGGACACAATTAGCTAGGCACAGGGCACAATTATAGCTCGGTACGGCCCTGGATGAACCCAACCTGGTTCGTTTTTACTGACATTGCTCTCTTCAGAATTGAATACTATCTTTCTGCTTTCTCTGTTAAACACCAGAAGCCTCATCCCAATCATTCCCTCTCACTTGCCTTCGCCAGGACACAGTTCTTGGCCTCTTTGGTTCATCCTTTACACACCTCCATTCAGATCACTCATTCTAACATCTCCAGTTGATCATCACCCATATATTGATGGAACTCAATTATTCATAAATAGTTCTGTTCAAACATCTACTCTGACTCAATAGATCATTTTATCTGGTTACCCAAATCTCCTGGTTGATACCAAACGCCCTGTGCCTAAATCAATTAAAATTTGTATACATGCTTAGACATTTCTGACCAGCTCTGGAAAATTCCAGATCCCTCTGTCTTATTTACCTAGACACTGCATCCACACGCTCATATAGCGCCCTTGTAGTGGCTAGGGCCATATTTATGGCGCTTTATAAATCGGCATTGTTGTTATTATTATTCACAGCCAATTCTTCTGTCTGCAACTTTGGTGTTATTTTTGACCAGAAGCATGGCTTTCTCAAGCAAACAGCTCATCTCTCCCACTCTTGTTTCATGTCTATCCATGATTTGTGCAGAATCCGCCTATGCACGACTTAAAATCTGCCTCTGCTTGGTAAACTTAACTACTGCGATTTGCACTGCCTGAATAAAGACAACACCTAAATAAATCGTCTTCAAACTAACCAGAATGGGCTTGCTCATGCCATCACTAAGCCCTCAAACACCATCTCATCACTCTTGTCCTTATATCTATGTAGAGACTTAAATACTTGAAGAAATAGAATACAAGGTTCTATCACTCACCTAAAAAACACACTTCAGTCCTCCCAATTTGTGTCATTTATTCACAATCCAGCCTTTTCTCCTCTTCCAATCTAGCACTGCTCTGTCATTCCTTCAGCTCATTGCTGAAATTTGCAAAGTAATGGCTTCATGTCAATTGCTGGTTCTTCCTCTCTAGAACAAACTCTCTCACCAGAATTTAAAGTATCTGATCCACCCTATGAATTCTCAAAAACTTCCTGTTTCTTGCTATCTCTCCCACAGGTCTTTCACCCAAAACTGAAAATACTGATCTTTCATAATCTTATCTGGATCCCTCTTTCCTTTGCCTCCCTTGTTGCTTCAATTCTAAACACCATTCACATTTTCTGTCTGCCCGAAAGGTCAATTGTTATGAACATGTTCAATGTGAGTTTTGTGAGTATTCTTATATTTTATTCCTTCTACAGCTTATAAACTTACCTATGGTGATGCTCTGGTCTGGGAACCCTACAGACGCAATCACAAAGGTACTATACCTCCTGAGAAGACGCGAAAGACGTGTATTGTATGTATACCTTAAAAATTTCAGTATATTTTTGTTGTTGTATGTATTTTGTATACTTAAAATATGTAGTTCTGTTTATTTCAAATGGACTGAAGCTATCTTAATCTCCTGTTTTAAATATTATTGTTTTGCATAATTTTTATGTTTTGTTTTTGTTTCATTATTGTTATTGCTGTATCTCTTCCCTGCAGTTTAATTTGTTTTCTTTTGTTCTTTTTTTAAAATTAATCCTGAGTTGACTTGCAACCATCTGAATTTTTTATATTTATACAGTATTATATAATTGTGAAATATATAAAGCTTTTGTTTACCATCATGTCAATCTTATAGTGCTCAGTTAATGGAAAACACAACTAAGCATTTATTCTGTGCTTGGTTTGTAGTAGAAAAAATAAGCAGTTGGTATGAGATTTTAGCAACAGAGCTGTAATGAAAAGCATTTTTTTATTCAGCTGAACACTGCTAGAAATAATTGATCACTTTTTGAGCAAAATGCAATTGGTAAGTTGCAACAGAAATAGGGCATGCTAAAATGATATTTTAGTGGTGGAACTGATCGCAAATAATGGTGTAGTTTTCATTTTTTCAGTACATTTGTTAATGACAGATGTCAAAATTTATGTAGCACAATAACATAAATTTCGATTCTAGAAACGTTTGTGGCAAATATAAATAAACAATTTGAAGCACTATATGGATCTGAAGCGAATTAAGTATACAGCATTCTGTACAGCTTTGGTTAGTAATTTCATTTTATTGACCTCTCCTTTGCTTAATATTCACTGAGGACTGGCAGCAAACTTACAATCAAGAAAATGGTTTATATATGTTAATAAATACATTTACTTATTATCATAATGCTTATTTTTACATTTTTTTGATATCACCAAAATGTATGCCTCAGTGTTTTCAATTGTAAGATATTAATATCATATGGAGTGAGGAGAAGGTTTACTGCTCCACAATAGCCATCGTTTAGTGTTAATGGTTGTATTATTGTGATTCATGCTGTTTAATTGCTATTGTCTTTCAGAGAGGTGGCGTTATCTCTACAGGGAATCCATGTCCAATTTGTCGAGATGAATACCTGGTCTTGCATCCTGAGGTTAGGAGTTGAAATCCTTGGGGCTAGTTGAGCTTTGTAGTATATTGCTGAAATTCAAGTACTTAAGCCTTTATATAGCACCTGCAAAAGCTCTCTAAAGCATGTATGCAGGAACAGTGCCAATGACATTTACCGGTATAAACAAAGTTTATAAGAAAAGTATTTTAGGTTAATTTTAAGTGTTTAATGTATTGGTATATCAATGTATATCAATGTATATCAATGTGCTTGTACCGTGCTTGTTAACAATAAATTCACAGGCACATGCACAATTGGAATATTTCTACAATGTAGTATTAAGATGTAAATATGGAATCTGGGGAATTTCTGCTATGTAATACACTGTAGAATATATCATGTGATGAAATGAGTTTTAAATATTACAGGTTGTCTGTGCCACTTGAACTTTCTGAAAACAATTTAGTGTTATTATTTGGCATGGCTACCACACAGAATCAGTTTTTGACACAGAATATTAGAAATAACAGAGATGTGGTAGTGTGAGCCAAGTTACCTGTTTGTGGTAACCAACTGGTTGAGGAATGAGCACTCACTGTGAAATGCTTGCTGTGTAGGGACCTTGAGCAAGCCCTTCACTCATAATTGCTCATGGCCATTGATGGATGCTTTGTCATGATATAGTGGCACTTAGTAAATGTATAATAATAGTAATAATGATAACAGATATTACTAAGAGTGGGTGTTACATTTAGTTTAAATTTCTTATTTGTCACTACTTTCAGAATGTCGATCTCTTAAAGCAGTTCATCTCGCCATACACCGGGCAACTGATATCTTACCAGAAAACAGGTGAATTCCCAACACTGTATCTGCTGTCTTCAGGAGCCATTGTTGTTCTTCTAATCTACTGTTTTATGCATCATTTAATGTATGTCTTTGTTTAATAAAAATTGTGTGCCTTACCAAAAAGCATTTATTTAGCACCTTTTTACTCTTTACAAGGTTTGTGATGAACATCATAAAAAATTTCCAAGAAGTATTTATTTTGCACCTTTTAATTGATTACAAGGTTTGCAATCTTATTATTCTTTTGAGACAAAGTGCAATAATTGTAATTATTAACTGATGGTATACCAAGGCTAAGCCATAATCAGGTTGATATCCAAAAGATCAGTCTGTAAATACATTGAGGCACCCGTTGGTAGGTAAGCAAATTTGAAAAGTCTTGAGTTGAGAAAAATATCATTTTTTGTGAGTGAGCAGAAAAAGCAAATAAAAGAGGGAATTCCAACTTCTTGTTGGTCCAGCAACAAACAAGCTTGTTCATCAACAACAGTTCTAGTTTAAGGTATGGCTCGAGAGGGGTAATCACATGAATATCTTGTTGAATAATAACCGTCTGTAACTGACAACCTTTGACGTGTATATTATTGCCAATGTAAACACGCAAAAGGTGTCGTTTAACGCTGGTCATACAGAGTAAAATTGATTTCAGTCTAAAACTGTATACTTAGCAAATTATAAATTATGTATGACAAATGATTTTGGACTGTTGTATTGTATTTAAGCATTTGTAAGCACCTCTAGTCTCGAATGAACTGTTCAGAGGCGCTCTCAGTCGGTGTGGTATATCTAAAGTCACTTGGTCAATCTTATTGGTCTGGCATGACTATTCAAGCAATTTCTTTTTGGAAAGGTTTTATTTAAAATTTTGGTTTATTTGTTTTCCGTCTTCTGCCCCTCCCCTCCCCTCCCCTCCCCCCCATTGCACATATTAAACAGTTCCAAGATCATTATTCTACGTCTATTTCACACCCAAGTTATTCAGTGGCCAGTCTTACTCCTTTTCTTCTGCCAAAAACACCCCAGAACTCAACTAGTTCTCATCAATGTTTAAACATCTGTATATATCTAAAGTCTTGACTCTCTTTGATGACTGACTACCTGCTCCTTTGATTGGCATTTCTCTACAATAATTATAAGCTTATGATAAACTCCAATGGCCATGAACAAATACACATAAATATATGAAAACTCTAATTTAGATTCAAGATTTGGGCATTCCTACCATTTTGCTTCAATTTTACTGTAACATCATTGTAGGTGTCTGTCAGATGCAGCATAAAAACTTGCTAGTAGCAGTTCAACAGGCCTGGGACCATGGTACGTACTTTGCTTAACTAATGCTGTAGTAAAATAGAATTTAAGATTGTTTGGGTTTTCTTATGACTTCAAGTCGACTGCTAGCAAACGCTCAAAGCAATAGTTTCAAAGCTCAACCAGTCTGCCAACATTTATTATTCTTATACAGTGTTATTTAACATATATGTTGGTAGCTAGATGTCATTAATGATGATAATGTATACACTTTTAAAACATGGACTCTCAGCATTATTACCTTGAATCAGTTGTATAATCATGGCAGGGTGAGAATTGACTTGTCTATCATTGTGAGATCTTCATTGCACACCCCAGGGGTCATTTCCAATCCCATCAGTACTGTATTTTTGTATTTTCTTTCAAAATCCATTTGTGGGTTTTTAAGAAAATAATGTTCTGTGAACGTGAGTTGTATAGTAATAAAGTTGGTGATGTCATAAGGCTTTCAACTGCCTTTTGGAGTGTTCTCAACAAAGGACCTCATTTTGATTTGAGTCTGACTTACAAGCCTGCTATTGTTGAAATCTGTTGCTTTCAAATTTCTTTGACATCATTTTGCAAAATGCAGATAAAAATCTTTAGCTTCACTGGAATCAAAAGCAGTTGTTTATCTACAATTCCCACACTGAATCTTGGTATGCTCTCATTTTTAGGCTACATTGACATGCCGGTTCCATTTCGAAAGTATGACTACCAAGAATACTATCCAAATATGAAATCTCAGGAAGAGCAGGTTTAAGTACTCTCAAGAACTGTCTGTAACTAAATTAAACTGCCTAAATGCTAATAATAATGAACTTGATTTCCTGAACTTCACAAACTGGATTATTCAATAATAGAATGATTACTACATTATTATTCAAATTTGATATCATCTTCAAATGTTCTTTATACCAGTAAATGAAAAACTCATTCGCATTCTTTGTTCAGTTTCATTCTGCCTTCCTGTGTAGCTGTGTGTGAAATTGTAGTCAGAATTCTTCATCATACATAGTTTTCCGATAAGAGTAAAAGTTTGAATGATTGCATTATACAATTTTTAGGACTAAATCCCTAATATAGTCACACATCGATTCGCTGCCACACATATTATGTGTGGCAGCGAATCTTCAAGATATAGTTGAGCACAATACCATTCCAGACAGATGGCAGCACCACCACGTTCACTCACATAAGTCCAGTAAAGTTCATAGACTACCATATGAGACAGATGGTAGCACCACTTTAATGACTCATCATGTACTAAATTGTATGGGAAACAATTGCAGCTCATTGTTAAAGGGTTAAAGAAGGTATCATGTGTTGGAAACACGAACAGGATTCATATTAGTAATCATCACATTGAAGCATAGTGCGATGATTAGAAATACCCGATTATGTTGACCTAAATACCAGAATGGAAATTACTGCTCCAACCAGTACAACTTTGCTTGATGCATGATTAAGGATGGCTAAACTGATGGTATGCACGTTATGATTTTTTAAGCCACTGCCATAATCAACAGGAAAATCCCATTCATAATCTCCACAGTATCCGACCAGAATCGGCTTTGCAGGAATACCACGTCTGTTAATAAAAAAACAACATTCATGTGTCAGTTTATGCATAAATTACCAACTAACCAAACTGCAAAAGTACAAGTTTTTTGCATTCGTTCCTGTTTTCAAGTTATGCCAGTAAATTAACATTGACTTAGATGCATTTTATTGTAAATGGTCATCCCATGCACATCTAAAGTATTCTGATATATATTTGGACTATGACAAGCTTTGGTGATGTCATAAGTTTTGTAAGCACTTTTAATGATGTCCTAAGTTTTGTAAACACTTATTACCTGATCATTCGACATCGTTGTTGGTCCAACCGATACTGAGCAGTGTTGACGTCAGTTACGTTTTGCGCACTCCACAGCCGCTCCGCAACTGCAGATGCCCTTGGCCTAAGATGGTATACTAACAGAGTTAAAGCCATTGCCTGCCACAATCAGTTGAACCATTAGTGGCAGCATTACAACTGCTACTGCTAGTACTAAGCAAGACTAGAATGTAGATATCCCAGCTTCATAACGTGACTGCTAGAAAGATCCTTCGTTAGAGAGATATGTTTATATGCATCTATATGTATTGGGTAGTCTCAGAACTCTCCTTTGCATATCAACTGTGATGTTAATTTTTCTTTGACCTCTACCTCTATGAGTGTGAAACTGCCAATCCAGATCTTTCCCAGCTTAACCGTCATTTGCATAGACCTGTCAGTCTTTATAACTGCAAACTTCAGCTCCAAAATTATTTCATTTAGGCCAGCAGTACATGCTTGTGTGAGATGAGCACATATATAAACCATTGTGGAACAGCGGCCAATCGGTTAGAGCGGTCGGCCCGTAACGTTCAGTGTGCGCTGAGCGAGCGGGTTCGACCCTCGCCCGGGGAGTCACTGTGTAGGGACCTTGAGCAAGGTCCTTCGCGCACAATTGCTCTGCAGTACAACTGCAGTTGCTCCGTCGAGGCGTGTGTATGCACTTCTGAGCAAAAAATGTTGCAAGAAGGGTGGTATGAAATTTCGGTAATAAATAAATTGAGATTCTAACAACAACATCATAATAATGATAATAATAATGATAATAATGATGATGAAAATAATGATGATGATAATAATGATAATAATACGATTAACACAGCGAAGCAAAGGCTGAAGATAAGGGCACCATACACAAATCTAAAAAATCAATGACCATGAGCTGTGATTGAATGTCTCACATATTTATTTAAAGTTTTTTTAAAATACGTATTTAATGTATACGTATTACTCTGATGTTACATGAAATTACATGGTGATGATATAATTGAAATGTAGCCTACCACAGAACCGAAAATATATTGGAAGAGTCGAGGTATTCAGACCAGGCACACGCTTCTCCGCCTATCATCAGTTTCTGAAGTGTAGCATTGTCTACAATAGCAAAGTTATTGCTCTTCAAATGCTAACAATCAAACTGAAGCCAATTACGATATTGGGGCAAAGACAAATTTCCTCTACATTTGCCATGTAATGTAGTTTTCAGCTGCACCATAAAACTATGATTATGCCATGCCTTAGCAATTGTGGGTCATTCATCGTGGAATAAGTTCTCCTCATAAATTCAAGCTGAGATTTTAGGCAATGATTTATCCACTTTGGTTTGTTGCCTGAAAACTTTTCTGTTTCCTCAGAGTGAATAGTTGCTACTGCTGGTTCGTGATGGAGCCAGTTTATGCATGCACAGGTACAACACTATAATGTGAGTGTGTAATACAGTTATTAAAGATGTCCAAGTACAGCCAAGACACAAGGTCACAATTCGGAAGTTCAAAATTCTGAAGTTCAAAATTCTGAAGGTCAAAAATCTGAAGGCCAGAATTCTGAAGGTCACTATTCTGAAGGTCACAATTCTGATGCACCAAATGCTTTTACACTGACCTAATTTATGATTATGTGGTTGTTGGTGCTCTGCTCTTTCAGCAGCACTTTAAAAATTGTTGAGTTTAGGATCAGTTTTTGATTTAAGTGTTTAATTTTGACCAGTTTTTTATACTGATATTTTAAACTGCTTGTCATCCTAAACTTTAGCCTACCTCTAAACTGTACCTAATGGTATCTTCGATTAGCCTACCTGTGGAATTATTGGGTGTCTTTGAAAAAATACCTTGGGTTGGAATTATTGATTTATTGAATTATTGAACCTACCTCAAGACTTTGTCTCTTAGACAAGTTACCAGTGGAGTTACTTGGCATCTAAGGCAAGCTGACCTGGGGCATTGATTGCACTTTAGATGAGAGTACCTGTGAAGTTGGTTGGTTCCACCTGGTAGTAGTTCTTCCAGTCTTGACCATAGCTGACAAAGTTCAAGTACCAGGGTGCAGACAATATCATTGTAAAATTCTTGACTGCTGCAGCCTGTGCATAGCCATGCCATGTTTCAAACTGGCCAGTTCCACCATTTGACTTATCCTTCCAGATCTCCACTAGGGTGTCCTTATTATTCACCTGCAAACATATTCAATAATAGTTACCAGGTACATGAAGTTTTCATATCACCTCAGTCTATAGGAACATAAGTTTTAACATATACACTATACACTTATCTTAACTAATCCCCCACCCCACTCCCGTTGCAAAATAGCTAAAAACAGCAATGAAGATGTTCTTGAATCCTTATAATGAGTGAACTGACCGCTACGTTGTTGTCGACTGGTTCCTGCCAGATGATGGACTTCATTGGCCTTTGAAGTCGTCCAACGATATCCAGAAGTCGCCTGATGTAGTATCCTTCCACTTGCTTTATCTCGGTCAGATTGTTCGCCCTCATCCATTCCGCTATGTCAGGATTTGATTCCCTGGAAGCACATAGATCCATGCGAAAGATGTGCTTTCTCAGATACCAGTTACAATATTGGATGAATTTCATCACAGAATTGCTTTGGAGAAAGCATACACAGTGCACACCCATCCATTGTGCATTATTCCCTGGCACTATAGAAGTTAACAAGTGCCTAAATTGCTCATCCAGAATGAGGGACCTAAGAATTCATGCTAATCTAAAGCCTAAGTTTATCTTACAAATCAATAAATGATACTCTCTTTTTGCTATTTGGAAATCGCATAGGAATTTTATTGGTCGATTATTCAATCAATCAAAAATACTTGACATATCGCCCCTTCAAGATATCCACTCAGAGGTGCTCCCGGCCTAATCCTTGGCTGAAAAGGACAGATTTAAGAGAGGCGTAAAATGAAAATGATGAGTTCTTAGGTAGGAGACGGAGCTCTATGGGAAGTTCATTCCAGATGGTAGGTCCCACGACCGAGAAAGCCCGATGCTGCATTATGGAAGTGCGTGCAAAAGGGACGATCAGGTCGCTATGAACTGCAGAGCGAAGTGGTCGTCGACTAAGTTTTATTGTGACTAGAGCACATTTACGTGACAGGAGGTATTATTTTATAGGGGTGGCAGATCTCAGTTTGAGTGGTGGATCTCAAATCCAAAGTACAAGATCTTACATCAGACAAGATCTGGCTAATTTTACCCACTGGAAATGATTAGACTATGTGCAATAAAACAACTTGATTCTGAAACCATTACCATTACCTATTAAGGTTTCATATGGTCATGTACCAAGCCAAAGCTCTAAATTAAACCATAACACTTTAGCAACATGGTCCATTGGTTTTCCAGTCGTTCTAGTGCATTCATCATTAAAGTGCTAAATACTTTTAAGTAAAGTGCTCCGATTTTACTGAAGTATAACTAAAAGAGCATTCTTCTAAAAAATACTTTTAAAGTAAAAAGTAACAAATGTATTATGTTGTGTATGTAAATTTTCACTTACAGAGCTGCACTGTGAAAGGTTTAGTATAGTGTATAATGTATATCATCTTGACACTTGCCACTGATTTAAATTCAATAACACTAGAATCTATTTGCACTAAACCTTAATTCAACCATTTGCCATCTATGTTTCTTAACTGCAAATCGTCATTAGATTGCCTACAATAAGTTACAGAATAGTACTAATTAATGAACAGCATATTATGTCCAGGACATAATTAATTAAATTAATTAATTTGATTAAATTAATCAGAAGTCAAACTAAGACCAACCAGCAGGCGTAATAGACCTCGTCCATTCCAAGGTGGATAAAACTGTCTGGAAATTTCTCGACTATCTCGGCATAAAGACTCTCCAGAAATTCGTATGTGCTCTCCAGGATTGGGTTGAGGATTTCCTGTGGACCATGGTTTGGGTAGTTTGGTACGTTTGGTCCACCGGCAGTTCCATTGCCCCAGCAGGGAGTTAGAAGTACTGCAAATACAAAGGTAATAAAAATGATATGATAATAATGACAGCCCTTTGTGAGGCACTTGAGTAAGCTATAGAAATATCCAAATAATATTATATCAAAATACATATTTCTATCAACAACAGTTACAAAAGCAATGGTCAGCAGCCTTTAATTGCTTTAGCCCCAGAATTGATAAGTATGATGATAGGACAACAAAGTGATGCATCTGATAAGAATCCGTCTGCAACAATTTGCTCGGTGTTTCAGGGCAACTAATAAAAGATACTGAAATATATATTTTTTTTCAATTCCAACTCGTTGCAGTATGATTACATCAAATAGTATGAACTGGTGATAACAAGTTTAACAGAAGTTGAATTTAACTGTATCCCAGCCTGCAAGGTGCCCATCTGTCCTACTGCTTATTTTGCCATCACCTTTTGCAAATGGAAGGCTGAGCCAACCTTATGGGTTAACAGTTATCGAAACAACATCCTTCGGACCATTGTACCAGCCTATTACCATTCAACGATCTCTCTGCCACAAAATACTAGAAAAGAAATTATTATGATCCGATTAAACACTAAGTTTGAACTACTCAAAGTCATGGATGCACTCCAGTAAGACTTACATGGAAATGCTTTTCCCCAGCTCCATGTATGTCCGGGTGTGTCAAACTCTGGGATAACGCGAATGCCTCGCAGTCGAGCCTCGGCTATAACTCTGGTAACGTTCTCTTGGCTGTACACATGGTGCGGAGTATAGGCACCCTACAACCCCAGCAGCAAGCAATGTAAGTAACAGTGTAACATTGAGTATAATTACAGTTTTGTAATGACCAAATTAAGTGTAATGCCAGATGAAAACGACCGGTTGACGAAAGGATAAAACAATGCAGTTCCTTAGAGACTGTTTCTAATGCATATTTACACTTGACAGATGCAGATAACACAACAGACTGTTATTTGCATCCGACAATATACAACTGACAGCATGCACTTACTTGTCAGATGCTAATATAACATTATAACACCTGTACATATTTGTATCTGACAGTATGCATCTGGCAGTAAGTAGACCTATGCACTTGTCAGGTGCAAGTAACACTGTGCAGTAGAATAAAAAGTGTTATCAGTTTTCATTTAGAAGTACACTGTTTTTGGGGAATATTGTGCTTTAGTAGGAAAGGCATATGTATCCAATAATGAAACATAATTCAACTGCATTACGTTAATTTACAAGTAGTTATGATCAAACAAACCAGGGCATCATCACAGATTGCCTGGTAAAACACCCTCATTAATTGTCTAAATCAGAACCTAAAGATTTGATAAGCTATAGTAAGTTAGTTATTCATTGAATAAAAAGCCTATTATCAGAGCATAGTTGAAAAAACCCATTATACCAATTCATTTGTTGATTACTGTTTATAATAAACAACAAAGTAGATAGTTAATGGGTTATTGAAGAAAAATTGAGATGATCAACATTTTTAGAGTATGCTTACATGGACTGACAGGTTCTGGAATGTTGTGCTTTGGTAGGGAAAGGATTGGTCATCCACAATGTGCCAGTGAAGAACATTAAACTTATCCCATGACATAACATCCTACAAAACCAATCAAGCATTACAACCATTATATCACCTAACCTCTGTTTATCAATTAATCTGTTTGTGTTAAGGCAAGAGAAGAAATGAAGAATACAGGAACTAAGACCAGAGCTAACCTCAAGAGCTTAGTGTAGTCATGGCTAGTAAGTACTGCAACTGAATGTGGGCTAAGACTAGACATACAATGAGGATAGGTGAAGATACATCTCCCTCGCCCACTGATCCTCCCACAAACAGTCTGTGTGGCATTGTGTGTGATAACAGTGAAACATCTTTTGAAACATCATTCTACCCTGGTGGCGATTTGAGACCCTGACCTTGCAATTATCAATCCAGGGAGCTAACCACTTACTAAATATCATGCTTAAGCAACTAACTATTTATTACACACCTTGAAAGGTCTGTAAAGTGCACCACATTAAGTGTATTTACAAACACATAGTCCAATTTTCAAGTGGTCCAAAAACTAAAGGACATTTCAGCTAAAACACAGAGCATAGTAACAGCAATCCAAAAACGAGGACAACTAGTTTATTGGTATGACAATGCATTTTTTCTCTTACACAAAGACCATTACGTAAACAAGCAAATAATTGTAATCACAGATCGTATATTGAACCTTGTCATTATCATTACACATGTATAAAGCGCCCCATCTAATAACCAAACATCAATTGATGTTGATGAGCAACAGTGAGTGTTTCGATACCCGTTTACCCATAACTTGCTCTAAGCCCCTACAAAGTAACAGTCTCAGTGAAGGAGGCTCGATTCTGTATCCTATGCAGCATTACAGAGTGCTGCTTGGAAATCATAAGTTTTTGTAGGTTAGAATTGAGCAGCTTTCAGACATACTAGTATGTTGATAATGGTATTGACAGGATAGTAATGTCTGGCTGTGTCGATCATCAGACTACGGTGACTGAAGCGCGGAAAATCGGTGATAGATGTATGGTTTATACAATACTGCAACAAAAACAGAAAACTGTATTAAATAACTTCAATAACAGCAGCCAGAATATTAATTTTGTACTTTTGACAGTCAGTCCATCCACTTGGAGCAATCTGCAAAACAATAACTGTGACAAGCGCTTCTTAGCCTCTTTTGTGCAAACGTTTGAAGACCATTTTGTTCAATCGTGGGTTAACTGTGTTGTGTAGGAAGCACCTCTAATAGGGCTCTCTTGAATTGGTGCTATACAAATTTGCAATTTCTGTTACTTACATAGCAGCACAGATGTCTGCTTATTTTGGTTTTGTTCCTAATAGATCATCCTTTACTAACTTGCTATGCGGCATTTTACAAACGTCTGATTAAAGAATATACTTACCTACTTACACTACTGGATCTATTAATTAATAGTTTCCATCATCATTCTGTGGAAGTTGCCACAGCAGAGAGGAGAGGGCTGCATGATTCACATGCAATAACATTTAAGGAACTTCATAAATGTCTCACCATACAAACTCTGCCACTGCTAGTATTAAGGCAGTGCCAGTCCCAAGCCTGGATAAAGGAGGAGGGTGGCGCTATTGATCTATGTTATCACACTGTGTTGTTAAACTGCAACTACAACAACTTTCACCATAAATATGTTTATGCAATGACCCATGTAACCTTTTCTTGGCTTGACCTCCACAAATTCTGACACCAACACAGAGCACACAACTTATATTGCAGACTTGATAATCCAATCTCTCCGACATGGCTTTTGTATTGGTTTGAGAAATAAATTTTTATTTACACTACATAGAACCTCACACAATGACGTTCTGCGACTGTGAAACCAGCCAATGAAGTGTGCTATCATCGATGTCTAATTGCAAAACATAACAATGCATCATATATTTTATAGTGTGAAAAAATTATTTGGCATAGTTCACAAGCATACAAAGCCAGTGCATAGACATAAATTACAATAGAATAACTTAACATACCTTCTTGTCCTCTGTCAGGTAAATGAGTTGGCTAAAAGTTTCTAATCCTAAATTAATAAACAATACAGTCAACTAAATATCAAATGCAAAGTTACAAAAGAAAATTCTAGTGTTTCTGATGAATTTTGAATTTGAAAACCCCATCAAGTGCAGTTAATGTCAGTGAACATACTATAAAAAAAACACAAAATTAATTTCACACGCCTATTATACACATAGTTTGACTAAATCACCGAGTGCTTAGAACTATTATCACAATTAGATTATCTTTAGAACAATTCATTATAATCCAAGTTGAGCAAAGACATATATATATACTGTCATCGTCATCAGTTTCTGATGCCTGTCATTTGGTGGCGATGAGTACGAATAAATGATCTCCATTGCCCACGATCATTTGTCAAGTCCATTATTCCATTTATTATTAGTTCAAGTGATGCTGTGCCCCCAGTGTAGTCCTGGACTGCCTTTGTTTCTTCTCCCTTGAATCCTGCATGTAGTAACACTACATTGTAGTGCATTGTGTGGAATTCTCTCAACTCACATTCTCTCTACATGTCCAAACCACAAAAGTTTTAAATAAATATGAACAATCATAATAGATACGATTAGATCAAAGACCTCTTAGAGCTCCCCAGATTGTGTTAGCTTGTAAAGTTGCAGTTGGTTGACCATTGATTGTTAGTGAATCTTAAGAAAACAAACAACAGCATAATCAGCGAAAGATTCCGTGAATTACTGAGCAATGTAATGTAATGTTTACAACAGACCGGTCTATTACTGCTAACACACAAGTCATAAACACAAACAATAGACATATTATTATGTTGGTCAGTTATCAGATGAAGAACAAAAGATCCGGATCCAGAAGTTGTGAGTTTTAAGATATAAAAAGAGTTCAAGCAATGGACAGCATTGGTAGTGATATGATAACAACTAGCAGATCACTTCCTCATAAATGTTCGTTTGTGAATAAGCTGGTACCCTGGCTAATCGAAGAAGTTTGAAGTTTACCATTACGATTTCCTAATCAAAGCCATTGAACATTTTCATTTATCTAATAATACCGATATAGAGGGCAAACTATTTCAGAGGCGCAATCAAAGATGCAGGAAACAAAAATAAGTAAGAAAATGATATGCATGGTGAAGTAAGGTAAAGGGGTTAAAGCAAAGGCAATACATGGCAAAAGCATGTATGTATGTACTAGGCATGTATCAAGATACAACAAGACTATCTCAACAAAAGCAAGGGTAAAATATGGCATGGTAGAGGTTGTAGATTGAATTAGACACTTGCATGATTCGTCATCACCAAGGGCCGGGTTGGATGAGCAGTCAAGGTCAGCAACAGACAGACTGAGCTGGATCAGTGGACTGAGGTCTGGACTGGGAATGCCATTCCTATCCAGTTGGATCCAGTGGCTGTAGCGGACAAAAGCCCCCTCTATGACATCACAGTTGATGAGATTTGAGGAGAAGCTGAACCCTGATGTCGGGTCGATGGTCATCTGCTGATCGGAGGTGGTCCATTGCTGGGGCAGTGGCCATGTTGCCCCAGGGTCAGCAACTTCACCCTGCATAAAAAACACTTCCCATCATCACATGAATATGTAGAGCACCAATGAAAACTATAAAAGGGTGATAAATACCTGGTAATATTTCCAAAATGTTCTTCCCTTTGTGATTCCTTTAACACACTGACTGTGGAGATTTGTATGTGAATACATGCAATACGGGATGGTCAATATGTTAATATTGAACCTTGAATGTCATCTCCAAGTGCATCTAAAAGCAAGAACTCTCCAGTCTGTCTTCACCAAATTCCTGCATGATCAGCAGTTTGAATCTCTAATGATCCCAGAATCTGAGCATATGCTGCCCCAACGATTGAGATGACATCAGTGTTTTTCCAAAGACTGAATCCCTTCTCTTCCTTCAGCAGAAGCCACAGAACTAAACATTTCTCAATGATAATTATAGATATCTAAATGTTCTGTGCCTGGTGACTGACTATTGCTCCTCAGATTAACATCTCTGCTGATTTACCTGTGCTAAAAATGTTAACAATATTACTAAAAATATAGATGTAAGTGCATAATCTTCTATAGCGCAGCTGACCCAACCCGGTCATTTATAATGTGCAATTGAATGCCGGTAAATAAATATCAACACTTATAAAATGACATGCATTGTATTGAATTGAATTGTTATCTTACTGCAAGAGGTAGGCGAACTGCAATCCATGTTATAAATCCATCAATCTGAGAAATCTTAAACGAAATCTGAATTAAGAATATAGTTGAGCAAAGCCAAAAAATGAAATTCTGCATTTTAAATACAAGGCAGCTTACTGAAATAACTACTACAGACTAATTGCTTAGCCCAGAAATTGTTCTGCAATTGACCTATATGACTTTTGGCCCTTTGAGTTCAACCGAGTCACAATCTAGATAAGTAAAAGGTAATGCAACTGACAGACAAAGAAATACACAGACGGACTGACAGAACTGACCAAATCAGACTGACTTAGACAGACAGATGATGCACTTAATAATCCTGGAGTATAATAATTGCAGTATAATATTATGCAAGAACGGCAGAACAAATTAATCATCTATGCGCTTGACAATCTGTTTAACGACACTGCGTCATAACAATGACGATTGCCGTCGCCCTCCTTCTGTCTCCATACTTGGAACTGGCACACCAGAGTGTGTGCGGGCACTAGAAAAGTTGCCTACACTTTGACCCTTCTATTAGCCAGATCGGTCTAGCCTTTTGTGTGATACTCAATGATATTGCATGATATTGCTCCTGAAGATATCCGAAGTTAAAAATTACTTTTTTACTTGGTTCTCGAACTTCACTGTCTACCCTCTACAAAACGATAACGTTCTGACCTGAGTTCGGAAATTTAAAGACTGATATGTTCCATAATGCAAAACTCGGTTATTTATACCTAACGCATTGCCACTTTTCAGTAGTTAATAATTTATTATTGGTCGACATTCTGCTGCATCGGTTAGTAAGTAGATATTAAACCCGAATGTTTTATCCGGCAGTTCGCGTCGATGGTTCTTATGCCTTGCGCGAAACGAGATCGAGAGTATTATGCCTCTTCCGGAAGTATCTTAGAAAAACATCGTAGGATAATCATTTTGTCGTTGCAAATGGATCATGGACTATGATTATAGTATGGATGTGTTTGATTCTTCGGACGAGGACCTTTTCTTTCCAAGTTCTTCCTACTTCAGTTCAGTAGACAACTTGGCTTCGGCGGATCTCGGCAGACCAAGTCTGCGTCGCAACTGCAGGGTTCTTCTGCCCACCTCAGACACTGGTATTATTATTATTATTTGATTATTATTTTTATTACTAATATTAGTATTATTTTATTATTATAACTTATTATTATTATTAAATTTTTAGCACGAGCAAGGTTACACAGAAATGCTACTGTAAAGTACTCAATTGAATATATGGCATTGTCAAAATTTATGAATTGATGTATATTATATTATGGTGCCTATGAACATAGTGTCAAACATTACTTAAAATTCGTTAATTCTATTATCTCACCCCTCAAAGTGTTCCTTTTGGTATGCCGATTATATGTTAAAAATGTATTCAGCTGGATGCATGTTTTACAAGTTGCTCAATGCATTAATAATTAATAGTAGCCTATTAAGTTTGGATAAATCTTCTGTGACTGAACCTTCGGCCCAAAAAATAAACGAAAATTCTGCTTTTACGGTCGAACCCATACACACTTTAGTGCATGAAGACCTCTGCGCATGCGCAACCATTATCGCATGCGCACTGTTAAAAACATCTAAAATTTGTAATATGCATAGTGAGTGTCAGTTAGGATCAGAGTAGGCGTTGTGAGGGTTGGTTATGGTCAGGTTAGGCGCCGTTTTGGGTCAGGGTTAGTGTCGCTGGTTAGTGTCGTTTTTAGCCATATGCAAACTTTCGCCGCAGAAGTAATTTTTCTGTGCATTTCTAGGCCGAATTTTCAGCCACAGAAGCTCCACGCATTGAGTTTTTGGTAAACATGTAGTTTACCAATGTAAATTAACAGCATTTAGCTGTTTAATAGTAGCCTATTATGTTTGGATAAATCTTCTGCGGCTGAACCTTCGGCCCAAAAAATAAACGAAAATTATACATTGGCAAATTAGGTTAAGTCTCGTGAGCGTCAGTTAATGTTATGGTTAGGGTTAGTGTAGTCATAAGATGCAGCTGCTGGAACTTAGAACTGTTTCATCAAGAATTTGTTTCATCAAGGATTCTTTTATATTTGTTCCGATTTTTTCAGTAAATCAACTTCCATTTATGCAAAATTGTTTTCACCAATTCAGATTCTATGTAATCACAATTCATTTTATCAATCTTGCTTTTATGAAGTCACTGTTCTTCTGATCAATCCAGCTTCTAAATAATGATAATTCTTTTCATCAATCCAATTTCCATCTCAACAAAATTATTTTCACCAATCCAGCATATATATATATAATCACAATTCTTTTTATTCAATCCGGCTTCTAAATAATTATAATTCTTTTCATCTTCATTATTTACTGATATTGTGTGAGTGAAATATTTGCGGACAGTCTGTTGAAACCAATGCGTGAACTATGTAAAGTTGCATTTCAATTTGATATGCTAAAATGTTGGTATTATGTATGAATGTATATATGATGATGAGTCTGTGCTGCAGAAGGTCAGCTCCAATCTATCTATTGTGATGGTTTATATTGGTGATTGACAGTTATTGCTAGCTGTAGTGATGTGGTATTTGTGTGTATGTAGGTAATGATGTATTTATATTTGTAAGTAAAAGTAAAGCAACACAGCTAATAGGTACTCTAAAATGTTGAATGACTTTTATCACATGGACTCTTACATGGCGTTGTTATGCATACTTTGTATATATTTATTTATTTATGCACTCAACATAGTAGATATGTAAATGAGGCAGAATGGATTATAATTATCAGCACGCTGGCTGCATCTGTAAGATTCGCCATGTGTCACGAAACGAAGGACTAGTTAAAACTTGCATTTGTCCCTTCAATCAATCAATCAATGTGAACTTAATATTGTGCCCCTTCAAGATATATACTCAGATGCATGCCTGGTCTAATTAAGGCGGGAAAATATGGATGTCAAAGAAGAGTAAAATGCAGGAGAGGAATTTCTAGGCAGAAGTCATAGCTCTTGGGAAGCCCATTCTAGTTGGTGTCTTGCATTCAAAGTGTTATAAGCCCTCAGAGGTTCTACAGCTGAACAAAACAGAGCTGTCCAATTAAGGTGCACAGCTTAAATATGAAGAGAATGAAACTTGAAATTAGGGACCTACATAGCTTTATGATATTTTATTAAAAAATGAATCGGGCAGCAGTATTCAATGTGATTCAAAAAATGGTCATCGATCAAGGGCACCTATTCAGAGGGGCTCTTGTTTTTAATTTAAAAAAAGTTATTTGTGTTACTTTAATCTGTTAATTAGCTTGATTTTTAGTTTTATTGATTTCTTTTACTCCAGGAAAGTTACTAGGTCTACCTTGATACAATGATAACTCTGTTACTGTGTTATCAAGTACACACTACATGAACATCAGATTCTAATGCTGATTCAATTCAACTGAACATTTTTGATTCGCCTGCCCCTACTGAAACTAGGTGGCTGAAAAGTGAATCAAGAATTTAATGCAAATTCCAAGCGCAGAGGCGAGAGGCAAATGCCTTAGCACTCTGCCACTGTGTCTCCCAAGATATTATATCTGATAATTTAAATTACTTCTTTCAGTAGTAGCTATTCAGAAGCGCTCTCTGGGTGTGACTGGAAAGAAGAAAGTCTTGAAGCTATGAAGGGTGGAAGGTGGGACCTTGAAGGGTGCGAGTTCCTTGCATCTGTGACAAAGACAGAGTTCACAGTCCTACAATTGCATTTTGTTGTCTTGTAGTTGATTGTATCAACGACATTATGTCGCTGTTGACAGGCGAGAACAGCAATGACTCCATCGAAGTCGACCTGGATGACAGTTCGACGCACAGGGGCGCTCTCCAACAGCCCCAGAGTCTGCTCAACCTCGCCTCAAAGGTTGCCGCCAAGCACTGCAGCTGTTCGGTCATCGAAGTTCAAAAGCCTCCGCTCGATGAATCTCTGCTGCAAAAGGTCAGCCCCAACCTATCTTTTGTGACGGTTGATATTGGTGGTTGATGGTTAATGCTAGCTGTGGTGTCATGGTATTTGTAATTGTATTCGGTTGTGGTCTTTCAGTGGGAGTTAGGAGCTGGTGGTTATTCCCATGATGAAAACAATGGTAGCCTTCTTATTATGTGGGTAGGGCTGTAGAGTAATTGTGAGTTGAAGAAGTGAGTTCACTTCCCATATTCCCTAGAACTGATTGGTCATTCCCTCGCTAGTCATCAGCATTGGTCAAATCGTATGTATAACATGATGGGTGCCTCGCATGGCTGCTGAAAGTTTAATTCGACTCGTGTAATAACTTGTCATCATTTTGTCCCTCTTCTTGGAGCTGTCTTCCACAGTTCGTGTGCCTGGAGTTACTAGCCAGGTCTCACCTTACCAGTTCTGGAGATGCCTCAAGACTGTCAGGACTGTTCTCTGACCCAAGCACAAGTGTTTGTTGAGTGCACTGCTGATTTTGAATGGGGCTATACAATGGTTACATTACACTCATGTCTGCACTAGTTGCCTCTACCCCAAAACTTCTTATTTAGGGTGTGCGGTTTTGTTTGGCGCTGCCTCAGTGGTACTGTGCCTGCTTATTCACAGGAGATATGTCGCCCTATCACAGCCAGTAGTGATCGTCCCTTCTGCACACACTTCAATAATGCAGCATCGGGCTATCTCTATGTCGTGGGACCTATTGTTTGGAATGGGGTACCCCTAGAGCTCCATCTCCTATCCAAAAGCTCCCCATCTTCATTTTACTCATCTCTGAAAACTGTCCTTTTCAGCCGCGGTTAGGCCGGGAGTGCCTCTGAGTAGATATCTTGAAGGGGTGCTATAAGTCTTTTTGATTGATTGATTCATACCATACTTGTGATCATACTGCGGTTTGTCAGTTTGAAAATTCAATTAAGGTATGATATTATTATATGTCAGGTGGCATACTGGGCATTTCCCCAGGACCTGCGTCGAGTGCGTGCCTATGCCTACCTGACCGATCGTCTCGTCAGTTGGCGCCGAGGTAACAGCCTTGTCAAAGATGAAAAGATTAAAGAAATGTCACAAGTTGGTAAGAAGTGGTCCTTGCTTGTCTCATCAATTCATCTAGGAGAAGCTGGTGTCTTCTTTTTCAGCCATGTGATACTTATTTCTGTTCATTGCTGAATTTCTGGACTGATACAGATAAGTTTGCCATTCCTGTTCTGCAATTTGCCAATCCTAGGTCCAGACCAACATGGAACCAGTGATTTGCTGGATTTGCTAAAATTCACCTACATTGCTGCACTAATATCTAGAATGGGGCCAGTGCATTTTGGGATTTCCATCTGAAGCCAAGGTCACAGCTATGTAGACATCACACAGATTCTTGATAAATACATGATATGTTGCATCACACTGGTTTTGAGGTTTGAGCCCTTTGAAAGGCACTCATAGATGATTGCATTTGTAGATTTTGATATTCTGTTATGTTAAAATTTGTATATATGCTGTGCCTTCATGTATGAAGGTGGCTATTTACATACATCACTTTTGAAGCGTCTGTCACCAGGACCATAGTGGGCTGTGTGGCATTCTTTATGTCCATTCCAAAGCACTGGAATTTACTGCCCAGTTCTGTACAGCCTGTCAGCTTTTTTATTTTATTTGAATCTTAATTTAGAACTAATCTGCTTCAGTTTGCATGCCAACTGTACTGGGCCAATTATTCTAACAATTGGCTCTGGTAACAATAATTGGCAACGATGTTAAAAACAAATTTCTTAGTTTTGGCGGCATGCAGCTAGATGGGGGCAGACGGTTTTACAATACCATGTATTAGCTCGTCCATCTAGTTACATCTCGCTGTGGCCAGTGAAATGCTGAATAAATGTATTTTTTTTTGCATAATAATCATTTGAAAAAGAAAAAGTTGCAGAGATATCAAATTTTCGTAAATTATTGACCTCTTAATCAGCATCGGCTATTTCAATAATCGAATCTACTATATACTCAGCATCGACAGAATCGGCAAAGAGTTTTATCAGTACAGTTCTATTTTCCAATTTAGCTTGACATCCGTGTTCCTTGACTGGATGTCTCCAATAGATTATGGCTTTGATTAACTGTTTCACTTGAAGCAAGCAACCATCAATTGAAGCATCTTAAAGTTCTTCTTCCCTGATCTCAAATCACAGCTGCCCAACTCCATGCTTATGCTTCATTTGGTCCTTAACACTTGAATGACCTCTCATGCAATTCACAACAATATTCTAACAGGGGGCAGTGCTGTCTTTACCTGTTGTCATGAGATTTTCCTTTTCTTATCGGGTTTGCACACCGGGAACCTCTGATTACGTTTTAGCACCTTTGAGAACCCACTCTAGAATGAGGCGTAGAGTAATTGATGATACACTGGGACACAGAGCTCAGGAACTGAGTTCGATATCCATAGGTGACAGCATTTGTTAAAATGAACTGTATATCATTACAGGTGCCTTGCATGGATGCCTATAGATGCTAAATTCTACTCCTGTAATAACTTGTCATCATTCGTTCATACTGTGCTTGTAATCACACTGCGGTTTGTCAGTTGGAAATTAAACGTATATTATTATTATTATAGAAGTATTTATATACAGTACTATTGTTTATGCATCATGAGATTCCTTGTGTTGATCGTGAGTTGTAATTTTGTGTGATATAGGTTTTATGGCAACTGCTTACATTGCCAAGCACAGCGCCATCTGTGATTCAAGAACCAACAGTGAGATTCGCGTGTCTTTGATGTTTGAGAAGCAGAAGATCATCAGCAGCTCATGTTCTGAATGCAAGAACGAAGTCTGGTGCGAGCACGTGATTGCCGCTGTCGTCCACCGCATCAAGAACCCTCGTCTGGTCAGCTGGTGATTGCTTGTGATAGGGACCATGGTAGAGCTGATGGTTACTATTGAGAGGGACCGTGATAGAACAGTGCCAATAATGATGCACCTACGCATAATTAATCGGACTGATTAATTTTTTAAACAATTGGTATCGGTGACAATAATTGACGCTAATGTTAAAATATTATATTTATTAAGTATGGCTGCTCACCAGATGGCTGATAAATGTACTGGCTTGTCTAACTTGTGGCGTTCTGCTGCAGCAAGCGAATATGCTTAAATAAAAACTGTTTTCCACAATGGTCATTACAAACAGTATTTTCAGGGTACAGTCATTGGTATTTTTTATATATTTTATCTCAATTTGATTTCTTGATTCTTTTATTTGATTGATTAATTGATTGGTTTTGTTAGGTTCGTGTTCATGCTCCCATGACGGAATCATTATCGAATCTTGATCGATATCAACTGCAGAAGTTGCTTCAGTATGCCGTCAATGAGGACCCGGCCGGTGTTCTTGGGAAGATTTTTAAGCACATAGGTAGCTTTTGGCTGGCCAATTTCACTTTAACTATCTAAATAAATTGAGATATTCATTAAAACTTGCTTCATACCTGTTACAAGGCACTTGTATTTATCTAACCATGAGAAACTTTTTTATTGGTTGTGGGTCCGTTACTTATGCCTGAGAAACTAATTTTTCGGAATTGCTACCTGTCGATGCTTGCAGTCAGCATGATTTTGCAAAGATTTCATATATAAATTGAAGGTTGTTTATTTCTTGGCTTTCTTCAATGTTATCAGAATGGCTTTTCTATGCACAAAGTTTTAGTGTTTCTTCAGTTTGTGTTTTCTATTCTTGTCATTCATATCTGTTCAAATTTAATGTCATCTTCTTCAAAGGCTTTGAAAGTTTTGCATTTATATACTTATCCCTTTGTAAAATGTGAATGAAAAATTACATAGCATTACTTCAAGCGAAAATGCTCAGAGGTGGTTGAGAAGGTTCTGTCTGTTCTTTTGTCGTTTTTGCTTTAACTCGTCAACTGTTGGTAGCGTTGATTTTTGTGTGTCTTGTTCAATTTCAGATGAGATCAGAGACACAAATTCCGAGAAGAATCTGACGCAGGGTGCCCCCGATCCGACCTTTGGAGGTCTACAGGGTGGAGACAAGTCGCAATGGGAACTGTCGCTTGAGCTGCTCGATAAACGTCTAATTGCTGATCTGGACTCTATGGTTCGATCTGGATCTTATTACAGCTACGCAGAGGGAAGAAACCAGTACGAGTCTTTTCAGTTGAAATAGACACTTCTCAAGTGAAATTGCTCTGATTTTAGGATATCTGGATCCATTAAGTTGTGACTTAAGATGTGTTTATTACAGTGCTTTTGTAATCATCACCTTCATTGGCGGTGTACCCTTTCCGTAGCACTGCATTTTCCACGACCATCTCATCCGACAATACCAATTAGAACTCAATCAATGTCAATTTGATATAGCGCTCCTTCAAGGTATCTACTCGGAGGCGCGATGAGAAGGATGTCAGCATCCTTCTCATTTCCTAGCTGCGTTGTTCTGTGGATCTGCCTGTGCTGTTGGAGTCCATGTGTGTGTTGTCCTTCCAACTTGTTCTTCCAGCTCCTTGGGGAGCCAGAAATCAAGGCTTGGAATGCCATTGTGTGGCATTCCATCGATCTGTGCAAAAATCCTAAATCTTGTATTTCAATCATCTCCTAAACTGGTGTCTATCTTATGTGCCTGTGTGTTTCTGGTGATGCACATAATGTGAAATTGACGTGATTCTTCTCAGCCATATTGTTGCTATAACGACTCATTTATTCTTCTGTCCCAGGTAAAGAATGACCATCATCATTGGCCTGTGTTAAAAGTCTGTAGCATAGCATACAAATATTCATTTTACTCTCTGACAATGGGCTGCATTGGTTTCCAATACATTTGTCATTCAAGGGTTAATACGACTTGTGTGGATTCGAAATTACAAAGTAACTTGCCATATAATCTCTTTTAACTTCATTGTAGTCAACTTTCTATCTATCAACTGGCACTTACAACACTCGAACAGCAGCTGTGGAGAACCTCCCTTCTCGAATCTTTACATACAATACAATACACCTTGTCTTGACGGGTCATGGTACTACGAGAATAGATGAGTTTTAAGTTTAGATTTAAAACTATTAGTCGAAGGGGATCTTCAGATTGTTTCTGGTTCCATTCAGCTGGACCAGCTGCTTCAAACATTCTGTTTCCGAATTGTAGATTTGCTCTTTTGGTATATATCCCACCGGAAATCAAGTTTAACACAACTACATCCAAATCAAGCATGACGAAATGATCGATCAGTCATAAAATCAAACATCATGACCTTGACTTACCATTGCTCATTCCACCTTCCTATCACATACTCTGCTCACAATTCTTTTCAGGGCATACAACCATATGAATGATAGATTTTGAGTCATGCATGGCCTCCAGTTGACCCAAGTCATGTCTGATGCTATTATAATTAATAATACAGTAATAATACTAATAATATGATTATGATAAATATTTTGTATACCTTACTTGTGACAGGTTTTATACAAAACCAGTTTGGATTATGTGTGTTTGGTTTTGTAAACAGATCATGATTGTGTGTCATGGTGGCCGATTGGTTAGAGCGGTCAGCCCGTAACGCTCAGTGTGCGCTGAGCGAGCGGGTTCGACCCTCGTCTGGGGCGTCACTGTGTAAAGACCTTGAGCAAGTCCTTCGCACACAATGCTCTGCATTACAACTGCAGTTGCGTCGTCGAGACGTGTGCGTGCTTTAGAGCATGACTTGGCATAATAAAGCGCGTTATAAATGCCGAGTTGTATTGTATTGTGTTTTATGATATATTGGACCATTGTTATAAGGGGTTAATTGATGTAGCCATCATGGGTAGATTTATTAAGACTTAATTAAATGACTTGGTTTGTGTTGTTGTGTCTCTGACAGAGAGTACTATCCAGACAATTATGATGTAGCCATGAAGATGCAGTCTAAGTTCTTTACTTACATCACTCCTATTCTTGAACTGGCCAGACAGGAGGAGTACATGGCGGCAGCGGAAGTTATGAAACACGTTGCAAATACCGTTATTCATAGTAAGCTGACTGTATTCATTTTAATTTTCTAATAACCATGACAGTGTAACATTGAAGAGGAGCAGTCCCATATGCTAGTCTGAGTAGCAGCCTTGCTTATGCACAAGGTTGCATTAGCGACATTCTTTTCTTAGCCTCAGCATATGAGGGCGGGTGGCCTTCCTCTCTCTTGGCATCATCAAGGTCCTTGTTAAAGCTGAGTTGGCTAGGCATAATTGCACCAAAAAAAATTCCTGCTATAGCAGGCAATTGAATCCCCAACTTCTTGGTTGGCAATCCAACATGTTACCCACTGGACTATTGTGGTGCTGTCATGCTAACATAATGTAGGGGAAATGCACATTTAAGTTAATCAAAGTTAAATTGTCAGTATTATGTGCAATGCTCTCTCTGGGGGTGGGCAACTTGTTACAGACCATTTCTATGCTGGGCTCATCTCTGAAGACTGTCTGTCGTGTGAAATTCGGTGGGTGCAGTTAAGGATGCATTGCCTTTGTCCACGTGTTGTGAGTCATCCAACTGTCTCTTACAGCCTAATTAGGATCATGTATCAATTGCTGTATTGCCATTCTGATATCTCTTCCAGACCTTCCTTTCTACCAGATTTGATGTCATTCAGCTTATATGGAAATTTTTTTAGAATTTAAACACTTTGATTTGATATGATTGACAATAATGCATCATTGGATGAAAGACTGATGAGAGAGATATAATTCTTCGTGCGTTTGGTAGGCTTAGAGGAATGTGTATGCATAATATGGTAGACTGTTGATATCAGATCATTTGGCAATTGATAGCTGTACATATTGCCATTCTGACTTCAAAGTAGTTGCCTTGTTCTTCAGGCTTCCAGACTGTTTCTGTATTGTCTAGAAATGTTAAAAATTCAAAGAACTGACTGTTCCAATCTGTCACGCCTCTGGCACGACCTCAGTCACATCTACACGCTTCTGCTGGTGCGTACGGAAGACCCAGCAGCCCGCAATCTTCTTCTCTCAACGGCTCATGAACTAAACAGGTAAATGCAGCTCAAGGAAAGAATATTAGTTAGTGTTACAGTTGAGGCCAGATCAAAAAGGGTGGTATTTGAGAACTTCCTGGAGGTGTCAGTCATCTGTATTGACCTCCTCAACCTGTACTTAAAGTTTTTTTAATTCTGACTAATATTTTGGGCATTCATGAAAATTTAGGGATTTGTTACTCTGGGAAATATTACCTTTGATGTCTAGGACCCTATGTGTATTATTTAATTTTGAAAATGTGGTTTTTCATGCTTAACTGGAAGAAAATTTGGCACCGGTAATGGGTTATTGAGAAGAACCTGTGACTACGTTTTAAAAGCTTTGCATATTATTATTTTAATTCCTGTGACGTACAAGCTACATTTTCTGCATAGGAATGTGAATATGTAATTGTAATTATACTTTACGCACATTTACCGAAGTAATCTTATTGTTATGCTATGTTCCTATGTTTTATTGATGTTAAGTTTGTGGACCCACTGATTGACATTTAACTGTAAACCTTTGTAATTGTTTAGAATGCTTGTACTGATTACTTCAATCTGTGTCTAGTGTGAATGGAGTTCGTGACCACCTCATCGAGCATAGTCTCTGGGCTGAGCTGCCTCCACTGACGTTGCTTTACTCATCGGAAGTAGACAAAGTATGCTCCTCCTTTGTTATGTTCACCTAGCTATTACTAGGAATTGTAGAAATTAACGAAAAAAGTTTTTGTGAATTTATAAAGAAGAAATAAGTTATAAAAAATTTGTGAAAGCTTTTTTCATGGAAGATCCTGCCAAATAATATGCAAATAAGGAAGAAAACAGCATGTTTGTTACATATAAATATCAGTGTTCAAGTTCTGCATCAAATAGCAACTGGAAATGCAATTGTTCAGTGACATCAACGTCGTGTAGTGACTGTTTTACTTCATGATATGTTTATTAAAAGGATATAAAGGATGATTAATCATAGTTTTCAGTTCATAATGTGATGCTACATTAATTTTAAAACAATTGCTGAAAATCTGGGTGATTCACAACATTTAGGAATATTCATGACATTCCCAGCCAATGTTGATGATAAAATAATTCACAGATTTAGTGAATTTTTTCTATCCATTGCATACTGTCATTTCTGCACCTCTGAGTAGCAGAGGTATAACAAGGTTTTGAAAAGTGGGGGGCATAATTTAAAAAAAAATTGCACGAAGTTGCCCCCCTCCCTCCCCAATTTTTCACCTTTTCATTCATTCATTTCCTAAATTTGATACCACCCTTCTTCCAACATCTTTTTGCTCAAAAGTGCATACACACGCCTCGACGGCGCAATTGCAGTTGTACTGCAGAGCAATGGTGCGCGAATGACTTGCTCAAGGTCCCTACACAGTCCCCAGACGAGGGTCGAACCCTCGGTTATTATTATAGATGTCCCTTCAGGACTGTCTTTTAAGGAGCACTTCCAGGCCATCCTTGGTCAAACAATAGAGTCAGGGAAGAACTGGACAGAGTGAGCTTTTGGTGTCAGATGAAGTGTCGTTGGGAGCCAATTCAAGGTCGTGGGCAGCTACAGAGTATGCCTGGTACTGCCTGATATCGGTCCTCCACGCGGATGGGGGGAAGGTGCTCTGCCTGCGCAGTTGAGGTCCTGGACTTGTGTTAGGGCGGCCAAGTTCCCACAGGTCTTCAAGACAACACCGGCTCAGTGCAGAAACCTGGTAGGTAATGTACTGTTTGTAGGGGAGCCAGTGGATCACATCTCACATGTTTTCTGAAACCTGACCAGACTTTGGTGTGAGGACTCAATTGACCAAATCCGGGGTTTGTTTTCATTGCCATTGTTGACCCACAAGTCTCATCTGTCACCATGTTTATTGGGTATTTGAATTTTATGCCTGAATGGAAGTGACAGATTGTGTTAATTGCTTGATTAATTGCCTATAGTCAATTAATGGCAGAGATTTCCTGACTGGCAAGTAAATTGTTGACTTGTATCTGTCAACTCAGATTAAAGGAAATGGGTCAACAATGGTTGAGCCTCTCGTTGCCAAATTCCTTCCTCCAAATCCTAGTGACTTGAAGCTTCTGCTCGATGGAACGTGTAGTTTAGATAAATGGTGAGTCAAACAGTGTAATTCCTCTGACATATGTATTTGCATTAGAGCTGTTCCGATATCGCTTTTGCCGATTATGCTGATACCGATTATTGTAGCTCACTGCGGTGTCAGTTTATCTAGCAAAAGAAGATACATGGTCTGAAGAGGTGTGACTTGCATAAACTAAATGCCAATGATGTAACACAAATTCTGGTGAAATTTGTGGCTAGGGCCAACCCTCAGACAACACTGTTTTATTATAATTACTTACTTAGCCCTCCCTGAGTCGGTCAGCATTCCTGGCTTCTCCCCTATCTCTGTTTATTTCATGTCATTTTGCTTCATTCCATGACATCTTGGGTTATTTCCAGTATTTTCTTTAGTGGTCCTTATTGCCTTACAGCATAATGTTTGAGTACTTACATTACTGGTGTAGGGTAGTACATCTCGTGAATGGACATTAGACTGTGTATACTTGTACTTTTCAAATGCAGCTCTTACGATGAAGATCTGGTAGTCACTATCGCTCGACTTGAAACAATTTTCTTCTTCGAACGGGAGAAGTCCTGCCAAAAGTTGGTCCGCCTCACATTTATGGTTCTTCACAAGTTGGCCATACTCGCTCAGCAGGTTTGCTTATATTTTTGTTTAATTTCCGAAATTTGATAACGCTCTTTTTTCAACAGCTTTTGCTCAGAAGTGCATAGACATGCCTCGACAGCGCAATTGCAGTTGTACTGCAGAGCAATTGTGTGCAAAGGACTTACTCAAGGTCCCTACACAGTGACTCCCGGACGAGGCTCGAACCCGCGCGTTCAGCACACAATGAATGTTACGAGCTGACCACTCTAACCGATCGGCCACTGTGCCACGCCAGTATTTAACTACTCGTTCTCAGATGTAAGTGACTCCTCTTGTACACTGTGTTTAAGTGCATCTATGCTGCATAGATGAGTTTGAAACCTGGTACACTGTGAAATTTACTCTTCTTTGTGAAACCTCTGTAATCCTTTAGACTGACAATCATCTTTTCTGTTTGCAACTTGTTATATTATACTTTAAATAAAGGAATTCTTTATGTAGTTGTTGTTGTTGACTTACATTTGCTATGGTTGATCTTATTGTGTTGCTCTTGACATGAAGAATTGGTAGTTGAGGGTTTGTTTAAGAAAAGGAGCTACAGGAAGAGGACAATTTCTTTGGGAACTGTTGAATAGATTGATGTTTCTGTGATGCTTTGGCTGTTTGTTGAGGCTTTCCTAAGTGTGTCACTGTTCAAGGAACTTAACACATCCTTCAAGGACTGTTGCTTATTGCCATGAATGTTTGCTTTGGTATTATATATGTCCTAGTTATCATTTACCTTACCTTGTTGTGTCTGGTATGCTAAGATTTGTACTAGTTATCATTTACCTTACCTTATTGTGTTTGGTATGCTAAGATTTGTACTAGTTATCATTGACCTTACCTTGTTGTGTTTGGTATGCTAAGATTTGTACTAGTTATCATTTACCTTACCTTGTTGTGTTTGGTATGCTAAGATTTGTACTAGTTATCATTGACCTTACCTTGTTGTGTTTGGTATGCTAAGATTTGTACTAGTTATCATTGACCTTACCTTGTTGTGTTTGGTATGCTAAGATTTGTACTAGTTGTCATTGACCTTACCTTGTTGTGTTTGGTATGCTAAGATTTGTACTAGTTATCATTGACCTTACCTTGTTGTGTTTGGTATGCTAAGATTTGTACTAGTTGTCATTTACCTTACCTTGTTGTGTTTGGTATGCTAATATGATCAATTTACCTTGCTTTGAGTAGCATGGACTGTTCGCCATGTTTGGCCTAAATGCCTTTCAGATATCAAGTGATTACCTAAGTATCTGCCATTAGATCTTGGCTTGCGGGTACATTGCCGTTTATGGTGGAGAAGTCAGATTGTTTGAAGCTGGTGAATAGCATTCAGATGCATTTTGTTTTCCTCCTAGGATTCTGTGATAGGTGCGGCTCTGTCATTGCCCACTGACAGTGGCTCGAGCATTGCGCTCGATTCTTCCCGAACAATTGTCCAGAGTTCAAAAAGTCCAGCTTCACCATCATTTCCCTCTGGTAAGTTTTCACTTTACATTACACTGTTTAACATGTCATTTGACGCTAAACCTTCTTCAAAATGGCTTATGGGTCCCCTGTCAACAATCATGTTGAAATATTTTGTAAATCTCTGATATTCTTGATACCCCGCATACTTTATTCAATGGTGCTATTTTCGAGTCAAATCCACAGAAACTCAAAGGATGACAGTTCCTATGATCAGAAAACATTTCTCTGGACTAGGCAGTGATATTTAAAATTCCAAAAGTATTCTTAATTTTGACTCTAACTCAGTTCAAAGAATCAATTCTGATTCTATTTCCATTCTGATAATTATTCCATAATAATTTCAGTTGTAATCCCAGGTCTGAAGTAAAATTAGTTCTTATTCTGATCTCAAATAATGGAACAACTCGAGTGGTTGTTAGTCATTTCTGGGTTTATATACAGCACTAACTTCAACGGTATTGCTTTTTTTGGTTTTTAAACACATTGCGTTATGTTTTTAAATTTGTCAAGACATGTTGCAGTATTTTATGAAATGCTTGGTAATCTATCGTTTTAGTGTCCCCAGTTGCTCGTCCATTATCGCCAAATCGTCACCTGAGAACCGTTTCTAGATCATAGGCACTGTCATCATTTGAATCACACTATGTTGTGTTGCAGTTTCTTTGCTTAATGATGCTTTCAAATGCTTTTGCTTTCATGCAGAAGTTTATCTTTTCTTTTAAGTTGACCTTATAGCTAACAGGCCTTAGATACAAGGGTACCCGCCTAACTTCAATTTCTTAGCCTTGACATACGACAGAAGTGGCTGTAAATTCACTGTATGATAGAATTCCAACCAAGTGTACAAGTGATGTACTCATTTTATGGCTGAATATACTTCTTTTGAAATAAATATCTTGAAATCTTCTTGCTGAGGGTGTGATTCAATCTCCAAACAAAATTTTTCATCTCTTTTAACTAACCGTTTAAGACCCAGCGTATACTGAAATGTAAGGGAAACCAATGCAGCTAGTCGTTAAAGGTTCAACGTTGATGTGAGAAGCATTTACCTAAGCTATTATCATCATTCTGATGTCTCATATTTGTGTTGCAGGCTCCACAAGATCGTGTGGAAAAGGCAAATCTGGTCGGTCAGCATCGAAAGACAAACATCCAGCAAAACGCTTCAAAAGCCTTTACGACCACGTCACGACCGCCAACTTAAGTCGGGTGAGCCACGGACAATTACTTGCGATAGTCAGTTTTTAGTCAATGTGTAAAATTTAAAAAAAAATTAATTTCTGTTGGTTCTGTGTGTTTGACATTTTGGCTTATAAACACTTTATAATTATTATTATTACCGAAATTTGATACCGCCCTTCTTCCAACATCTTTTGCTCAGAAGTGCACACACACGCCTTGACGGTGCAATTGCAGTTGTACTCTGCAGAGCTATGGTGCGCAAAGGGCTTGCTCAAGATCCCTACACAGTGACGCCCCGGACAAGACTCGAATCCGCGCGCTCAGCACACACTGAACGTTACGGGCTGACCGCTCTAACCGATCAGCCACTGTGCCACACCGAATTATATGTTAAGTATAAGTTGCTGACACTACTACATTAATGGACATCTCATTGCTAAAATGACTTCCAAAGTTCTTTTCTGTTTGTAATTTTTTTTTAATCTGTAACGGCTTTTTCGAATTAGTTAAGACAAGGTTGTCTCGTATATCTAAAGCGCCAATTTAATCTAGCAGCCATTTGCTGACAGATTACACTGTTTGACAACAATGCACATGATATTTTCATCTTACGTTGTGGATTTCACAGATCTATATGGCAATGGGATGCCATTTGTACAAGAAAATAGACAGGCTTTTGTCAGGGAATATTATTTGTTCTAGCATATTGTCTTCTGTCAGAGAATGTTATGTAATGTAGTTAATAGAATACTTTGCATTACATGTGGTCATATTTTGTGTTCTAGGGTCAGGTGGCGCATGCAATGATGTACTCGCTTAAGCTTTTGATTGGAACACAGAAGATGACCATCATGGAACCAGCCAATCGGAAGCTGCTGACCGGGTTCTGTCTGCAGGCGCTCGAGTTGTCTCGGCACCGCACGATGGTGGCGCCAGACTCCATTGCTCACCTGGAACACGACTGGTTGCTGAAGCTGGAGACGTGTGTCTGCGACTACCTTCAGAACGCGAGTGCCGAGGCAACGGACGCCGTCGTCATGTACATAGACGCCATCTCAACGCATGGCACCAAGTTCTACAATGGAGCCTATCCATTGGTGCTGCTGGAGATGCTCTGCCACCTGTGCACAAAGAACGAGGGACTGAAGACGTCCAAGGGCAGGCAACTTGTCCAGATTTGCTCCGAAATCCTCCTCAATTCAACCACCTGTCTCGAAAAGGTCACTCTGCCAAAACCAAGAGCTTCAGACCTGTTTTGGGAATGTGAGTTCTCAGTTTTCTTCACAAAGAGCTCCATTCTGCTTACGGTGAAGGGCACAATGGGATCTACCCCAAATTGCTAATTCTTCAATTGAAGCCATCTTGATGCATTTTAACAGATAATAAAGCTGCTCCTTTACCTCATATAGCAGAGCATAGCAAGAGTTGCTTCATTCAAATTTATGGGATGCACATGGATTAGTGGTTAACTTGGAAAGAACACGTAACTGAAATATCAAAAACATTGCAAAGGCATTGGCGTAATCTCTCGCTTATTATGTCTTTCGCCACGACTGTCATGTTACATTTATTTACGTTTATTACAACAGCATTAATAATACTTATGTGTATGAAATAAAAACATTTCAATAATAAACTACTTAATAAGTCTTGATCGTTTGATGTATGATCGTATTAGAGCGATCCTGTAACTGAAACTGTTTTTCCCTTGGGTCATCCCATTGTTACTCGATTGCACCTTATTGCCTTATTTATACATTTATTAAATTTGTAACGTGCACAAGGTCACACCTAAATGTGAATCTGAGGCACAGATAGTCAGTCGCCAGGAGAAGATGCAATTAGATTTCCAAATCTTTGAAAGCCAAAGAGAAATAGTGAGTTTTGAGTCGCTTTTTGAAGGAAGGAAATGAATTTGAGCTACGAAGAGAGAGTGGCAGTCGATTCCATTTCTTAGGAGCAGAGACATGAAATGCACGAGAGCCCATAACTGTTCTGCATTGTGGTTCAACTAAAAGACATGTACTTGATGATCGTATAATAATACGATACAATATAATAATGCCTTATTTATTTAATGATGCCAGCTACAGAATCAAGATTTGAAAGGATATTTGGAAATGACCTGAATTTTGTTCTACGTCATTGTATTTGACGATGTATTGTGTTTCCTGTTGCATTGTTTTCTGTTGGCAGTTGTAATGGAGCGTGATACGATGCCCATCTCAAGACATCACAGAGACTTTGCCATCAGGAAATTCCATGTCATTACCGAAACATTCCTTTCTTTCGTGGGCACTGACACGCCCCAGGACGTGGAACTTCTTGTTCAGGTGATTTGGTTGCTCATGCTGAAAAGGCACTAAGCCATTCTTTCTGCCCTGAAACAACGAAACTGCCAGTGTGCCACACTAATGTTTTGGGCACAATATTCCTGATTTTTCAGTAACCACACAGACATAATAACTGCAAGTTATTTAAGGCATTTATTTAGAAATTACATCAATTGTATTTTCTAGAAAAGCTATTGTAAGCTTTTTGCGTAAACAGAGGCCAACGATGGGAAAATCTTTCCCTCCAGCTTGCATGGCTCAGCAACTTTTGGATTGACCCATCTGTGCTGTTAACAGAGCTTTATATTGACAAATACGATTGAGTCAATGATCCCTTATCGATTCTGTCCTGCTGTGTGTTGTAGATTCTGGAGCACTTTGAGAACATAAAGACAGTACCGCTGCTGAAGATGATCAGCAAAGACCTTCGCATCCACGTCTGGCGCTTCAAGGAAGAGCACCGCGTGATAGAAGCGATGTTGCGCTTCTCGATCCACGCCTATCGCGAGTCTCAGTCGCCTCTGAACCTCAACACCGACAACAAGCGCGTTGAGAGCGTCGACCGCGAGTTTGTCTTCAGCCTTGCGCGCAAACTAGGCATCTCGAGCCTCGGAATATTCTCTGAGACGTGGCAGAACATCTTTTCCTGCAAGGACCTCCAGGAACTCGTCCTCTTCCTCGAACCCAAGGATGGCGAACGGCATGACCTTCCGGATGTTGTCACCAAGGTCATCATGGAGTTCTACGAAGCAAAGCGGTTCCACGAGGACGATGCGTGCCTGTTGCTCACACGCTTTTTCCAGCCGGCCGACGCCAGCTATCGACTGGCTGTAGAGAAGATACTGGAAAACTCGGAGAACTATCATGCTGGAGCGCTGTTTAACCTCGCTCAGCTTCAGCTGCAGCAGAAACAGCGACGAAGGGACGTCATGGACCACGAGGTATTCGCGACCGTCATAAAAGCGTTCGAACGCATCACCGGCATCACGCCGAAGCTGCTGGAATACGTCGACTGGGTGTTCTGTGCCTGCACGCGCAACCGGAACGACCCGTCGCGGTCGCCGTTCTACAGCCGCATGATCCAGTGCATCTGCCAGTATGCCAAGTCTCATCCGGAGGTCATCCTCAAGGTCTTGCAGAACATGGAGCAGCATCCGGCACTCATCAAGCACTCGTCGGCGGTCGACCTCGGAAACTGTCTCATCGGCGCCTACAAGGAGCACTTCCTCTGCCGATTCCGTGACTGTGGACACGCCGCCTACATGACGGTCATCGGCGAGATGCAGAGGGCGCGACTCGAGTGCAAGCACTACATAAAGAACGGCGACATTGACTTTGACTCGGAGGTCGTCGAGTTCATTCGTCGGATGCACAACACGAAGAAGAAGCTGATGAAAATGCTTGACCAGGAGTTTCCATAGCAACCTCTCATCGCCGGTGACGTCCGACCGTGCGCGACAATCGGTGTATTCGTTGCGCTGTGTTCGACCTCAGTTTGTTTTGTTACTAGAATTTATTTAGAAGGACTGGACTGTGGACAGTTGCTTATGAACGATAGAGCATCGACGATGGACGGCTGGTGAATTGGGTCCCTCTGGACTTTGTTCTTGTTCTTCTTTGGTGTTGCCTTCCTTAGCAATCTCTGCTTTTCCTCTAGCCTCCACTATTCTCTATGCCTTGCCAACGTGTTTTGGGTACTGCATTTGGGTGTCGTATTTCATACAAAATGCATTGTTTGGAATTTGAGCACAACCCCCTATCCGCATTGGCCTCTGTGCTCAAATTTACAAGACGACAGTGCACAATATGTTTTACATGTCTGTCATGTGACACACATGATAATTTGCAAGTCTACTGCGGTTGGTATATTTACAGCTGATTTAAGTGCGTTCCTGATGTGAGTTCAAGTTAATTTTTATAGTTATATTTACCCTATTCATTAAGGTCTCAATGGTGTACCTTTAGCCCTCCTACAACATCCAGACCAATTCGTTTTTTAGCCATATTGGATAATATAAATATAACAAATGAAACGAGTTATTTATGGTAGAATTGGTTCCTGTGTTGTTTTAATTATTCATGGCGTGGTCAGCTTAAGCGGTAAAAATTGATTGATGGATGGATGGATGATGTGTGGGGTAGCTAAGTTTCTGTAATATCACAAGAAGGACTACTAGGTCGAGTCAGATCGATTACATCATATTATCATTTACCATCATGTGAAGGGCTTACTGGCTATTGGATCATCATCTAATATTTAAAGTAAGAATCATAAGTAAGTGGCACAGTTTGAGCAAGACGTATGAACATTAGGAAAATATTCGGTATTTTCTCTAAGAAATGTTATAAATTACTATGCGTTGAAATGTTGTGTGTAGGCATGGATTGTGAATATACATTGTCAAAGACTTCCTCTAGAATCTTTACATCGGAAAGTTTTCCATCTGTTTCTGTTAATTTTCACATAATTCTACTTTACTATCTGGATTGTGAAAACGAATTTGATGCGAACATTTCAAGCATTCCAAGCTGCTCGATGGCTCGGAAATTAAGCACTACATTTTGAAGACATTACGACGGTCTTCTGTGTTCAGCACAATCTGGTGCTAATTGGTTTTGATTTTAAGTTAATATAGGTTCTTATGACCCCATGCATTTTGGATTAGAATAATAATCCATTTTCTGTAGGCTACGTTACATGTTTATCTCTAAGCCGGGCTGTGCTGAAAGTTTCTCATTATGTTTCATATGTCTGGTACCAATGAACAAAATATCTGTCTTTGTTCTACTGTTTGAGGTCATCTGATCGCTGTGAGTTTAGGTGATGTTGAGGCAGTGGAAAGCTGTCTGAGCAAAGCTAAAAGCAAAGTAAAATAAATGCACGTATTAAACTATCACCTGTGTTATTATTTCATATGTGATATTTCATTTAATATGGTTCCCCTTTAAGATCATCTACTCAGGACCAGCCCGATCCAACCTCGGCGAAAGAGAGCAGCAGTCTTTAGGTTGAATTAAATGAGGCCTTAAGGGTTCTATGTATTAAGCATAGTGACACAAGGGCCCATTCCTTATTGCAGGGCCAAAACAGAAAGGCACGGCTCTGCATAATAGAAGTCTGTTAATTTTAAGATGTATGTTAATCACTTACTCAACACATAAGACTCAGTGTTATCTTTTGGTCAGTATAACATTATGGACCAACTGTTGCTGATTTTAGGTGCAACTGGTATTGTTGATACGAAATTCTTTCAGTCGTTGGTTTTGCTGCTTATATTGTTCGAGTTAGACATCACTTATCTGTTAGGCCATATGGGCACTTCCGAAATGCAGGATATTTTGATTAAAGTGCACAATGATGTGACCTAAACTCAAGCAGCTAGTAGCAGTGATGAGGTTGAAATTATCAGGGCAGAGGTTATAAGGTGCTTACTAGAACTTCACACTTTAGTAGTTTTGCGGGGCCAAGGCCCGGTGCTTCTTGACTCTGAATTCTGAGTGATCAAATGTTACCAAGAAGGTCCATTCAAGTAATCTAGAAAGGCTACCAACAATTTCTAGTTGCATCGCTATCAAAGTGGCAGAATTAAGGAGCATCCCCAAAGATGATTCAATGCGGTAGAGCTCACTAAACATAGGCCATTTTAATATAGGACCATTTTGATCGAAACGTGGACCCGGGAAAGACAACACAACGGAAGAGACGCTGCTGATATGATCACGGACACCCACACTAACACAGGGGCGTCCAGATTGGGGGTCCGAAGGCAAATGCCTCCGATTCCAGGTAGTGGATATTTTTGAGTTTTAAAGGTGGAAATATCTTGTCTTCCTGACGCCTGGGACCGGGGGTAGCCTCCATAACTCAGAGGGATGACGCCTCTGTACTAACGTATACACTCTGTAATCTTTATGTATCGTATCTTTATGTACCTCTCGACGAATAGGGCTGAATATTCAGAAGTGCTCTGCCATAATCATTATTAATAATATCTTATATTCAGGCTATAATGAAGCACTCGAATGAGTGACCTAAAGGCATAATTATTATTATTATTATTATTACTGTTATCATTACTATTGTTATCTTCACCATCATCTCTACCACCACCATCTTCATCAAAATCCTACACATCAGCTGTGTATCATAAAAATCATTATTAAACTTATTCTATCATCAATAGGCCTACGTAATGTCGTCGAGACAGATCTTGAAGAGAGGCACTTGAATGAGTCGACCATCGTGTCTTTGTTTTACGACCGCCCTTCGCCCTCCATTCAACCCCCGATAGACGACGATCGACAGACCCCCTCGGTCTCCCGATGGACGCCAGACCCCCTCCCTCGGTCTATTCACCTTTTGATGAATGAAGATCTATTCAGTACGAGTGCTTTATTGAGCGCCCTGCTTTCTGATCGACACTTTCCGCCTTCGTTGCTACCACAAGCAAGGCATTAGCCTACGCGTTTCAATCACTAGAAAAGAAAGAGGAAAAGCAGACAGACAGGCAGGCAGGCGTATAGATATACAGTAAGACAGACAGAGAGACACTGAGGAACTGATGCATATTCGAAACGGCAATAAAAGAGTTGCATGAATGCAGCAAGATAGATTAACAACCTAATACAGAGATATATGCAATTACATACATAGCCTACGGAATAAGACATTTATAGACCTGCTAGTTGTCGCCTATGCAGACTAAAACATACGGATTTAGGCAGAAAACACAATCAGCCATGCAGACAGCATAATCGGCTATAGGTCTGTGAGTGAATCAGTCGCGGGCACAGGGTCTTTCTTTCGATTCTATTTGCGCGATCTCTCTTCCGTAGAGATCTCTTCTGAATGCGCAGCTGTTTGATTCATCCATTCACTCCAGACAATAGATCACTCAAACACAGCGAAGACGCAAACATTGAAATCGGCGCATTGAATGCATTGCTCGTGCCTCACAATACAACGCATGCAACGCCGCTCCAGGCCCCCAACGGGAGTCCTCCCACCCGGGACCGCCCGGCCGTCGTCCACTCCACCCGCTATTCTTCCCACTTGCACTCCGCAATCGACAATCGTCCTGTCCACTGGAAATACTCCGCTTTAAGAGTTTCCTGGACCGTTGAATGGGAAGAAACACGCTCGAGATGTTCCGTCCCGCGCGCAAAATCGAAGGTTATTGTGGGCGATATGGATTATTAAGCTGCAGAATCTATTAAATGGATACGTAGAAATTATTTAAGGAGAGATTCTACGAAGTATATACAACACACACACACACACACACACACACACACACACACACACACACACACACACACACACACACACACACACTCACATATATATATATATGTATATATATATGTATATATATTGTTGTATACTCGCATAGTACAACTGAGCTTCCATGGTAGTAGAAGTCTAGGCAGATAGGTACTGTTAGGTACTTCTGGCTGAAGGAAGGTCAGAAGGTATATAAGAAGGTTAGAACAAGGTGTGTTCGCAGACTGGTCCATTTCTTAGAGAGAGCACCCGTTGTGCAGAGGCCAGGTCTGTCGTTTGAGTTTTAAGGTTTGGTGTGTTGGGTATCCTGAGACCCAGGTGAAACATTAACTTTTGTTGCCGAGCGTTCGTGATGTATTTGCTAAATCCACGAGTCTGCTGTTTCGGTTGACTTGTGTCTTCGGTGTGGAGAAAGTGACTTTCGGTTTTGTACGGTATTATGATTTTCTTTTGTTATTAATTATAAATACTTGTGCTTAAATGTACATTTTAAATTTAGCATTGAGTTTTCTGTTTGATTCGCTAGAACTCGGGACCATACACTAGCTGAATCCAACAATATATATATATATATATATATATATATATATATATATATATGCTGCAGCTTGTCCTTCTAAATAAAAGACGGACAGACAGACATACAGACAGACAGATAGAGACAGAGACAGAGACGTCATAGAATAGCGCGTAGTCCTGTTCGCAAACGACATTGACCTACAGAAGTCCATATCGAGAGAGAGATACAGAGAGAGACAGAGAGACAGAGAGACAGAGAGCACACAACCATAATCTATCACCAAATTTATTTAATTTCTCCCGAGATTCATAGGTTTCTAGAAAATATTTACACGTTTATAATATAGCCCTTACATGTAGCCTACATGTTCCCATCACGCACGTTAGTAGGCCTATTTTTCAGATTGATGCATTATGCCTATACTATCATTTATAAGTTACTATATTAAATGTTGAGATGACTTAACAAGTTAGGGATGACTTTATTGGCGCAATCTATGTGTCACATGACGTCGTAGATTTGCGCGTAGTCCTGCTCGCAAACGACATTGCCCTGCAAGAGTCCATATCGATCTCCCGGATTAAACTTTCGGTTGCAGACGATGCAGGAAAAGCAGTCCAGGTGGTAAAGTCCATGAGACTGTTGGTGGTGGTGGTGATGGTGGTCTGGTTGCTGCAGGTGAAGCCTTGCCTGCTGAGTCGTCCTCATCACCAAGCAGTCGGACGAAATTGTCTTTCCACAACGCGAACACGTCGCACCAATTCCACCAAATAGCCTATGAAAAGTAATGGAAAAATCAGACTTATGTCTCAGGGGCCATATTCACGAGACAGACTTAACTATTAGGCTATGTTGATTTCAGCACAAGTGAATGAACAGGATATAAATCGACTGTTAATGCTGCAAGAAATGCTTTCCATACATTAATTCAAGCCTTCAATTGCCTTCGACAGCATGTTTAATTAAGCTGCAATGCGGAAATTTCATTCTGTCCAAAAGAAGGTCTCGCGAACGGAACGCTCTGGCGATTGAATTTTTTGCGTAAATGTTCTTACGCGAATTTCTAGGTCAACGCCACTATTTTCAGCACACAATTTACTTAATATGTTAGATACTTGGACAATTTTAGCTTCGAATCGTGCAGTTAGGAACAATAGGCTAACCACCGGGCGCCACTATTGCATTCGCATCATGCCTGTCTCCAAATGTAGCGCCTTATTCATATTAACATGGCCTCACTCGGAGCGCTCATCAACTGGCACAATTGGGATCTGGTAGACTTAAATGGAAACAATTTCAGAGGCGAAAACGATGAGTTCAAAATTCAATTCCAGGCGAAGCTGTGTTGTAAAGCTAGTTACTTATATATGCCGTGTTAAGAAACGCTGGATCATGAGTGTCAACATTTTGGGGCAGCGGTGATATAAGATATGAAGTCTTGGATTTCTAAGTATGAAGAATATGGCTGAGTCGTGTGATTAAAAAGTATTGTACCGACACCAGATTTGTTTGCTGCTTGTCATTTTTAAAGCACATTAAACTGGAATATCATTTATATGGCCAATTCGCCCATCATTATTATGTAGGCCCTATTTAGCAAGCAACACAATTAAGTGACCATGAGTAGGCCTACTGTTTACTGTTATCAATCGACCGTTATCAATCGATAGCGCTGCGCACATGTGAGTCAAGTACAGTTTGCTCAAGGGAAGCTTGAACCCGACCCTCTGAACACTAGCCATTGTAACCAATTAGCTACCGTGGTGTCCGCCACCCCCACCGCCGCTTAACCCTCATGTAGAAACAGGTCGATAAGCCGTCGATTTCCATTGCGCCTTCGTTCATCTCAGGGGCGCACATGTAGGGAAAGGGTGTCCTGAGGGAAATGCTTCCAATTTCGTGTTGGAGTTATTTTTGAGTCTTGTGAGGAATATCTTTAATTAAGTCTGTCTTTAATAAGCCCTGTAAGTGATTGTGACCATGTAACTAATTGTGGCACGGTGGCCGGTTGGTTGGAGCGGTCGGCCCGTAACGCTCAGTGTACGCAGAGTGAGCGGGTTCGACCCTCGTCCGAGGCGTCACTGCATAGGGACCTTGACGGGTCCTTGATTTCATGACGCATTATATAAAATATTGCAACATTCCTATAAATGTTTTATTTCTGTTCGCTACTTTACAGCGACATCGTCGTCAACAGATATGACGATGCTCGCTATAGCTAAGGAATTATCGTTTGACCTGTTCGCTTACCTGATATAATCCGTTCTACAGAGGATCATTTCATCGCGGGTGAAGCAGGTGGTTCCTACATCCTGAAGCCTGGCTTGGCAGACGGAGCATCGCAGACAGTCCGAGTGCCAGTAGCTCTCGGCCAGTCTCAGCAGTCCGGCGTCTAGAATATTACAGCCGCAACCTGAGCACTGTTTCGTCCTCTTCGTGTCGATGCTGGCCTCGCCAAGTCGCAGAAACGCTCGTGGCCCTTGCTTCTCGTGTTCTGTACTTTGCCGATGCGGAACTCTATCCCCCAAAGGCGACATGGTTGGTGTCTCTGGTGAAGCGGCGTCGGCGGCTCCTAGGAGCTCGTCGCGTTTCTCAAGCGATCTGTCGACTGCCATTTCCTTTTCAATTGGTATGATCATAGCCTGTAGATAGTAACTGTCACTCTCTTCAGTATTCTGGCCTTCGAGGCCTTCCTTCTGCGACGCGTTTTGCACAGACAACTCTACAGCGGCCTCTAGATGCCATACGCATCTGTAAAGCCAATCGTTACACAGCGCACAGCTTCCTCTTCGCCTGTCATTGAAGCGAGTCGGTTATTGGCTGGACTGACTACGGTCGCCTTTAACAGCCGCATGGGCAACTATCGTCAACAAAGGCCAACTGTATATTTCTGCGTAATGCCACAGTTTATAGGTTGCATATGAAAAGGCAATGATATTAGCTGTGAATGAACAATATTTGAAATAAGATCTGATCTATCTTAACCTATTACAATCTAATTCAATCATGATCTAATAAAATGACGGCATCTATAACGCTGTCAAAATTAAATTAAAGCATAATAAAGAGGATTGAAAGGTTGAAAGGCTGGGATCCAAAACTCGGAGGAGGGAGAGGGTTGGGGATGGTCAAATGGTTCAAACAATTAATCTATGGACTGATCGACTGATTAAATTAAATTATTTTACTATATTGTGTAGGCCTTAATCAGGCATAACTAACTCTGGCGCTCAGATTGTCTCCTGCATAACTGGTTACCGCCACATAAATGCAATTGTCTCAAGATAACCTGTATCATTAAATTTTTGGGAAGTTAACGATGTTACCTCTCTAAAAACGAGTTACAGTTTTAAATTTTTTATCAATGAAATAGTAATAAATTTTAGAGTAAGAGGAATTATATATAACTCGGGAGATGAACAAAAGCATTACCATCATTTTATCTTTATTATTATTTATTATCGTCATTAATCCTCTTAATGATTCTTTTGCTGCTGCTGATGATGATGATAATGATGGCAACAACTGGCAGCTGAAATAGATGCAGTCTCCATGGCTATCCACACCTAATAAAAGTGGGTGCTGATTGCGTTGCCTGGATTGCAAACTGTACGACTGCTCGGAAAGTCTATAGTTAAGGCCTACTATTAATCAAGCGATCACTCTGAGACGCGTGTAGAACTTTGACTGGCTCAGTTCACAGATAATTATACGACAACAGTCGTCGAACAGTGTTTCAGTAAAGCGAACGAAGTCCAGAACGACAGAAACTTAATCAGAACTATTCATCCCGTTTCTTCAATTTTTCATTGCAAATAGACCGGTTGGACGTCTGCGGATGATCGGGGATTGGCTTGTTGAGGGCTGGGATTCTTCATCCAAGTCCTAGAAATAAACAACGCCGTATTGCTCACAGTTTGACTCTAGCTGTAGGTCCTACGTGCTATAGCAATGTTGTAGCTCAAATTCAATTCTGTTAAATGACATTAAATTCTGTAATGTAATACATCATATCGTTTCCTCGCCTACTGACTGAAGATAAATATGAAGCGCAATATGAACACAGTACTGTTGCAATGTACGGATTTCGTATTGTAATTGTAAACTCTCCAAGTAGTTCTAAACTCCTAGCGCTTCTGCAGAGACCTAAGCGCAGGGCACCAACCTAATTCACGAGCGCTGATTTTCATAAACAATTATATGTAGAGATGCAAGCCGGCCTGAGTTGCGTGCAAAGCAAACAGCAGGTCTGAGTATCGGTTTCAATACGGTTATCGCCATTAACAGATCGTCAAATTCTACATCACGGTTGAATTATTTATAAAAATAACTCAACCGTGGCCTTCTAATTTTGTAATTGAAACATATAGAATTCAACCGTAATATCATAATTTCGAGTAACCTTTTCTGACTCATTCTGGACAATCGGAGGCACAACAGCGGGTTGTAGAGGAGGAAGAACAGGAACGGACGGCTGTGGTCTCCAGTTCACGACGGCCGGATGCATCTTGAGTTTTGGTGTAATGATTACCCTGTGTTCAATAGGCCGTACGAGGTAATAGATTTCAACAAAAATGTAGCCTGAAACGTTGAGCACCGATCGGCAAGCCATCAACATAGCATTAATAAAAATCCATATAAGTTTATAGACAAATGTAATGAAAATCATCACTGCTGTCAATTTCTATCTTTTTCTCGTCTAACTGACTAAATTATACAGTGATTATTATGAATCGCTAACTCAAATTCCTTTGCCTATCCTTTGTGTGACGTGTTTGTTAAAATGACGTAATCATAACTGCATTGAATTGATACGAAAATAAATAGTCCGACGATACTATGACGCATTTGTAGGGTGGATGAAGGCGTCATATCACGTGCATTCAGAGTTTCAGACGGACGGGCGGACGGACGGACGGACAAAATTGGATGGAGGGATGGATGGTTTGATGGGTGCTATCAGTTATATTAATGTACAGATGAATCAGATTGCGATTCTTTCAGAGTTGTTCCTTCCAAATGTCTTCAAATGCCACATATGATGATTCATTGTTGGGTTTCCATTTTCCTGGTTCTGCTACGGGTAATAAATATCTGTAGTTGAGTTAGATTTCTTGTATAATTTCGTCGAAGACTGCTTTGAGTCATATGGTACCTGAACAAAATAATGGCACGAACTGTCGTGGTAAAATTGTAAGGTCAGGTTCATGATGCGAGACTAGGTTATTTTATCCTCGCTGGGTAGAATTATTTTAAAATTCCTGTCGACGTTAAGTGACCAAGCGACATTATTAATTGCTGATCGCATCGCTTCTAATGCTAGAGTATCAGGTCGCGTGTGCCTAATAAACTTACTGCGCTTAAGAAACTGACGACGACCAATGCTTTCATCTGTGCACCTTGAAGAACCAGATGACTTTAATTTCGATTCATTCGGTTATCTGGTCTTCTCTCATGCCGCTTATTGTTGCTCACCCGATGTCTGGGCTCAGGACATTCTCTAAGCTGAAAGTGAGTGGTTCATGTGTGTGTTACCTCGATTCAGTGATTTGAGTAATATCACAGAAGCCCTTTGCTGGCTATACACGGTGATTCATTAAAAAACGTACCTTACATAGGTTAGCATAACTCAGGTAAATGACCATTAATTTTAATGAAATTTCAGAATAATGATGCTTGATATTCTATTCAAGTGCTACATAAATCATTTGACACACCAAGCTAAAATGACGTAACGCGATTGACGAAACTAATGACGTCACGAAAATATCGCGAAAAAATGGTGTTTACCGAAGAGGATAAACAATTTGTTACATTCTTACGAAAGAATAAAAAGTACAGTGCAAAACGTTTTCTAAAGAAATTTCCTGATAAAGAGTGGACTCTTGGTGGATTAAATGCGTTACTTTCAAAGATCGACAAAACTGGGTCTTTCCATCGTCGACCAGGCAGCGGCCGCCCGCGTACGGCAGCAACAACCGACAATGCTGAAAAGGTTGAATCGCTGGTGCTCAGCCAGGAAGATATGCCGCAAACGCATCGCACACAGAGACAAATTGCTCGAGAAATAGGAATCAGTCAGACATCAGTTTGGAGAATTGTCAAGAATGATTTACATTTGCGATGTTTAAAGAAACGACACGCTCAAGAACTCACAGCAGCCAACAAGCAAGCAAGATTGACACGTTCCCGTCAGCTACTGAGGTTGTATCCTGCAAGCTTAGTGAATTTCATTTGGTTTACTGATGAGAAATTGTTTACTGTGGCAGCACCCAGTAACAGTCAGAATGATCGTATTTATGTCTCAGCCGGTACAAGGAAGAGAGACGTTCCAGCAAATCGTCTTTTGCGAACTCGACCAACTTTCAGCAAGTCCCTTATGGTATCTGTCGGGGTATCTGCACTCGGTCGTACGAACATCCATTTCATCGAACCAGGTGTTAAGATTAATGGACAATATTACAGAGATGTTCTACTAATGCAGGGTCTCTTGCCTGACATTCGTGAGATAACGGAGTATTTCATCTTCCAGCAGGATAGCGCTCCTGCGCACAGAGCTCGGGAGACCGTTGCGTTACTCGAAACTGAAACACCTGATTTCATCCCGCCTAATTACTGGCCACCTAATAGCCCTGATTTGAATCCAGTGGACTATAAGATATGGAGCGTCATGCAGGAAAAAGTCTACAGAAATCGAATACATGATGTCGACGAGTTGCGTCACCGAATTGTGGAGGTATGGGATGAAATGGATCAGCGCATCATTGATGAGTCAGTCAGGCAGTGGCGTAGGCGTCTTCGCGCGTGTGTTACTGCCCGAGGGGGTCAATTTGAACATAAACTGTAACTTTCTTCCTATTCAGAACTGATTCCTCTATGTTCACTTAAAATTTTTTTGACATAAACCGATATTTGACGGAGTTACAATTAAATATCTAGGGGTACGTTTTTTAATGAATCACCGTGTATATGTTAAAAACGTATGTGCCTGCCTGTCTGAAATTGAGCTATTTACATGTAGGATCACGATCAGACCCACTGAGGGGGAAGAAAAGAATGACCCGGACCCATTTCGAAAAAATAAAAAAAGAGGCCCCGCCCTATGGCTATTTGTAAACTTTTTTTAATTGTTAACAAATTTTTTAGCAAACACATTTTTTTATATCAACGAGATTTCTGTATGTTTGAGCCCTATTTCTACTTTTATATTCTCGATTTATTCTTAAGGGGCCCTACTGGTCTTTTTGCTTGCAAAAGAATCAATAAATGAATAAAATGTGAAAGTTATTGTCTACACCGCTTCAATATTGACTCTGTTTTGAAACATTGTTGCCCGCTGATAGTTTTTGACTCGTTTTAATACACTGCACTTGCAACGGAAGCTGGAAGACACAATATTCTTCATGGCGATAATGAAATTGGAGAGAAGATTCTGTTGCGAAATTTCATGCAGTTTATTTAACAACTGGAAAGGTTGAATAATTATTTAGACAATATTTTCCTGATAAATTCGTTTTAATGGGTCAACCTTGTCTATTAAATCCTTGCAAATATCGGCAGAGTAACTTTCACAACAGTTTTCACAAATGACCTTGTAGTCATCATCTTCTTGGACAAAATTCCACAAAAATTCAAATTTGCTGCAAAGACTTGACACTGCAACAAAACATTTTTTGGTCCATACTACGGAATCAATTGGCCTTATAGGATCAAATATACCATCTCTTAACTCATCCCTTGTGGACTTTACAAGTAAAACTGTTTCAACAACTGCAGTTCGTGAATATGTGTATACTTTCATTTTTTCAGCTTACGATCAAGTACCTGAGCAGTTTCATCATTATTATTGCTGCCTGCATCATTAACAGTTTGAGAAGAACTGATGCCAATAGCTTGGGCAAAAAGTTTACATTCGTCATATAATTTGCACCAGGATTCTCTTAATTTTAATAAATCGCTGTTGTGACAATCGTGAGTATATATAGCTCAAATTTCCCGCGCAGTTCCAAATAAACAAGCTCATGCAGTATGGGCACGCTTCAATGATTCCAGGCTGGTGGACCCTTCGTAGCTGGCCTATATTATATATTCATACATTTTAGGCCATTCAAACAGCCTGTGGAGTCTCGAAGCTTTGAGTTACGGTACGTCACTGCCTCTGCAAACTCTAGCCCAGACAGTGTTAAATAGTTTCAGCTGATTTTAAAAAGGCATGAAAGATTACAGATATACTCCATGGATAACGTGAACGGATTGCGAGAATTTGATCTGCTCTACGCGTGAGAGATTGAGAGCAACTTCCCGCGTGATTCTCGCCCACCTCCATCCGGGAATTGTGAGTATCACGTGTCTGCATAGATCTGATATTTCACTGCATAGATATCTTCATTCGATTAAATGTAGTGTGTATAAAACTTTGAAAATTACTCATCACACGCAAAAGCCACATCGCGACCTAAGACATGGGCGCTATGTCAAATGAAAGAATTATAGAGAACTATGCGAATTGTTTCATATTCAACATTTGACATTCAGGGTTTCAAAAATAAAATAATAATGATGGTAATCCGCTGTAATTCGAATAATAATTATGTCGTCTGATTCGCCTTTTTCACATTATTCGGTTTCATGTTTTGCATCCTTTTAGCACCATGTATTATTATTCTTGCTCTAGGGTGATCACATTATCTCTTCTTCCGTTCCGGGACACCACATTTTTTTTCAATCTAAATGAACTTCAATTAGGTTCATACGAATGAGCGCTAAATCGTAAGCTTACTCGAGCAATGACCCAGCTGAAATCCATTTAAAGATTTTTTTAATTAACAAAGCATCTATTTTAAGTTTTTTAATTATAAATCCAATTTCAAGACGGCAAATGTCACGTGATCACGTAAGTTAATCATTTTTAAAATTGGAGTCTTATAATGGCAGAGTGCACTGGCCACTACGGCGACGATGCAAGACCAAGACCTTCAATCAACACACCTCAAGCGACTGCAACTTAGGGCGGCATATCCAATACTTATTAGTCCAAGCTACTTCCAGAATGCTCGGTCGGCATCATGTCACTCATGTCCTAAAATAGCCTAACTGAGTTGGTTAAAAATTAGTGAATCCACAAAACCAAGTCCTATCACCAAGTCCTATCATTAATCTAGCTACAACTCCCTATACTGCAAGTTCAAATGTGCTCGTGAACTCTTTACCATCCAGCCAACTCGTTCTACCTGATCATCCTCCTGTGACGTCCTGTCTCAGTGTTTCTCGATCGCGGTCACTTATGATCTCAATTACTCCAGTCGAGGTATATCACACACTGAGATTCTGTGTCTATAGTCCGAAGGTTCGATAGTCCGAAGATTGCATGGTGTTTAGTCTGTGGGTGATAATTTTGCGGTTCTAATGGAAGCTAGTTGATGTAAAGAATTATGCTTGGCTGGAAATGGATTGCACTTTTTTTTAAATTCATCCAGCTTCCATTTAGGCATGATTCTTTTCATATCAATCCAGTTCCAAGTTTTACACATTCATCAATTATTAATCCAGCTTATATTTAAATTAATGTCGGACTATCGAACCTTCGGACTATAGAACCTTCGGACTATCGAGCGGACACCGTCTCTCAAACGCATTCTTCTCGAATTTGTCTGCTCCTGTGTTTCTTTGTCAATCAGTGACCGTTATGGATCTGTCCCAGATTCTTCTATCATCCCTCAAACATTCCACTCAGAACTGAAGTCTAACCTCTTCAAGAATCCTTAATTGCCTCGCCTTATTTGATCATCCACCTTTCAGTTCTAAGCGACATCCACTTTAACAGCTGCTATACCTCTCCTTACCCTCAGGCAACCAGACTCGTACCTTATTCGAACAACCCTTTTGGACAACTCCTCTGACTTGACGATAATCAACGGTGCCATGCGCTTGGTTTCGAGTGGCACTTTAAGTAGTTTAGAGTTAACGAATATGATTAAGGCCCACGATTAGACATATTTAACTTATTAGCAAATAATGCAACATATTGGAGAATGTAGGCCAATAATTATCGTTATAAATAGAGAACGCCGAACGAGTTTGTCACATTGAATGAACATGTCTTATTCATTTTCTCATTTTGAAAGGGGTGTCCTGAAAAATGAAAAACTAAGCCCGAAGTATGAAGGAGACTAACTTCGGCACTGAATGTTTTTTTTACTGTCAGATTTGGTACATTATGTTTGATCATAGAAACACGTACGCTTCCTGTACGTTACATTGTCTCGGAATGGACCTGCCCGGGACGCGGGACATTTTGATCAATTCCTGGACTGTCCCGTCCAATTCTTGCTCTTTTTGATACTAGCTATCGACAGGGCTGTTAATATCGCGATAAAGTAACGCGATAGTTTGGTATCGCGATACTTTTGCCAGTATCGCAGGATTCGCAGCGAGTATCGCGATAGTTTTATTTTGCTGGTATCGCATGTGTATCGCGATGCCTATTTTTAGCCTGTCAGCGATACTCGAAACCAATACTTTTTCTCACTAAAATTTATATGGTTTCTCAAGAAATATGCGAAGTCAATCGTTGCGCTTTGATAAATTTAAGCCTATAAATACATGCATAGCCTCTTTCGGCCATATAAACCTTGGTGCGAATTGATGAAATATATTATTGACCTAACAAAATAAATGACCATAGTAGGCCTATGTCGTCCTTTTGCGTTCACTGGTAGAAGTGGCTTGCCTAATTAATTTTAGAGTGCTTGCGAATTTAGTTGATCTTGAAATGAATCGGACTGAAGAAACGAAGATTGCCAGTGCGTTATCAGAGCACTGTGTTCGAGCTGCGTGCCTGAAGGCTACTTCAAGGACCTTGTGATTGGCCCAAGCACCAATATGCACAGGACTTGGAAAGTTCCCATGTTCTTTTGTGTCAACAGTTTTTGGGCGATATTGAGGGGCCAGAAATTTTAGATCCTTTTAAAATAACAAGCTGATTCATCAACCTTTAGTCGCTAAGCCAAATTTACTAATGACTACCGGGTATTTCAGCAAAATATAAAAAAGTGCCGTTAGAGGTTCAAAACACCATATTTTCAAATATGGAAGAAGAGTTTAGATTGGGGAGACATCTATGTTTAAGAGAAAAGCGTGTACACGGAAATTTGACGAGTAACAGGTATAACCATTCCTCTTATCTAGATTCCTTGTGATTGTCCCAAACGATTCCTTGTGATATTTTCAATAATTATCGGTGTATGAATTATAATTTATGCTATGATCAAATTCGGCAAGGATATTGAAAAGTATTGGTATTGGTATTGCAATACTTTTCAGAAATAGTATTGGTATCGGTATCGCGACACTTTTAATTAGGAAGTATTGATATTGCTATTGCAATAGTTTTTTCAAGTATTGTTAGCAGCCATGTCTATCGACTATTCGACTCAGTTGACCTCTGATTTTTCCCAGGCTAATGTATGGACATTAGAGAATGACAATCCTGTACAGATATCTTTATACGAAGAAAAATAATATAGACATAGAAACTTTAATCCATGGCGATTCAGGTTTTCAAAAATAAAATAATTTTTTAAGGATTTGCGGTTATTCGAATAAAATATGAAGATATTTGATCTAAATCTGGCACAAACAGCTCCTCTTCACCATAATAAACTGAAATCTATTCTCAAGCACCTTAAAATTTCTCGATTTTTAAGAAAAACATGGTCCGTTGGCTTGATCTATCGGTGAATCGGCGAGTGAATGGATCCGTGGTTGAGTGCATAGATTGGTCGGTTGATCAGTTGGTGGATCGGTGGGTGGATTGATCCGCCGGTAGATTGATCGGTGGATAGGTAGATTTATTCGCGGGTGGCCTGATTAGTGGGTGGGATGATCGGTGGGTGGATTGATCCGCAAGGGGGTTGATTAGTGGGCTGATCGGTGGGTGGGTTGATTGGTGAGTGGGTTGATCGGTAGGTGGGTTGATTAGTAGGTGGGTTGATCGGTGGGTGGATTGATTAGTGGGTTGGTTGATCGGTGGGTGGATTGATCCGCCGTTGGGTTGATTAGTAGGTAGGTTGATCGGTGGGTGGTTTGATCGGTGGGTGGGTTGATTGGTGGGTGGGTTGGTTGATCGGTGGGTTGATCGGTGTGTAGGTGGATTGATCCGCGGGTGGGTTGATTAGTGGGTTGATCGGTGGGTGGATTGATTAGTGTGTGGGTTGATCCGCAGTTTGGTTGATTAGTGGGTGGGTTGATCGGTGGGTGGGTTGATTGGTGAGTGGGTTGATCGGTGGGTGGGTTGATTAGTAGGTGGGTTGATCGGTGGGTGGATTGATTAGTGGGTTGGTTGATCGGTGGGTGGATTGATCCGCCGTTGGGTTGATTAGTGGGTGGGTTGATCGGTGGGTGGGTTGATTGGTGAGTGGGTTGATCGGTGGGTGGGTTGATTAGTGGGTGGGTTGATCGGTGGGTGGATTGATTAGTGGGTTGGTTGATCGGTGGGTGGATTGATCCGCCGTTGGGTTGATTAGTGGGTTGATCGGCGGGTGGATTAATTAGTGGGTGGGTTGATCCGCGGTTGGGTTGATTAGTGGGTGGGTTGATCGGTGGGTGGGTTGAATGGTGAGTAGGTTGATTGGTGAGTGGGTTGTTCGGTGGGTGGGTTGATCGGTGGGTGGAATGGTTGATCGGTGAGTGGGTTGGTTGATCGGTGAGTGGTTGATTGGTGAGGGGGTTGATCGGTGGGTTGATCGGTGAGTGGGTTAATCGGTGGGCGGGTTGATCGAAGGGTGGGATGATCGGTGGGTGGGTTGATCGATGGGTGAATCTGTGGGTGGGTTGATCGGCGGGTGGATTAATCCGATTACAGGTCGGGTAGATCGGAGGGCGGATTTACCAGAAGGTGGTTGTATCGGTGGTTGGGTTGATCGGAGCAAGGGTTTATTGGTGGGTGGGTTGATGGGAGGATGGGTTGATCGGTGGGTTGGTTGATCGTAAGACGGGTTGTTCGGTAGGTGGGTTGATCGATTGGTGGATTGATCTGTGGGTGCTATTCTTTAATCGAATAAATTTATCTGAGTAGATCTACGGTTCTGATAATCCCATACACAAACTCGAAATAACTTATTAGATTTTAGCAAGTAGTCTTTTACGTGCAAAATCCCAACTATGGTGCGAATGGTGGAATGGTGAATGTGAGGGCAAATGGAGGGAAGGAAGGGAGAGTGAGGGCGAAATGGAGGAAAGAGAGGGAGGGTGAGGGCAAAATGTGGGAAAGGGTGGAATGGTGAGGATGAGAGAAAAATGAGGAAGAGAGCACATGGAGGAAGAGAGGGTGAGGGCATAAAAGAATGAAAGGGAGGAAGAAAGTAAATGGAGGAAAGGGATGAAGAGAGCATATCAAGGAAAGGGAGGATTAGGGCAAAATGAAAGAAGGGGAGGATGAGGGCACATGGGCACATGGATGTAAAGAAGGGTGAAAAATTATATATATATATATATATATATATATATATATATACGGTGTCTATTAAACGCATTAGAATTAGTTCATTTCTATTCGCTAGGTGACGCCATATATGCGGTGTTATCGCTCTTACGATTGCCGTTGCGATTGCTGCACATTTGCTGTTATAGCTGTTACGATTACTGTTAGGCTTGCTATTATCACTGTTACGCTTGCTGTTTAATTCGCTGCTATTACTGTTTCGACTGCTGTTACGTTGCTGTCATTGCTGTTACGATTGCTGTTACGGTTGCTTTTATTACTGTTACGATTACTGTTACGTTTCTGTCATTGCTGTTAAGATTGCTGTTGCGCTTGCCGTTATTGCTATTACGTTTGTTGTCACTGCTATTACGATTGCTGTTATGTTTGCTGTTATTGCTGTTACGATAGTTGTTATTGTTGTTACGATCGCTGTTACGATTGCTGTTATTACTGTTGCGATTGATGTTACGGTTGCTGCTATTGCTATTACGGTTGCTATTACGGTTGCATGCGGTGTTGTGTGGTCAGATTTACCACACAGCCCCACATACATACACAGAAAATGTTTGGGTCCGTACATTTTCTATGTATGTGTTTGAGGTTGTGAGGGCAAATGGACGAAAAGAAGGGCGAGGAAATAGTTCATTTCAATTCGCCATATATACGGTGTTTATTTAACGCATTAAAATTAGCGCATCTCTATTCGCTAGGTGGCGCCATATATACGGTGTTTTATTGCGGTTACGCTTGCTGTTACAGTTGCTGTTATTGCTGGTACGACTGCTGTCACCGTTGCTAATATCGCTGTTACGATTGCTGTTACGTTTGCTGTTATTGCTGCTACGATTGCTATTACGGTACTGTTATTGCCGCTACGGTTGCTGTTACGGCAAATGTCACTACTGTTGCGATTGCAGTTACGATCACTGTTCTTGCAGTTACGATTGCTGTTATTGCTGCTACAATTACTCTTACGATTGCTGTTACTGTTGCTGTTATTGCTGTTACGTTTGCTGTCATTGCTGTTAAGATTGCTACTAGGTTTGCTGTCTCAATGTTTTGAGTTACGCCATTGCGTCTTCGGAATCTAGATAGCACAGACAGTATTTAATAGTTTAAGTTGTTATTGCGATTGCTATTACGGTTGCTGTTATTGGTATTACGATTGCTGCCACGATTGCTCTTCAGTCGGCTGTTATTGATGCTGCGATTGCCGTAACGGTAGCTGTTATTGGTGCTACGACTGCTGTAACGATTGCCGTCAAGCCTGCTGTTGTTAATGTTATGATTGCTGTAACGGTCGCTGTTATTGCTGTTACGTTTGGAAGAAAGGAAGGAAGAGTGCAAAGGGAGGAAAGGGAGGCGACCAATCGCCGTATCTATATGGCGCCACCTAGCGAATGGAGATGGACTCATTTTAACACGTTTAATGAACACCGTATAAATGGCGTCACCTAGCGAATCGAAATGAACTGATTCCTCATCCTCCTTTTCCACCATATGCCCTCATTCTCCTTTTCCTCCATAGGCTCTCTTCCTCCATTTCCTCAATTTTGTTCATTTCCTTTCTTTTAAAGTTAAGCTCGTGGTTGTTGAGTGCTTGTCTTTAGCGACGATGAATAAGCTGGTCTCCCTGACGTGGCTTTTGTGGGCGCTGAGAAATTTTCAAGGATTTACGGTACATTACATTTACGAATGATTGAGCATGAGAGACACTGTTGGCTGTTGCACAATAATATCCTTGGCCTGCTCTGTTGCCCCAGTACCTTTTACTAAAAGTCGGCGCCTGTGTCTGCAGAAAATGTTTTCAGTCGATCATTTCGATGAAAAAAATGGAAAAAACAGACATTTTATTCCTTCAATATTAAGATTAAAGTTGTATTAAATATTTAGTGATTCGAGTAAAATATGATGATAGTCTATATGAAATAAATTGGGATCACATACATAAATACATAGTAAGGTACAGGCATGCAAACATATGCAAACATACATGCAGCAATAGGAGCCTACATTTCACGAATAAATACATGAGAGAGTATTATGCCAGACAATCTGATTCCAGTCAAATTTCCCGCGCAGTCAATTGCGTAATATAATTGAGCAGCTGATGTAGGGATGGACACGCTTAAATGATTCCAAGCGGGTGGTCATTCGTAGTAGGCTATAGACCGCTTCAACAACCTGTGGAGTCTCAATGTTTTGAGTAACGCCAGTGCCTCTGCGGAATCTAGCACAGACAGTATTTTATAGTTTAAGTTGATTTTGTTAAAGACGTTAAAGATGTCAAATGAACTCAAAGCATGACGTAAATGGATTGTAAGACTGTGATCCGTTTTCCTGCGCACGAGTGAAGAAAGAAGGAAGAAAACCGCCGTGGGGGTTCTAGCCTACCATTATCCGGGAACTGTGAGTACCACGTGTTTGCATAAATACATTCATCCGCTGAAAGTAATAGCGCTATAACAAATTGATGTTGAATAGTTAATGTAGCGATATTTAAACAGGCAGTGTGACTTTTGGCCCAGCTGGTGTATGGGCTTATAAGCATCACAATTCTGCATAGATATCTTCATTCTATGAAAGAACAATAATAGTGATATTGACATTTAAGGCTTTCACAATAAAGATTAAAATGATGCAATTTTGCGGTAATTCGATTAAACTATGATGATTTTTTACCGTAGGCTATAGATTCCCTTTCCCATAGTATGATTTTTGCAATCTATTTCAGCACACTTGGTCTGAGTCTAGGACCTCTAGGCCTTGGTAAGATCTAGTCTCGGTCTTTGTCATGGTCAGGGTTTCGGTTAGGGTCTCGATCCTGGGTCTGTGTCTGAATCTTGGCCCCGGTCCCACCCTCGGACTGGGCTTGGGTCTTGTTCTAAAATTAAGATTAAATTAATGAAATTTTGCAATAATTCGATTAAAATATGATGATGCTTGACCTGAATTGGTTCACATAGGACTAGCTTCTTCTTTTTATCATAATTAACTACTTTAAAGTGATTCCCAAACGCTTGAAAATTTCTAGATTTTTCGAGAAAACCGCAATGTCTATATACCTCAGTTTGATTAAGTGAGTAATTTGAGTGTGATTTAAAAATTAACACATGCAAACTTACATGCAGCAATAGGGGCCTACGTTCCTGTCTGAGAATAGTTAGAGACTTTAGTGTGATTTTTAATTGATTGAAATTGAATACGTTAGTAAAAAACTGCAAGACTTGCGTTTTTTGACGAAAAAAATCGACTTCCTCCAAGGCTAATAATTTTTTCACAGCTAGTTTATGGGCTTATGGGCATCAACGGACTGCAGAAATATCTTCATTTTATGAAGAAATGACAGATATATTGAAATTTTAGGCCATACCAAAATTTTGTTACAGTGGATATATGATGATTTTTTTACCTTAATTGGGTTAATATAGGTTCGATTTATCATAATAAACTATTTTAAAGTGCTTCCAAAACACTTTAATATTTCTCGATTTCTCAAGAAAGCCGTAATATCTCTGTTATTCTATCATTGAGTGAAGATATCTGTGCAGATCTGTGATGCTTGCAGGCCCACACACAGGATGGAAAAAATTCATTCGGTTTGGAGAAGGGAAGGTCGATTTTTTCTCGCAAAAAAACTGTTGTCTATCGATTTTTCGGAAAAAAAAGTTGATCTCCAAAATAAATAATTTTTTCACAGCTTGTTTATGGGCTTTGGGCAACAGCGGACTGCAGAAATATCTTCACTTGATGAAGAAATGACGAAGATATTGACATTTTAAGTCATAAAAAATAAAAGTAAATATTATGAAAATATGATGATTTTTGACCGCAATTGGGTTCATATAGCTTCTCTTTATCATAATAAACTATTCTAAAGTGATTCTCCAAAACTTTTGTAAAATTTCTTGATTTTCAATAAAGCTTTGACCAGTCTATTTAGGATATCTATCTGATGCCGGGGTGGAATATTCACACAGTAGTCTTAGCCCCAATGAGGCTCTTTGCTTGACCTCCCAGATTTTGACCTGGGACTGGAGCAGAATAAGAAGCTTGGCCATGGGTGACTTGACTTGGTAAAGCGGGTGAATTCGCTTAGTGCCTTGGTGAGGTTCGTAAAAGGCGCTAAATAAATAATCAAATGCATACATACATGCATGCTAAGGTAGCCCTAAAGTTGCCTTACTATGCATGTATGTCGAGTTCAGTGCATAATTGGGAGTAGAGGAGAACCAAGACATTTGATACTGATCTGCATCTTGCATATATTCAGTTTCACATAACATAGCATAACTGCGTTTGAAACAAATTTCAGCTGACACACACAACTGCAAAGTCAACAGCAACCCTGCCACAGTTAAGTCCCAACCATAAACGTAATCATATTATACGTCGCATCTACAAATCTCAGCGTTCAAAGTGTTCCGTAAAGGTGTTTAGCCAGCATCGAGTGTCTAATGAAGAGTTTTTCTTTGATTTCAGATGAAAGTTGTTTCCACAGAGGAGGGAATGTGGTGCCAGCCTGTCAAGTACACTGGTTCCAAACTCTCGTGGGTTTAGTCAAGACTCCGGACGACACTTCCAAGACCGGCGGTCACTGCAAGCAGCTACAACAAGAATAACAACTCCTGCTATCAAACTGAATCACATCCTAAATCACAATCAACAGTTTGTCCATTATAGCCAAGCTGGCTAGGAGCGATGTGCCCCTAGCCAGCTTGGCTATAATGGACAAACTGTTGATTGTGATTTAGGATGTGATTCAGTTTGATAGCAGACATTGTTATATATGAACACACTTTAGGTCAAATATCATCATATTATGATGATATTTTACCTAAAGTGTGTTCATATATTCATTCATTCATTCATTTCGAAAATTTATATAGCTCCCCTTCAATAAACCCACTCAGAGGCACAATATATCTTAAAGCTGTATCTTACCACCCACAGTTTGCACATTATAGCCGAGCTGGCTGGTTTGCTCATTATAGCCGAGCTGGCTGGTTTGCTCATTATAGCCGAGCTGGCTGGTTTGCTCATTATAGCCGAGCTGGCTGGTTTGCTCATTATAGCCGAGCTGGCTGGTTTGCTCATTATAGCCGAGCTGGCTGGTTTGCTCATTATAGCCGAGCTGGCTGGTTTGCTCATTATAGCCGAGCTGGCTGGTTTGCTCATTATAGCCGAGCTGGCTGGTTTGCTCATTATAGCCGAGCTGGCTGGTTTGCTCATTATAGCCGAGCTGGCTAAGGGCACAGATGGAGTATAAGAGCTTATACTCCATCTGTGCCCTTATGGGTGGTAAGATAGAGCTCTCTATCTTAGCCCCCCCCCGTTTGCTCATTATAGCCGAGCTGGCTGGTTTGCTCATTATAGCCGAGCCGGCTGGTTTGCTCATTATAGCCGAGCTGGCTGGTTTGCTCATTATAGCCGAGCTGGCTGGTTTGCTCATTATAGCCGAGCTGGCTGGTTTGCTCATTATAGCCGAGCTGGCTGGTTTGCTCATTATAGCCGAGCTGGCTGGTTTGCTCATTATAGCCGAGCTGGCTAAGGGCACAGATGGAGTATAAGAGCTTATACTCCATCTGTGCCCTTATGGGTGGTAAGATAGAGCTCTCTATCTTAGCCCCCCCCCGTTTGCTCATTATAGCCGAGCTGGCTGGTTTGCTCATTATAGCCGAGCTGGCTGGTTTGCTCATTATAGCCGAGCTGGCTGGTTTGCTCATTATAGCCGAGCTGGCTGGTTTGCTCATTATAGCCGAGCTGGCTGGTTTGCTCATTATAGCCGAGCTGGCTGGTTTGCTCATTATAGCCGAGCTGGCTGGTTTGCTCATTATAGCCGAGCTGGCTGGTTTGCTCATTATAGCCGAGCTGGCTGGTTTGCTCATTATAGCCGAGCTGGCTGGTTTGCTCATTATAGCCGAGCAGGCTGGTTTGCTCATTATAGCCGAGCAGGCTGGTTTGCTCATTATAGCCGAGCTGGCTGGTTTGCTCATTATAGCCGAGCAGGCTGGTTTGCTCATTATAGCCGAGCAGGCTGGTTTGCTCATTATAGCCGAGCAGGCTGGTTTGCTCATTATAGCCGAGCTAGCTATGGGCACAGATGGAGCAAAAACTCCAACTGTATTTCTGCCCTGTTGAGGATTTTAATGTCCAATGCAATAAAAACAAAGTTTAAATTAATGTTTTGTTTTGCTTTCAGGGTCTAAAGAAGCTCCTGCTCCAAGGACAGCAGTGAGAGTTCGTGAGACAGAAGTCTTCATAACATCATGGACAGATTTATGAAGAAAATGCTCTTCATAAGACTATGAACATGGACTGCCTTATGCTATTAAGAACAAACAGTTACTTTTCTCTAAATAAAGAGATATGCTTCCTGAGATTATATACAAGGAATACTTCCAACTAATAAATGACTTTGGCTTCTTAAAATACCTGTGTTCTGTGTTCGGATCTTCTAATCGGTTTCCAAGTTGTAGGAATTTGTAGTAGTCTGTCAAAAGAAATGACATGAAGTGCCCAATATAAGTATGGCTTCATCGACTTTGTCATAATATACCATTTTAATGCAATTCTGGCATACTTTAAAATTTCTCTAGTTTTCAAGAAAACCATAATGTCTATATCTCGGTTACTCTTTCATCGAATGAAAATATCTGAGCAGATCTGTGATGCTTATAGGCCCATACACAAACTATAAAAAACTTATTTGCTTTGGAGGAGGTCAACTTTTTCACTCGAAAAAACCGATGGACTAACTAACCATCATCGAAGATATTGACATTTTAAGCCATAAAAAATAAAAAAATAGCATTATGAAAATATGATGATTTTTGACCTCAATTTGGTTCATACAGCTTCTTCTTATCATAATAAACCATTTTAGAGTGATTCCCAAAAACTTAAAAATTTCTCGATTTCTAAGAAAAACCGTAATATCTCAGTTATTTTTTCATCGATTGAAGATATCTGTGCAGATTTGTGATGCTTGTTGACCCACACACAGCCTGTTTTGGTTTGGAGAAGATCGATTTTTTGGCGCGAAAAAACCAATGGACTAACCATCATTGGTTTTTTCGGACGAAAACATCGATCTTCTCCAAATCGAATAATTTTTTCACAGCATGTTTATGGGCCTATGGGCAAAAGCGGACTGCAGAAATATCTTCACTTGATGAAGAAATAACGAAGATATTGACAATATAAGCCATAAAAAACAAAAATAAAATTATGTAAATATGATGATTTTTGACCTCAATTAGATTCATATAGCTTCTCTTTATCAAAATAAACCATTTTAGAGTGATTCCCAAAAACTTAAAAATTTCTCGATTTCTCAGAAAAACCGTAATATCTCTGTTATTTTTTCATCGATTGAAGATATCTGTGCAGATTTGTGATGCTTGTTGACCCACACACAGCCTGTTTTGGTTTGGAGAAGATCGATTTTTTGGCGCGAAAAAACCAATGGACTAACCATCATTGGTTTTTTCGGACGAAAACATCGATCTTCTCCAAATCGAATAATTTTTTCACAGCATGTTTATGGGCCTATGGGCAAAAGCGGACTGCAGAAATATCTTCACTTGATGAAGAAATAACGAAGATATTGACAATATAAGCCATAAAAAACAAAAATAAAATTATGTAAATATGATGATTTTTGACCTCAATTAGATTCATATAGCTTCTCTTTATCAAAATAAACCATTTTAGAGTGATTCCCAAAAACTTAAAAATTTCTCGATTTCTCAGAAAAACCGTAATATCTCTGTTATTTTTTCATCGATTGAAGATATCTGTGCAGATTTGTGATGCTTGTTGACCCACACACAGCCTGTTTTGGTTTGGAGAAGATCGATTTTTTGGCGCGAAAAAACCAATGGACTAACCATCATTGGTTTTTTCGGACGAAAACATCGATCTTCTCCAAATCGAATAATTTTTTCACAGCATGTTTATGGGCCTATGGGCAAAAGCGGACTGCAGAAATATCTTCACTTGATGAAGAAATAACGAAGATATTGACAATATAAGCCATAAAAAACAAAAATAAAATTATGTAAATATGATGATTTTTGACCTCAATTAGATTCATATAGCTTCTCTTTATCAAAATAAACCATTTTAGAGTGATTCCCAAAAACTTAAAAATTTCTCGATTTCTCAGAAAAACCGTAATATCTCTGTTATTTTTTCATCGATTGAAGATATCTGTGCAGATTTGTGATGCTTGTTGACCCACACACAGCCTGTTTTGGTTTGGAGAAGATCGATTTTTTGGCGCGAAAAAACCAATGGACTAACCATCATTGGTTTTTTTGGACGAAAACATCGATCTTCTCCAAATCGAATAATTTTTTCACAGCATGTTTATGGGCCTATGGGCAAAAGCGGACTGCAGAAATATCTTCACTTGATGAAGAATCAAGGAAGATATTGACAATATAAGCCATAAAAAATAAAAGTAAAATTATGTAAATTTGATGATTTTTGACCTCAATTGGGTTCATATAACTTCTGTTTATCATAATAAACCATTTTTAAATGATTATGAGACAGTTTAACATGTCTCAATTTTTCAATAATACTGTATGATATCGAAGAAAACTCAAATTATACATACTTCTTACTTACTAACTTAATCAAATTGGATCAATCTTCAAATCATATCTCTCAAATTACTTACTAACTCACTAAAATAGTGCCAATCTTTAAATTACATTCAAATAACTGACTTACAAAGTGACTCAAACTGTATCAATCTTTAAATCACACTTAAATAACCTACTTACTCACAATGAATTAATCTTTAAATCATATAACTCAAATTACTTACTTACTTACTAGATTACTCATACTGAATTAATCTTTAAATCACACTCAGCCTACTTACTATCTGAATCAATCTTAAATCATATAACTCAAATAACTCACTTACTTACTAACTCGCTCAGATCGAATCAATCTTAAAATCACACTCACATCACTTACTATCTTCTCTCAAACTGAATCAATTCTGAAATCACACTCAAATTACTTACTAACCAATTTGCCTCAAGCTGAATAAATCTTTAAACTACACTCAACTGACTTACTTACAAACTTAACCAAACCGAATCAATCTTTAAATCACAATCAAACAACCTACTTATTTACTAGCTTGGTCAAACTGAATCAGTCTTTAACTCATACTCAAATGACTTACTTACTAACTTACACACAGTGAATCAATGTTTAAATCATATAACTCAAATGGCTTACTTACTTACTAGCTCACTCAGAATGAATCAAACTTAAAATCACACTCAAATCACTTATTTACTACCTACTCTCAAACTGAATCAATCTTGAAATCATGCTCCAATGACTTACTTACTAATTTAAACAAACTGAACTAATCTTGAAATCACACTCAAATTACTTACTAACCAATTCACTAAAACTGAATCAATCTTTATTAAATCACAGTCTAATTAATTACTTACCAACTTACTCAAACTGAATTAATTTTTAAACTACACTCAAATTACTTACTTACTTAGTATCATAATCAAACTGAATTAATAATTAAATTACACTTAAATAACTAACTTACTTACTAGCTTATTCAAACTGAACCAATCTTGAAACCATGTAACTCCAATTACTTACTTACTTACCAACTTAATCAAACTGAATTAATAATTAAATTACACTCAAATAACTAACTTACTTACTAGCTTATTCAAACTGAATCAATCTTTAACTCATACTCAAATTACTTACTTAGTAGCTTAATAATTTTGAACTGAATCAATCTTAAAATCACAATAAAACTACTTACTTACTTACTACTATCATGCTGAATCAAACTTTAAATCATATACCAAATAAAATAAATGTCTAAATGACACTCAAACTACTTGCTTACTAACTTACTCTACCTCATTCAATCTTTAAATCACACTCAACTAATTTACTTACTAACCACTCTCAAAATGAATCAAACTTAAAATCACACTCAAATTACTTACTTACTAACTACTCTCAAATTTAGTCAAATTCAAACTGAATCAATCATACATACCCATGCATACATACTAAAATTACTTACTTACTAACTTAATAACTTTGAACTGAATCAATCTTTAAATCAAAATCAAACTACTTACTTACTAACTACTATCAAGCTGAATCAAACTTTAAATTATATACCAAATAAAATAAATTTCTAAATTACACTCAAACTACTTGCTTACTAACTTACTCAACCTCAATCAATCTTTAAATCACACTCAACTAACTTACTTACTTACTAACCACTCTCAAAATGAATTAGACTTAAAATCACACTCAAATTACTTACTTACTAACTACTCTCAAATTTAGTCAATCTTTAAACCATACTCAAATAACGTACTTACTAACTTACTCAAACTCAATCAATCCTAAAATCATACTCAAATAACTTACTTAATAACTTACTCAAACTCAATCAATCCTAAAAATCATACTCAAATTGAATCGATCCTTGAATAACACAGCATTTAAATTAAGCTCTAAATGACACTAAAATTCAAGCCCAAATGAAATTCAACCAAAAGTTATTATCACATCAAGAACAGACCAAAGCCAGAAATACAACACTACATAGTTTGAATTGTGACCATCAAATATGGCTTCAATAATTGAAACAAAAATAAAATAATATGAACAAAATCTGACATCTACAGGAAACAAATTATACACTTCCTCACCTCAATGCTTATGGATGCTCAATATGTATCCAGGGGTGTTAATGGCTAGTTAAAGCTCATCTACTTCTCGCCTCAAAGCAGTTGGCATGCTTAAAAATTACCCTGAAGCACGGTGTAAGAGATAGATGGTTGTGTGCACTTCCTAGGCTTTTCAACAGGCGGCGCTCCAATCGCGATTTGACGAAGGCTTTCCGTAATGTCGTTATTCGGAATATGCAAAAAGAATGTTCTTGTAGGCCTACATTTTGACAATGAATCGAAATTGAATTGATGTTTACATAACACCATATCATAATTGGGTATAGTTTATTCCGAATGTTATTGTTGTTTTAAATTTATATCTGAGCTGTTCTGACCACGTCATGGAATGGAACACTAAGGCCTATACAGCCAGAATATATTTGCCATTATTACTCTTCAAAATTTAATTTAACCCCTTTAGCGGCAAACCCGATTATATTTGTCCTCAACAACTAACCATTATACGGCAACCCCGATTATAATCGTTAAATTTATTATACATACATACATAAATACATACATACATACGTACGTACACACAAACATACGTACATACATATAAACGTACATACGTACATATATACATACATATACAAACATATATATACAAATACATACATATATATATATACATATATATATATATACATACACGAATATACATATACATACATATATATATATTTATACATATATATACATGCATACATATATATACATATATGCATACATACATACATATATATATTATATATATATATATTATATATATATACATATATACATATACATGAATGTATATACATATATATATATACGTATATATATACACAGATTACATGTATACATATATATACACATATATACACATAAATATACATAAATATATACATAAATTACATATATATATGCATATATACATATCTAAACACACACATATATATATAAATACATATATATATATAGATGCATATATACATGGTTTTATATATACATATATATACATATATACATACAAATATACATATATACATTCATATATACATACAGACATTCATACATACATACATACATGCATACATACATGCATACATACCTACATACCTACATACATAAATACGCAGACAGAATTTGCTTGCAGTATAAGTGTAAGTTTTAAAAATTTTGGTGGCTGCTAAAGGGGTTAAGATTCTTTCAAGAGTTAGTTTTATTATTATTAGTATTATTATTGTTATTATTTTTTATGCCCTGAGGTGTACATGATCCCTCTGGGACTAGAATATTAATTAGAATAAGAAAATGTAGTCTGGAATATTATTATTATTATTGTTGTTGTTGCAATTACAGCCTAGCCTTGGTCAAACAGAACAGTTTTAGGGCCAGAGAAGAATAGGTCAGATTGACCTACTGGAGTAGCAGCGTCTGACCAGCGCAGAGACTCAATAGCCAATGCGCTGCGGATAAGGGAGCCAGCGCAGGACGTCACCCGTGCACCCAGAGACTCGGTCAAACTTAGGGGTGCGACCCACAAGTCAGGCGGCCATGCGCAAGACCCTGTCCAGGCATTTAATCAGACAAGCCGGGAGACCATCATAAATGACGCTGCAGTTGTCCAGGCGGGAGACTACGAAGGAATGGACCAGCGTAGAGGCACCGCCTTGGGAAAGGGACCGGGATACCACCCTAAGTTGCCGTAGCTGGTAAAAACAGCTCCGGCAGAGTAGATTGATGTGCTGGACAGACGCTCCTGATCCACAGCCACTCTTAATATTTAAACTACAAACTTCTTTGGTTTACCAATTAGATTCAAATTGATAGGACAAATAGCTAATATTTTGCCAATTCTTTATAATTGATTACCAATTTAGACAATCAAATAGCTAATCGATTTGATAAACAACTTCTAATTAAAATCAATAAGCACTTTAACTGACTGTCCCCAGCTCTCTTCAACACCTATTTTAGAACATTAGCCCAAGAAGGTCAGGTGCCGATACCTCAAAGCTATGGACCCGATATCTATCTCAGCGAGCTGCTGGTGGGTGCCAAGCCAGATAAGCTGTGCCTTGGTCAGTGTTGGGTACGAGACCAAAACCTCGAGACCAAGACCAAGACCGGGTGGTCTGAGACCAAGACCGAGGGTCCGAGACCAAGACTAATGCTCTTTTTTATAAAAAATTCAATTTATTAAGATGCTAAAACGGAATACCACGCTCAAAACATTAATTTTATTGCTGAAGAATACTAATCTTAGTAATAGTCCAGAAACAGTTTTACCGGCCAGTCTGAACTTTTGCGGGTTCAGCCCTTGGGCTTCGGTCTGAGAATATCACACTATAAATTACTTACAGTATACGATAGGTGAATACTTTCAGACATCTGAACAAGTAGATTAACGTTCCATTTGAGTGGTGTTGGCCTATACTTGTACTCGGAATTGTAGGTTAATAGTGACTACACATGGCCGACCACATAATTATTAGATTGTTCCAAAACCTTGAAATTTGTTAAAGCAAATTTTTAAATGGCTGGTTCTGTTGCAAATGCATTGTTTTGCCCACAGTAACGTGTATATATATATATGTGTGTATATATATATATATGTGTGTGTATATGTATGTATATATATATATATACATATATATATATATACATACATATATATACATGTATATATATATACATATATATACATGTATATATATATGTATATATATATATATACATATATATATATGTGCGTGTGTATATATATATATATATATATATATATATATAGACGATCAACAGGTCATAAATCGATAACAATCATGTATGGCCTATATAATCACCGGTGTCTCTAATCGAGAATAACCGACAAATATCAAAGAAATTGCTCTGATACGGCAAATGACCAAGAACGCTAACCTAAGACGGAGACCAATCCCAGGACCTTTCCTTTAAGACCAAGACCGACACATTCGAGACCAAGACCGATGGTCCGAGACCAAGACCAAGACCGATGCATTCGAGACCAAGACCAAGACCGCAGTTTTCAGGTCTCGAGACCACCTCGAGACCAAGACTGCGGTCTCGAGACCACATCCCTGGCCTTGGTCGGGTGTAGCCTGAAAGGTCTCAGTAGCTTCAGTAATTGTATTTGCAGCCAAATTCGCCTCCCTGGCCAGACAGTGGACATATGCGGGGATGATACGCCTGGATGTCATCAGCTTAAGATTGGCTGAGGACAGCTTCTGCCGCGAGCGAGCAGAGGTCCCAAGTCAGCAATGAGTAATCCTGTCTGCTTGTAGATATGATCAAAATGGATATAATAAGGTATATCAATTATTCAAGAAATGTTTGCTTTTATTGGTGAATTTAAATAGCGTTTTGTAATTTTGTTTGTTATAATTCTCTATTCTTAGGTGTTTCACAATCATGTAGATATTATTATATTTCACTATGGGCGACATTTGCAAACTGCACCGCTAACGCCATCTAGCGAAATGTTAATTATTTTGCCACTCATTACGACCAACAGCACACACCATCTATCTCTTACACCATGCCTGAAGTAAGTCAGGGAGACATTTCAGCCTCACTTTTGTAGTGGAGGGGGTAGGGGTGAAGGCCATGTATTCTATACTCCCTGCTCTGAAATACTTGTTGTGCGAGAACCTTGATCAAAGCCTCCGCTGACATAAATTCAGAACCAACGACCTATCTGCATGGTCATATATTCAGCCAGGAACAAATATGACAAATAAATACATAATAATGAAATTGATTAAAATAACAACAATAAAAAGACAGAAGAAAAACAACAACGATAACAAGAGAAATAATAATAATAATAATAATAATAATAATGATAACAATAATAATAATAGTAGTAGTGATATTAAAAGTGCCACTGAGTAGATATCTTGTTCGATTACATTACATTACTACTAGTATTAAAAATACAAGTAAGGTAATAATTACCTTATTATCGCAAACGAGAAGCTGTTAGCTGCTGCCCTACGACAGGCTCTTGAATTCTTGATAGACAAGTTACTTCATCAGCGTGTACTGTCTCGTCTGGTGGAGGCCTTTGAGGCCGGCCTCAATCTCGTTGGCCTTGAACGACATCAGAACCTTCATCATGGACTCTGCCCTGAAGAAAATATAACAAATAGTTTACTTATTTGAACAGCAGAACTCAGCAATGACAGGTCATGAGTAGATATCTTGAAGGGGCACTATATAAGTGCTCGATTACATTACATGGCCACTCTTAATATTTATACTACAAACTTCTTTGGTTTACCAATTAGATTCAAATTGATAGGACAAATAGCTAATATTTTGCCAATTCGTTATAATTGATTACCAATTTAGACAATCAAATAGCTAATCGATTTGATAAACAACTTCTAATTAAAATCAATAAGCACTTTAACTGATTGTCTCCAGCTCTCTTCAACACCTATTTTAGTACACTGTGCATGTATGCATAAGAGGGACACTTCTGAATTTCTTTGGTGGTATCCTCCCATTTTGTTACCTGTCATGAAAGAAATTCATAGTAATTATTTTTAGAAATTTGGATACATATTTAGATATTTAGGGGTGAAGTTAATGAAATTATTATCCAAACGAAATTAGTATTAGACAGTACGTTATTCTCGAACCCCGATTACATCTAATCTCAAGTTCTCCAACCGCACCATGTCAAACGCCGCACCGCGTCTCTGGAACGACCATCCTCCTGAATTTCGTGCCTTCTCGATTCCTCCATTATCACTGCCCGTCATGTGACATCATCTGTCCCTAGCATCCCTATCCATCACAACCTGGGCTTTCCATTCTAAACTTAAATTGCACCTTTTCAAGAACTATTACCCAGACTCATTACTTGACATTCCACTTGTCAATCCTCGACCAAAGCGAAACCCTTTTTAACAGCTACTTTGCCTCCCTGCTGACCTGCTTGAAACCGAACTCTGACCTCCGACGGACTATCCTTTGGACAACCCTTTCGATTTGACACAGCGCTCGTGAATAAGCTGGTGCCCTGCGCTTAGCTTCCAAGTTGTACTTTAGAAATTTGGACATTACGATTACAATTAATCAGTAAAATCGTTCAGATGAAATATCAACAAATTCAACACAGGAGTGTCAAACGTTTATAAGATCTGGACTTTTAAGAAAATAGATCTGAAAAACTGCCTAAACAATGACATTGTAACACTCATTTTGGAACAGTCAATCAGTAGTCATCAGTGACCTTAGTTGCGCCACTGAAATACTCTGCGGAATATCATCACCGACAAGCAGCGACTTTCTGGCCCCTGGGCTCAGGGCGTGAGACCACCAGATGGCAACTCATCTATCCTTTTGTTCATCACTTGTTGTAATAGAGATTTATTAACTTTCATCTTTCCAAAATTCTTGGTAAGACAATCTAAACAGTTCACGGTGTGTTGTACGTGAAGTCATAATAGTCATAATTTTGGTCGATGGCAGTATCCCGACATTTGATCGGAATACCATTGAGAAGTTGGAAGACATATTTAGCTAATGGCAGAAACTGAAGAAGAACATTAATCTCAGGCAGTGATGGGCACGAGACCAAAACCTTGAGACCAAGACCGAGACCAAGACCGAGAGGTTCAGGACCAAGACCGGGTGGTCCGAGACCAAGACCAAGGTCCGAGACCAAGACCAAGACTCGTTTTTTATAAACAATTCAATTATTAAGACGCTAAAACGGAATAACACGCTTAAAACATTAATTTTATTGCTGAAGAATGGTCCAGAAAACAGTTTTACCAGCCAGTCTGAACTTTAGCGGGTTCAGTCCCTGGCCGAATTCGTCTTTACTGATAGCACTCTAACGACCTTAAGTGAGGTAACTTCTGCCGGACCTTCATCATGTCTTCTGTTGCAAAGTCATGTGAGCTCGACCCTCTATCAACGTTGCTGCTGCATGAGTTCATGGTGGGGGTTTACTTATGTCAGGGACCGGACCAGAATTCAGCATCTCATCAACAACATGATACGGTGCGGATATCTTCCCTCCTCATCACCGACAGCGGAGAATCTGGCTAGAGAAGCAGATGGGCGATTGCTTAGAGCCATTTTAAATAATCTTGGTCATGTCCTGAGGAAACACTTACCTGCACCTCGTTCTAGCAAGCAGTCTGCGGCCACGGGCCCATGAATTCATCTGACCATGCAAGGACGACCGCAACTTCATGCCTCGCCTCCTCTATAGAGATATGTTTTGAACTAAGGTGTCTAACTCTGGCGCCCAGATTGTAATAAATTTAACTCTGTAAATTAAATTGCGGTGTGTCAGCTTGATTGTGATTAAACAAATATTGAATTGAATTTAATTGAAGATGTACTGCTACTCACCTGCCTCTGAGGGTCCGATAGCCATCTAGTAAGTCGCCTGATCCTTTTGGTAGCTCTCGTCCGAAAACCGGTTAACATTCACCTTCCTGAAAGCGGTGATCCTCATGTTATTTGACTTTTATAAAAAAAATGCGTGCAATTATTCAAAAGATTTGTATGAAAGAAAATTTCATAAACAATAACATGCGTGGTAAACAACGTTAGTTTCCTGCCCTACGAAGCGAATTCATAGACTATGTATTTCTATTAGAGTATCCGATACTGTTGCGCTTTTCGCAGCTAGCGACACTACGTGAAATGTAAATGGTTTTATATAACGAATAACGACCGTGCAATGGTCTCGACCCAGGTCATTTTTCAATGAGAATTTGACTGGGTGATATCCATCACCACCACTCATCCGTTTGAATGGCCTTTTAAGGTTCCTGTGCAAATGACTACTATAACAAGAGATAGAAATTTCTTAAATAAACCAGCATTATTGTAGTACCAGTAGCCTTACCATGAAACATGGATGGGCAATGCACAGGCGTCCAGAGGCTGAGTTAATTTTGCCCTAGCCTAAGTTGCCTACATGGCCCCCGGATGTCGTCTCCGACCGTAGATCGAGAAATGGTCAGTCTAGAACTGCTACAGCCCAGCATCGTGCATAGGCCTATGCCTCTGGCTCTTCGCTATGGAACAGCCTTCCTGCTGGGACACGTGCTGCAATCTTATCTAGTAGCACAACTGTCTCTGCTCGTTCTCTTAAGACTTTTAATTTCGCTGGGGGTTCCTCGCACTGGAACTGCCTCTGATTAGGTTGTACCGCGCGAGATGCGCTGTATAAATCCCTAAATGAAATTGAATAACACACTGGCGCGAGAGCAGCAGGAAGCGTGATCAATTCTAGCTACCGCCATAATTACCTTAAGGTTGACTAGTCTTTCATTTCGCCAGGCATTGTGTTGGTTAAAATAGAAGTAGGAGGTGATGAGCTTTCTTTAAATGGATAGTCCTGTTAGTAGGTCCGAGCCGGGTTGGTAGCTGGTAATAGTGACTTTTAAGGTGGGCGCCATTTAGGAAAACAATCGGAAGTAAGGGGGGGGGGTCAGATCTGTTGGGGCAACTTGGGGAAGAATTCTTGAACGAGTCTTCAGTTTTGAGTGGAAAGCCCGAGAAGTGAATTAAAGATCCTGAGGCGGATGATGGAGGGTGATTGGCAACAGTGGTTGAAGATAGTCACACGGCAGCATCGGGGTCAAATACTCAAAATTTTATGATTACAGTGGTTCGATACATACGCATGATAAACAAAGACAGAAAAACAAAATCTAGAAACATATAAGGGACAGAATATAAGGCAGTTGGCAAAAAACGCATAAGACGAATTATTCTCATCAACTTCATGGACAATATTTATAATAGCGCGGTCACCTAGCGAATGCAAACGAAAAGGAACTGCTACACACGCATTCGCTAGATGACAGCACAGTTTAAAAAGCATCCACCTAAATCAAAGGTGCATAAAACCATGATTTAAAAAATCAAGTTGTTTTTTTGTTTGATTGGTTTTTAGTTTTCCTTTGGATCTTGTCACAACAGTTTTGTTATACAAAGCATCAAACACAGCAAGAAAAAGAGCTCCAACTTGTTTATATAATTAATTTAGCTTCCGACTGAATAACACACAATTAGTAAAATAAATAGTAATATTAGTAAATAAAAAATATATCTAAAAAAACAAAAAAATATATCTAAAAATATATCTAAAAATATATCTAAAAAAACAAAAAAACAAAAATTGCCATCCTTGGTTATTTTGGTTTTTTGCAGCCCTGACCTTAATATTGCATAAAGCAAGAATGGTTAAAAGCGAGCAGCCAACTTATCATTACATAATGCACAATAATTCATTAATGGCATTAGAAACATATGACGATAAGTTTAAAAGAGAGTTAACAAACATATCTAAACGTTTGTTCTGATTTGACTGGATATGAATCGCATTGGATGATTGGATCATACACGTTATAACCATGAATTTGTCCTCACTGGCGACTTTAACATCCACGTCGACAACCATGACGATCCATCGAGTGCCTTTATGTTGACAGATAACTGTATAATAGTTCTCGATCAGAAGGTTACAAGTCTTGCATTGTTAGGCCAACACATGGCAGTAGGAAATAACTATATAATTTATATAGCTTTTGTATGACACAGTTGACACTAGACATTGTAGTTTGAAATAAGTATATTGCGTCAATGTAATCCAAAGTTAAATCAACAATCTTATTTATCCTTTGCAGCAATGATCGGTTTTGTCTCTCCACCTCACCATTTGCCTGTGGCCAAAAAGGTGTTGTCCTGTGATGGACAATATCGTTGTTCCCCAGATATTCCGAAAACACTTCCGAAGTAAACTGAGGTCCATTATCACAGGTAATCGAATATGGTAAGCCATGAGTTGCAAAGATCTGTTTTAAGCTCCTTATGACTTTATCAGTCGTAGCTGTCCGCATAATCTAAATCTCGTAGTATCGACTATAATAGTCTACCACGACTAAAATATACTCTCGTGTGGGCAGTGGTCCCATATAATCAATTGCTAAGTCCTGCCATGGACCTTTTGGTAGTTCTGTCCTAATCATTGGTTCTGGTTTCATTGGTACTCCTACTAACTGGCATTCATGACATGTGCGACGACACTTTCATTGTCTTTTCAATTCCTGGCCACCAGACTTTGCTTCGTAATCTCTTCTTCATTTGCACAATTCCTGGATGGCCTTCATGAGCCAACTCTGATGTACGACTCCGTAGAACTACTGGCACTACAAACTGGTCAACCGTTTCTTGACTCTCCTGCCGCATTTGTCGAAAAGCATGCCTCTCATATGGAGTGTTCATTATAATTGCGAAGTGTTTATCCAATTTCCGCATCGCCACGGCATATTCGCCGGCCACGTCCGGGTCGGCCAAAGTTTCATACAAATCTTGAACCGCCATACCAGCCGTGTGAAGAATTAAGTAAGTAAGTAAGTGTGTATGTACTTTATTTGAACCGCTTGCAAACGCACTGCGGGCACATCATAATATGAACGTTCAAAACAATGTACACTCTCAAAATAAACATATCAAGCAATTATACAGCAATTAGACATCCTCAAAGTAGTTAGAGTAAAATAATGTACACTCATAAAATAGTCATAACTAGCAATTAGACATACAACAGACATCCCATGAGTAACTAGAGTAATTAGAAATCCAACAATACTAGGCCCAGTTACACTCATAATAGGAATAGATTCAATTGTATAGCATTTGGGTGATAAAACCACATCGAGTTAGTGCGTCAGCGCGCGGGATCTCTCGATTGTGCGATCGAGGAAGCGGGAATCAGAAAGTAGCTATCGACTGCGTATTTAAGCAATCTATTGCTGCAATGCACAGGTTTCAGACCAGAAATAGTCACCACAAAGTTAGGCAGTCCAAGCTCAGATCACTGTATGATACTAGCATTTATTTTACATAAGGCAGATACTTGGACACGGAATTTAGTACAATCCTGACGGTTTTGCAAGAGTGATAAGATTCAATTATACAGAAAATCAGGTAGTGGCAAAAGAGCAAGTTGCTCAGATATGTTAGAGTGCCTAACCATATCAAAGGCACGAGAGAAATGCAGCGCGATAAGACGTACATAGGGCTCTTTTTGTAACATATCTAGAATTCCATGAGTCAAAGCAACGAGGGCAGAAGTGGTGGAGCCAGTGGGTCGAAATGCGTATTGGTCGCTAAGAGTAGAGTTAGTCTCAGGATCAGCGAATATAGGATAGAAGTAATTCCTCACAACTAGTGGTTCTCAACTTTTTGAAATGGGGACCCACTTTGCAGCATCTAGATCCTAACGAGACCCACCACTCCAAAATCTGGCAGCATGTATGTACGTATTAGGCAATTTACATAGCGCCTTATAAGAACCTCTCGAAGGCGCTAAATGTAGCTACCCAACTGATCTAAACAAATGCGATTTGAGTAATTTAGAAAAGTTGGCTGCAAGCAGTGCAATGTTGCGAAGTTGAGTTGTAACGGAAGAGCGTTCCAGTATGATGGCCCAATGCTTGAGAAATCACGGTTTGTCCGCATCGATGTACGGGAGCGCGAGACCATCAAGTCCCCACAATCCGCATCACGCAAGGATCGACGACCTGGCTGGCTGGAGACAGGAAGACAGAGCTCTCTGATGTATTCTAGAGTTGACCACCGATGTCCGTCCCACGAGGATGATCTTGAATGTGATCCTATCCTCAACCGGGAGCCAGTGCAGTGTTGTCTAATCCGGAACTTTGGCAGACCCGCAAGAACACCGTTGTAGTTGTCCAGGCGAGTCAGCACGAAGGAGTGGACAAGAGTCATAGCGGCGTCAATTGAGAGACTTCGCCGAATGCCTCTAATCTGGTGCAGTTGATAAAAGCAAGACGTGCAAAGGGAACTGACATGTTCCTCCAAGGACAGGTCCTTTATCCAGGAGAATTCCCAGGTCCCGGACGCGCTGAATCTTCCAATGAGGAAATGCTGCTTTAATCGCCTCCTTGTCAGCCCTCGAACGCGCTAGTCTGGTGTCCAGCCACATAAATTCAGTTTTATCCGGGTTCAACCTTAGACGATTGGAGGACATCCAGATCTGCATTTGCTCCACAATTGCCAAGATTTTTGACACGCACTCCAGTGCCTCAGATGGACGGCATGTCAAGTACAGTTGGGAGTCGTCGGCATATGCCATATTGATGAACCCGGGCTCCAAGAGCACATATGATCTTTGTTAAATCAGTAAGTCACGCATAAAAACATTTAACCACTAACCACAATAGCGTATAACAAAACTATAAATAAACCATAACAAAATTACATAATGTCAGGAAAAAATAATATTTAAAAAACCTTTTTTGTTTGACTCACATTGAGACATAAATACTGTAAATGAGATGGCGGGACTTGCATTCTGGTCAGAAGTAGGTCTACGTCAATACGTAGGTTGATGTTGGTTAGACAAAATCGTAAGTTATTATTTACACAGAGCCTAGTCTATAATTACATATTTTAGTCTTGATGGTAATCATAGCTGAACAGCCAGTCTCACAGAGGTAGGTAGTTTAAAATGGCAGCAATGCTGACTAGGCCTCGATTTATAGAAAATAAAGCGCATAACATTCACGTGACAATATTTGCCAGTAGAAAAAAATGCGATTTCGAAGAAAAGTTGGCGACCCACTTGGATATCCTTTGCGATACCCACTTACGGGTCGCGACCCACAGGTTGAGAATCACCATCCAAAAAGATAAGCAGTATCATGTGATCATCAGCTTTGATCTACAAATTGATCATGATTGTACAGAATGTTTTTGAATGCAATATTACATGCCAGACCTTTGTTGTACGTACGTGTTTCTGTTTAAACTATGTGAGATACCTGAACTGCCAAGATTCTCATGAAGACGTGTGTTGATGGGACCCAGTAGGCTTAGTCAAATAATGGTGCGATGTTTGAGTTATTGCTATCGCCTTACAGGTATATATATATATATATATTAGTAACTTACTAGTAGGCCTATTGTCATTACAGTGGATAACTTTGCTGCGAAACGTTAACGCTTAGAAGTTAGCTTACCAAAATAAGATATTGTCGTCACACCGTCTGTAAATTAAGAGCTAGCTTGGTCATCAGATAGTACAGCAGTAACAGCACAGCACACTTTCCTGAAAACAGACAGAGAATGGCAACGTGCTGCTGCCAATCTTCGCCATGCAGTCAACCAGTTGGATTAACTGCACGCACAGAGAGTCAGAGACCACCACGAGGAGGTGCATGGCAAAGGTCTCCGTAGGCCATTCGTTGCAGCTCTCAGGCCGTAGAAAGTCATTACAACTTTGGCATCACCCACAAATAGGTCAATTTTAGAAATTTTCAATTTGAGTTATTTGCTTTTACTTGGATTGAAATGCAAGGCAAACATTGGCGCTGGGACAAAACGCGAAAAGACGCAAATCAGAGACAAGATTGCGCAGAGAAGTACTGTATCCAGAGAAGGTTTGGAAACGACATAGGCCTACTACACAAGCATAGACCTATAAGTCAATGAGTAATCGAAAATAATGTCCGTGAGAGTAAAACTGAATAAGAGAAAACGGAGAGCGAAAGAACAGACACTGCAGCGATAGCGAAAGAGTGAAAAAGAAACAGTTTGAAGCTTGAGAAAAAACAAAAGAAAGGGTTAGCGATTGGGTGTAAGAGATAGAGAAGTAGATGATAGGCCTAGGCCTAAATGAAGATTGATTGATAGATAGATAGACATGGCAGATACAGAAAGAAAGACTACATAGACAGATTGATAGACAGACAGATAGAAAGTTTAATAGAGAGAGTCATAGATGATAAATGGAGATAGATAAATACTAGACAGATCTATAGAGATAGATAGATAGATACGGCAGAGAGAGAAATTACAGATAGAGAAATAGATAAATTGATGCACGTATAGATAACTGAATTGATCAATAGGTAGGCCTACATACACAGATAGATATCTAGATAGATAAGACTGAGAAAGAAATATTAGATAAATTGATAGATGCATGAATAAACAGATCTATGCATCAATTGATAGATAAGGAGGCACATAGGATGACAGATAGAAAAGTGTATCGAGAAGATTATTATTAGATAGTCCTATGCATAGAGAAATTGGTTAATATAGAGTGCGATTAAGAAAATATGCCGTTTGGTAGAGAAAAAGTACGACAAATATGAGACTGAAAGTAAGATCGAAACTGAAATAATATGGACGCAGCAGAGACAGTACATACTTATGAGCGAGAAGTACGGTTAAAGTGAGTGAGAGATTGAGAGCATAATGTAGGCTATATTGTTTAGGGTATCTGCTTATACCCCTCTGATTATAGCGTCTAATAACGTTCAATCACAGACAACTATACGTCAGTTTCACGAGTACTACGTCAAAATGGGAAATAATGAACTGCCTGAAAGACTTGTAATGAGTGGACTACCCAAATGTAAGCTACTTAATACTATGCAATCCAGGGCCCCACAGAGAAAATGTGACGCATTTGGCCCATCGCATTTTCTTAAGCAAGCAGTTGGAAGGTAGTTCTGTGTTGACCTCAGGTCTGAGGCGAATACAAAACTATCTTCGAACACCTTATTCTTCAGACTGAACGCAACATAATCATTCAATAAACTGGTGTCCTGAATTTGGCTTTCGAGTGGCGCTTTAAAAGTTTTGAGAAGTTAACGATTACAATTAGAGTTATATGTGGCAGCATAATTTTTATACTGTACGGCATTTTCTTTTCGTCTGTGCATTTAGATGGAACTTATTCGTGTTTAATTGTTTACTTGTGGTCGTTGTGGAGGCAATAAATTATCAGAACTTTATCAAAGGCGAATACAGGGACGGATCTAAAACTAACCTGACCAAAGTAAGTGAAGCATAAGACAAAAAAGAAAATGAGAAAGGAGATCTAGAGTAAAAACTCAGAGTAGGGCAGTGAAACGGAAGTGAAAAACACAGAATGCACTGAGAACGGAGATAGAAAGTAATGAAACAGTCTGATGATGGTGAGTCCGTACTTAGCCCTCAGACAGGTCCATTAATTGGCTTATATGCCACCCACGTTTTACAAGGGGAAGGTGATTTCCTATTGCCTTCCTTCCTCACAGACAATTCTGGGCAATCAACTTGTCCTGTGACCAGGGTCGGAGAGGCTTGAGGTAGATTGGAACCTGCGGCCTTCCACTAATACGATATACAACGTATATCGCTACACCACCGCGTCCCACATTCACCTAATCTAGTATAAAGCAATTCTTTAGCTTAGAATTCTAAACCTTAACTCAGTACTGTAGTCCTTCCCATGTAGGTCTTCATATCGAGCAATGCATCTCCTCCTCCTCCTCCACTCGTCTCCTCTGTCCATGTCCAGGTCCTTCTCGTTTTCGTCCCATGACATCTCCACTCTCCAGGCATATCAAGTCGTCTGTGATGGTTTCCAGTCAGTTCTAAAAGACAAAACAATAATGCAAAATGTCATAAAGTTAAGAAATGGAGTGAACTAGATAACAGGAAGAAAAAGACGTAGTGTAGGATAGATTGAAAGAGAGCAAACAGTAACTGTATACATGTATCATTTAACTGAGCTGCAATATGTCAAAATAATTTCTTTTTAACAGCAAAGCATAGGGACAATGTTGCCAAAAGCTTTCTTCAAAAGTCTCGTTCCATTCATCCACAACAGGGAGGCAGCCACACCTAAGACAACATTTTGAGCACAAGAAAGGAGAAAATAGGGTCAGCAAACCCAGGGGCGTCCAGATAGGAGGGATGGTCCAAGGCAATTTCAGGTGGGGGATAATTGATTAGTCTTAGGGGGAGGGGGAATATCTTGCCTTCCTGACATCTTGGATCAGGGGGTTTGCCTCCATCGCTCAGGGGGTATTGACGCCCCTAAGCAGACCCAAGAAGAGGGAAATAGAGATAATAGAGCTACATACAGACTTAAGACAAGAGGAAGAGAAATTTAGGAAAGAGACAGGCAGAGAAGATATAAAATGCTCTGTGTTTCATTATCCTGGTCGACAGTTTGCTACTTAATTAGAATCTTCCAAACGACCTGACGATTTTATTAGCAACCAATCTATGGGATTTTTCGCAAACCTTCATAAAAACTGAAACTAACGTATAGCCGCTTGCAGGACAGTCGGTCAGTTGACGGCGGTCACGAACAGGTCTCGATAACCGAAGACAGGTAGCGCTTCATGTCAGATGCCACAGCACCTCTACCAGGATGGACGGTGCCAAAACTGCCGGAATTCTCTGGCCGGAGGTTGCCAGGATGGACGGTGCCAAAACTGCCGGACTTCTCTGGCTTGAACCTTCCAGGATGGACGCTGCCAAAACAGCCGGAATTCGCTGACCTTTGTGATTTATAAACCTGCTGATATTGTATAAATCTAACCAGTGCCTTAATTGAGTAAATTTTATTAAGTTGATGCAAGCATTGTACAGAATGTAATGTAGGGCTTATAGCTCAGAAATAGCAGACTTATTTTTGCTGACTTGGTGCCACCAATCGTCTGGCATTCTGAGGCTCAAATTGCCTGTCTTGCTATGGCATAGGCTGCTTACATGGAAACAATGCCGTACCGAGGGGACCAGCGGGGCCTTGGCCCAGGGCGAAAATGTGGAAAGGGCGCAAATTTCAGGATGGAATAACTTATTATTCCATAAAATGCACTATTTTCAAAATGTGGGGGCGCCAGATTGATGCTAGGCACAGGGCGCAATTGTTGCGGCCCTGCATGAAAATGCTTGGGTTATGGCTAGAATAATAAGAACTCAGAGGGACAGTCATGGATCCATACAATCCAACGAAAATAACAAACTGCCTGAGATACTTGTAATGAGTGGACTACACAAATCAAAATGTATCCTACTTAATATCATCTCAAAGCCAGGGCTCTACACAGAAAATGTGATGTATTTGGACAATCACATTTTCCCTAGCAAGCAATTGGAAGGTAGTTCTGTGTTGACCTGATCAGGTCTAAGGTCGACATCTAACTATCTTCAAACACCTTAGTCTCCTCAGTTCAGACTAAATGCAACATATTCATTCAACGTTTTGAAACAATGCAGCGTTCTTGGATAATCTGGTTTCCTGCCTTTGGATTTCAAGTGGTGCTTTAGAAGTTTTGAGAAGTTGACGATTACGATTAGAGTTTACAGCAGATTTTTATACGGTGTGCCATTCTCTTTTCGTCTGTGCATTCAGATGATTTCTTGTTCGTATTGAATTGTCTACATGAGTAGGCAATTAATCATCAGAATTTAACCAAAGGAGGATACACGGATCTTAAACTGACGTATACCGAAACTGACCAAAGTAAGTGAACAGTAAGACAGAAAAGAAAATTCGAAAGGAGATTTAAAATAAAACTGAGAGTAGGACAGTGAGACTGAAGTGAAAAACACAGAGAATGCACTGAGAAAGGAGATAGAAGGCAACGAAACAATCTGATGACAATGATGATGATGATGATGACGACAATGATTTCTCTGCTTCCATATGCTCCAACAGGGGTTGAGAAGAATGAGGTGGTTTCCCATATCTTTCCTTCCTCACGGACAATTCTGGGTAATCAAGTTGAAAGAGTTAAAACTCTCAAGATTAAAACTTACTCAGTGTACTATAGACCTCTGCAAATTGGGGAACGGATCCCCTCGTCCACTCGTCTCCTCTTTCCATTGTCAGTTCCTTCTCGGCCTCGTTCCACGACATCTGAGGTGATAAATCGTATTTGATGGTTTCCGGCAAATTCTAAAAGACAAAATAGTGATGCATAACGTTGCAAAGCAAGAAAGGGAGTGTGCTAGACGACAGTGAGAGAAAGACGTGGAGTAGCCTAGGATAGATTGAAAGAGTGCAAACAGTAACTTTATTACTTTACCGAGGTGCAATATGCCAACGAAATTTTTCTATAGCAAAGCATAGGGAGGGATATGTTGTTAAAAGCTTTTGTTAAAAATCTGGTTCAGCCAGACCTAAGACAACATTTTGGGCACAAGAAGGAGATAAAATAGGGTCAGTAGATCAAAGAAGAGACAAAATTGAGCTATAGCAATAAGCAAACTTATAAGACAAGAGGAAGAGAAATAACAAAGAGACAGGCAGACAAGACAGAAATCGCTGTGTGTCTCATTATCTTAATTGACATCCCGCTACTTAGCATCTTCTAAACGACCTGACGATTTTGTCAGCAACCAATCGTCTGTCCATCGCCAATGAAGTGACCATGCCCATCTCTATCAACTCCGGATAAGTCGCAAACCTTCATAGAAAGTAGAAACTGAAACTAACCTAGCTGCTCGTAGGACAGTCGGTCAACCGAATCATTGCAGTTGATCCTGACTGGAATTGAGATCCTTCGAATGAAGAGCTTCACACGACCAGCGGTAGACGGCATCACGTACAGGCCTCGATGGAAACATTGTAAAGAATGTAATGTATTTAAATTAGGTCAAGTATAGCAACTTATTTTTGCTAACTTGGAGCTACCATCGTCTGGCACACTGAAGCTCAAATTGTCTGTCTTGTTATGGCTGCTTGTATGAAAATACTTGGGTTATGGCTAGAATAAAACGACCTAAGAGGCACAGTCATGGCTTCATAGAATACGATGCCGTAAGTTCCTAGCACCCTGTCTTCAAAAGTCGTGACCAGCGACAGAGGATTACAAAATAGACAAATATAAACTAAAGGATCCAGTGACCCAGGATCTAAAAAATGGTCAGGATTTCTAACCTAACCTCTGTCATGCGTGTAAAATGAGAATTGACCTGTTGAATATCAACATATTAATGATAGATATTATCAAACTGGACAGCTCAGTTAACTTATTATCAATAGCCCATTAGGCGATAAAAATATGTTCAATGCAATCTTCTCTTCAATCTACAAGTAATGTTCGAACATCTGATTAGGCCTAGGCTACTCGAAAACAAGAGAAGACAAGAACACGTCCACGTAGAAATAAGATAAGAGAAAGAGAGAAAACAATAGGCCTTCACAACAGAAAACAGATTACCTAAGGAGAGATAGAGAGAGTTAAGTTTGCTAAATTTAACATTTAGTAAAATACCAAAAATAATTTTTTTAGGCCAACCCCAGTAGGCCTAGTTATAAAGTATCATCGACAGGTCTAAATGGCAAATAACATAATAGCATCAAAATTTTTAGCTTAGGGGCCGTTCACATATTATATAACGCTCAAGGGGTAGATGGGTGGGTTCCGGTTTTGTTAGCGTTATATTGTGTAGGGTGTGTGGGGGGGTAGGTTGAAGGTTTTGTTCTATAACAAACTTTTTTCAGCTTATGCTATTTTGCCTGTTTGCCTGCCAATTGGAAATTCCATATACTACGGACCTTCATTGTTTAATCGAAGTTCACAATACATTGTGAACCAAAACTAGCACCATTAGCTGCCACCTGGTGAATTGATTTGACGTTCTTAGTTATTATGTTATAAATCCACTTTTAACAATTTGCTGTTTACAATTTTAACAATTTCATGTGCATAGCTCTAAATGTTCTAAAATTCAATTCTGTGTGCTGTGTTTTGATTCTGGTTTAAATTTAAATTAATTCACTTGAAATAAGTATTTTGGTAGGTATTATCATGATGTTTGATTTCATTTTCTATAGTATGTGTAAATAGTTTATGTTTGCTTAAATACCCAATTGCAGTTGTAGTATGCACTCTGTATACATCATACGCTATTAAATAGGTAGAGTTGTACCGCGAACCTACCGATAAATACCTGATAGTTCAATATTAAACAAATCCATTCTGTGTGATACTATAATGCTCATTTATATTGCAAAACAGGAGGGAAACTAAAATGGTGTTTTTAAATAGTATGTACGTCACTACCATGTATTATCACACTGTATTATAGTAGACTTATATGTAGATACATGGCGACAAGCGTCGACTACCCAATTAGTTACCGTAATTAATACAAGTGAATTTAGTGCCATTAAAAGCGCGATTATTAAGCTGCATCAGAGCTCCATACATCCGGTCTAATCATCATTGGCACGAGAGAGTACACAATTTTAAGGTAGCTTTTGTTACATAGCTAATTGGGCATATGATGATTTTTACTGCAGTTCTTGAATTGGATAAAGGCAATTATCAGTTGAATCACTACTATTAAAGTGCTAACTAACATCGTATTGTTATAAAAGTGTCATATTGTGCAATACAATTATGTCGATTGTATGTCTTTTAATGTGATTATAGGTTGGGGTGGGGTAGGGGTGGGTAGCATATCTGTTATAAAATATAGGAGTGAGGGGTCACAACCGCTGTTATATAACGTTATTAGGGGTAGGGGGTGGGTCAAAAATTGGGATTTTATGCGTTATATAATAATTATGTGAACTGCCACTTAAAATCGATAGTTCGATCTCCAAATTGAAAACATTCGATAAGAAATCGTTGTTTTGAAATTTGTTAAGTCTACTTGGTACTTCTCGACGAAAATTCAATCGAAACAGAAGTTGGCGATGCAGATTTGCGAAAATTTCGCAAAAATCTAGAATTCGACCGTCTTCTTCGAGATCTACGCCGCAACCATGACGACATTTCGTTTGTCCAGCATAGATAACATGTTCATCTATACTATAAATAAGTAAGTAAATTAAGCATATTCTATAATAACTATACTTATAATTTTCGCTTAAATTCAAACCGCTCTATGATAACATAAATTAGGCACCTATTATACGTTATACACTTATTTAACCAACAATGCTGCTTAGTGAAGGAAGGACATGTCAACGTTACAGATATACAATAATCTCACTCGCAGGGCCGCACCGAGCTCTAACTGCGACCTGTGCCTAGCATCGATCTGGCGCCCCCATATTTTGCATTTTGAATATAATAAGTAAGTAAATTAAGCATATTCTGTACATAAAATTTATTAATACACAAGAAATGATTTAACTGGTATAACCAAAGATGGCATAACTCCCACCAAAAACTTTCTTAGTTGCACTTTTTAACTGTAACTGTAATTTAGTTTTTATTCTTGAATGAAAATAGGGCCCTATTTGAAGAAAGAATGAATTTATAGAATAATAAAAGTTATGTCATACCGAATTTTGCGCCCCCTCCATATCTGCGCCCTATGCCACGACCCCGCTGGTCCCGCCCTCAGAACGGTCCTGCTCACTCGGTTCGTTAGCTCTGCGCCCCACCCCTCTTCGCTCCCTCAGCTGGGTGTCGAAGATTCGTACTCCGATGTACAACCTGTAACCAAGGACCAATATACACTTTGACCTGTAGCTAGGAATAGGTAGGCCTATAATCGTCATTTCACAGGCAGACAATCTATAGCTCGAAAATCCTTTTAATGAAAATCCTGTACTTTTAGATGTATTGCAATTTTAAAGATGACCACCTACTCCTTGCACGAATGACCGTGTTATTCCACAGGCAGACGATCGAGTGTTATAGGCTAATCGCTGTCAATTCGAATGTTGTAGGGCCTACTTTTAAATGTATTGTTCATCTGAGTGCGGATATATGCAGATGGTTAAGTAAAGAATATACTTACTTAGTTACTATACACTTATAAATTGCGTTATTTAAACTACCATTCACATTCCTTGAAAATCATTTCTATAACAAATTGCAAATATAGTTACAATAGCAGAATTTGCTTTATATAAATATTCTTAGATAGTGAATGAAAATGAGTAAATGACTCCCATTGAACCTACCATATCAATATCCGTATTTTTAACTTTTCCGTTAGATACGTGTCACCTATCGGTAACAATGGCAAATTCGACTTTTCAAATAATGTCAGAATAAGTAATTTTATACCAAGGAATGATTTGATATGTAGGACGTTCCAAATTAAATCCTGTGTACGGGTTTCTGAATAGTCCTGAACAAGTCTATCTCTAGAATGACCTATATACAGCGAATCATAATGGTGAGGATCATTATGACTGCGCCCATCTGCTGTACTCTCCTAGGATCAACGAAAATGCCATCGGGCGTTTGCTGTTGTGAGTCCATCTACCTATAGCTGGAATGACCTAACTATCTCACTAAGGGCTAAACTAAAGACTGGCTTCTCTTCATCGACTTCTCACTCTTTAAAGGCGTTCGATCCTTTCCTCGGGGTTTCCGTGCTGAGAGCGCCTCTGAATATAGGCCTAGTCACTTTTACTCAGAGAGAGAGAGAGACAGACAGACAGACAGACAGACAGACAGACAGACAGACAGACACAGACAGACAGAGACAGAGAGAACCGCTACAAAAATATAAAGACGCAATGCGATGAGATACTTGCTTCGCGATGATTTCTCGACAAATAAACGAGAAAGCTAATGACGTTATTTTTATGAGGACGTCATCATTTGCCTGTCGCGCCGATGACGCCATTCCTTAAAGTCATTGTTGAATGTCTTAGAAACGATGTGATATTCATTTGGTAAGTCTACTTGCAAGAGATGAGGCGTGCATGTAGGCCTATCGAAAAGTCCATCGTAAACTTTCGACCAGCGAAGAGTTGAATTTCGACAAATGAACAATGCCGTAAGAAGACAATTAAATCAACCAACAATCGTTTCATCGTCACGAAATGTCATTTCATTTCGAACAGTCGGAACAGATAACACGAGAAACGCAGAAATTAAGAGAATATGGATAAGAACTGTCTGTACCTGTAGAAAAAGTTAATCGACAAATAGGTGATGATCGATCGACGCGAAATTGTCATCTATAGTCTAACAGAAAATCGTCGAATGGAATAAGTGTAAATTTTGAAATAAATGTCGATGTACTTAACACAGAAACTGAATCTATCGAAGACAGATCGATCAATAATTGATCAAATGATCGGAGCAATATTGTCTTACTGAACAGCACAATCGTTGAAAATCATCGACCAATCAAATTCCTGCATATATCTTGGGAGTTGCCATCAGAAGTAACATCATGTCATCTCATATGTTATGTACTATGTAGCCACCAGTCGTTTCAAAGACAGAAAGTCACAGAAGTACTTGTTAAATTTATAGGCCTACCTTAGCAGATGATGGAGTCGATGTCTATTGTCTTATCCGAGAAGAGATGGCCATTGTTTGCTGGCAACATTTGCCAAAAGGTGAGGCTCACATCGATGTTCAGCATTGCTAAACATACTATCCATTTCCTTGCACATTTCATTTAAATGATTTTCTTTGTCTTTCTGTGCTTCCTTTTCATTGCTTTTACTGTATCATTGTCTCCTGTGTTTTTGCAGCCTTTCTTTCTTCTGTTAATTATAGCTTCTCTCGATAGCCATGAAGTTGTTGTGAATTTCTTCTTCTTCGGAATATGTTTCTCTGCAGTCTCCAGTACATTCCCTTCGTCTTCTCCCACAGGTTGTTCGGGGTCTCCTCTACCTCTGTCCCATCCTTCGCCAGTATTTCGAACCTATTTCTTATTTCCATCCTGTATTCCTGTGTTATGCCTTTGCAGTCATGTGTGGTCATTCTTTCTCCTTTTTCCCGTTTCTTCAGTTTCGTTTGCAATGTTGCCTCTAATAGTTCGTGATCAGTTCCGCAATCCGCTCCTGGTTTCGTTCTTACATCTCTTATCGTGCTTTTTCATCTTTTGTTTGCCAGTATGTAGTCAATCTGGTTCCTGTATTTTCCATCTGGCGACGTCCATGTGTACAGTCATCTGTTTGACTGTTCGAACCATGGCTCTAAGAAAACTATAGACCTAAGCATAGCAGAAGAAAGAAGGATGCAAACTACCACTAGGCCTACTATAGACTATCTGAGTCATCTACATAATTCAGTCCATTTTGAGCTATTTTTAAAATGTTTCCTGAATGATATATGCAAAAGCACGCATGCGAAGGTGAAGACTGTTCGAAGCAGAAGACCGTAGGTCATATTACGAAATAAAAAGCTCGCCACAAGTAGCTGAACTTGATTGCTGCTCTGATTAGGCCAACGTATGTTAATTTTCTTTTATGTGTGCCAGTGCCAGTGCGGTGCCGACCAACACGTCCTGTGTATACATCCCAGTATTTGATCTTTTACTTTCATGAAATTATGTATCTCTATGGTAACACCGTTGTTCTATTTTTATTTTTATAGGTTTCTGCGCTGCTTGGTTCCTGTTGGTTGGTTGGTTTTCCGTTGGCGAGGTTTCTTTTTTAGTGGAGATGGGATGGATTGGATGAATGTTACGGTTGAACTGTGGCTATGTATCGTGTTGTGTTTGTGTGTTAGTAGTTGTTTGCAAATAAGCTGCCCCCCGTGGGTCTATGGCCTAAAAATCATATAGCTCATGGGGTTTGCTCGTTCGTTTCTGTATATATATATATATATATGTTTGTTAGTAGATATCCTCTTGGCCTGCTGAGCCTCTGGAGTGGCTTAAACACCCGTAAGCCCTGTTTTTTCGTTGTCTTGGAGTGAGCCGAGGGATAAGAAAGAGGTGGATTGAAGACTGATTAGAAGGAGGGATGCATGGAGTCAACAAGGAACTGGGGGAATGCCATTATATCATTACCGAACGTTAAGCTTCTCTATAGAAGAAATCTCTATACACTCACGATTAAAACATGTCTAACAAAGTTCCAGATGTTTCGTCACGTTTCTTCAAGTTTCCGAAAAGACGAAAAATACAGTTGATAGACTTGTGCAATATAAGTCAATTCAATCATTTGCAAGTCTAATCTCAACTCAACCACGTCTTTCAACCCGCACCTCCTCTGCGTTACACTTCTCCTTCCCTCACCTCTTCACTGAAATATATGCAAATCATTTCACAGATTGTTCCATCTCTTTGGAAGAAACTCTCGACATAATTACGACAAATGTTTGATCTATCCTGCGAACTAACCAACACCTCACACTTGCTAGTTCTCTTCACTGTCCTCAGGTCTTTCACTTAGGTTACAAGCCAATAGCCTACTGATAGCTTTCACATGCCATGTCTTGATCCAATCTTTTCCAGTTGCCTCCCTAAACATTTTATTGCTTAACAAATACTGGATCCGTCTAATACATTTGTGATAGAGGTTTGTGATAGAGAATACGATAAATTGTTGGGAAAAGTCATCGCATAATTCTGTTAGTGAATAATAATGCTGTTAATATTATTATAGGCCTGATCATTGACGTTTATCCAACAAAACGATGTTAAATGTTCACACAACTTATATGATTCAAAACACATCACATGCATACTTAGACCTACATTATATATACATAAGCTCCTACGTAAACCTATATCAGAGTATATGCAAGTACAATTAATTAATTCATTGATTCATTTTTACTTTTATAAAGCGTCCCATCCGTTTACTGGGAGGCGTTCTCAGCTGCTCATCCCAACCACGGCGATATAAATCAGTAAACTTGTAAAATATGAATGCGTTTCTCCTTACGATAAATTCATTGAAAGATCAGCAAGAGTCGAGGTACAATGGTCGCCACTAAAAAATGAGAAAGGTTACAGTGTACATCGACGGTGAAGAGAAATGGCTTACGAAGACCTAATTTTGTGACTCACAAGTAGTAGACCTAGGCCTATAGTCTACGTACCCGGAGTCAGTCGCTTACAAGCACAAAACCATCGTATCAAATATAAAAAGCAAATAATCAATCACAAGCGACACTATAGATACCCCGTCACACCAGACCCCAATCTCACAACGCTGGAAACGTGTAGAACGCAGTAGAGCCGCAGTTCGATCTTCTGTGAACGTATTGCAACCGCGACCGAGCGTGGCGCCGTCAACATGAGCGTGGAGCACGTGGTCAAATCTTGAGCATGTTAAAAAAACCGTGGTTCGAGAAAAATATTGTTATATCGGTATTGTTACCAATTTGCGACAGTTAAATCAGGAAATTTTTTTTAGACTGTCTATGACAGTTATATATCGTCTATAAATAGATATATTTGAGAAATGTAAATAAATTAAATAATGGGCCGTCCATAAATGACATCACACAATTTTGGACGAATTTTGACTCCCCTTCCCCTCGTCATGTGTGGTGACAAAAGACATATATATATATATATATAATATATATATATATATATATATGTCACTCACATTTATATGCACATTTTCTCATAATAATATTATTATCAAACAAGATAATTAACTATAAAAATACTTAAGACTATAATATTATGGTAGAACGATGAAAATTGGAGAAAGTATAATTTTTATACTCATTATGCATTCCACTTACACAAGATGAAAAGCTCTGGTAGAATCATTATATTTAAAAAAAATCTGATTAATAACAATAACTTGAAACAATCCAAACGTCAGGCTTCTCCATTCTCTAACGGAGAAGCTTCGTGAAATAATAAGGTGAGCTTGGACCTCATCGTCCTGCTCAATGTATATGTATATTCCATTCAGATCCAGCTCTTCTTCGTGTATCCAATCTACACTCTCTCCATTTCCTCTGTCTTCCTCTGCCTTCGCTTGCTATTACGACCATTAGTTCACGTTGCCCACGTGCTATGACTCTATGTGTCCTGATGCGTTTTAGCAGAATAATTTATTCCTCCTTGTATGTTACAGAATGACTGCATCACTTCTAAAAAAACCAACATTGACACAGAGCGTAAAAGTGAACAATTCAAAAATCAAGAATTCAATAATTATAATTGTTGTTGCTAAATTGTGGTAAACAATTGGTTAATTAGCCTACTGTTTATGAGGCCCATTTGAGTATTTATAAAATTAAAATTTATCATTTTTATGTTTGATGTGAGGTCACATTTCTTAGAACTCCCTTCGCTCGTCACACATCGTCACAACTGTAACCCCTCCCTAAGCGTGACGCCATATATGGATGGCCCCAAAGGGGCGCCAATTTTGTAGTTTTTCCCCGGGCGCAAAATACCCTAGCTATAAAATTATACGCCTTTGCACCCGAGAATCGATTTCATTGCCTGGGTAGTCAGCCAATATGACCAACGGAATATTTATGGCATATGTTCGGGTAAAATCGTGCATTTTTGCGGAATTCATGTCGTTACTCGAGAACCGATTTTCATTGCCCTGGCACTCAGCCAATGTGACCAAGGAAATATTTCTGGCATATGTTCAAGTAAAATCGCGCATTTTTACGGAATTTAGGGTACCCAAAAACCGATTTCATTACCTGGGTAGTCAGCTTCGGTCAGGTACCCGGGTACCCGAGTGCTGTTGACATCTTTACTCGTGATACGACAGTTCACATAGGCCAGCTGGTGTGTTCTATTTGAAATGTCTATTTTCAGCACGAGTGTTGCGTAGAATTCTGATTATAAACACTTTTCAGATAAAGATTACAATTAATTATTTCTTTAATTAAATTCCGTAATGCCGAGTTCCTACCGTTATCTCTATGGTAACAAGACCAGGTGCGCGACGATGACGTTACGTACGGATGACGTCACGCGTACCCCATCACGTGACTCATCATAGAAATGCCTCCAACGGACAGCGGCGGCAGTTGATCGGTGCGAGTTGACATTACGAAATATCTAACCCGAACTGTCGATCTAAAAACACAAAAAGAAAATGCCAAAGTGTTTTTTGAATAGTATACGCGGATATAAAAATGGTGTATTTTGGGACTGTAACGGTAAGCTTGTTTATGATGTCTAACAGTCCTAATGACGCGACGTAACGTAGGACCAGTAAATGCTTGTCAGTTCGATTTGGTTTGGACTCGAAGCTTAAATTTATATCCCGGCGTCAATTTGTGAGGAAAGAGTTTCACGCACATATAGGCGAAAACGTTTGATGTGCAGACAACGGTCTAAGTGCATGAGTTAGACTGTCAACGACCCGCGGGCTAAGAAATCATGCAATCGTTCAAATTTATAGTTTTTGAATACTTTTCAAACTAATCGGATTTTGGGCCAAGTGAGGAAATGCGTGTGTGTGAATGGGTGATATTTCTAATTAGTATTTCTCTAACTTAAATTATTGGACAGACACATATATAGGCCCTTGCAAACAGTGTAGGTGCTACAGCAAGACATGCCAGAGTAAATCCTCTGGTAACAAATCCTTTGGCCTGGTCGTTGCCTGCCACCAGTCTGCCAGATGTTTTGCCCTACATGCTCGCCATAAGTCGCCTTCTGCGCTGATCACTTGCTTGACTGCCCTGGTTTAAGAAATTTCTGGCCCCGTCTCTTCTTGTGGGCCTATATGTGTGTAGGCAATTCAACCTGCTCATAGGCCTATTCATCCATACAGTGAAGTCCTTGCTTTCACCACACGGGTAGTCTTGATCTAAAATGTTTTGTACAAATTTCATATTTACTAACGAAGATTTGATCAATTTGAAAATTATTGAAGTTTCGCAAGTGGTTTTGTTTTGTGAAGTCTGTGTTAATGTCAACCTATGTTGTGAAAGAGAAAGCAAGTATGAGTGTTTTGTTGCAAGTGGAACCAAGCCAATAGAATTATGAATTGCTCTAACAGGTTAAATGAGTCTTAAATCTTCAGCTAGAACCAAAAGTCTTTATCGTACAAGGTTAAAACATTTACAAGCCTTCCATCTATTGAAATATATTGTGATCTCCATGTCATCCCAGATTGTTGAATTTTGCTGACACTGGCTGTGGCAAAGTTCAGTACAATTGTAGGATCAAATGCTCTTAGTTTAGCATTGTGATCCTTGCATTTGGAGTCCTCTACCAAACAAGACTCAACTTGGCAACTCGTTGTTTACTTTTAAATCGCTCGTCAGGATTCACTATTTAAATGGCTAACGGGACTTTTCTTGATTCTGATAAGTAATTTTATTTCAAAGCATCTATAATGTGTGTAAAGTAGAATGCGATTGAAAACAAGGCGAGACTGAATGAAAGTCTTGAAGAACAGCAAAGGCACAATTATGAGACTTCAGATATATAGCAAATAGTACCTATTTAACACAAGAAGCATGCAGCACAAAATATATAATAATAAAATAAAATGCTGACAAGTCTGATGACCATTAATGCTGACATGATAAGATGAAGAGAAACCATGTATTGGTTGTATATAAAGTGATCTAAGAAATGGAGGTTAATCAGAAGTGACCTTTAGGTACCTGTAGTACACATGATGGTAGGTAAATTTTTTTAATTGGGCTAATTGGCAGACTTTTTGGACAAATTATATTGCTTACATGTACTGGATAATTTAATAATACGTAGTGCATATGGAAAAACCTTTTCCCCTTTTGGTGACCCTGCTATGAAATATACCTAAATACTTGCTGTTTATATAAAATTAGAAGCATTTTCACCAGTGTGTAAAATACAAATGCCATGCCTAGGGAGACTACCCTTATGTATAAACTTGCTATAAGTTTTAAAATATTTCAAATGAAATGTGGACATGTAATGTAGTATGGAATGATAAAATAATTATTTTTTATTAGTCAATTGGGTTATTAAAATGTACAGAGAAAACCTCATAATTGAGATCATGTGGGTTTTAAGACAAACTCTTTAGACATGTACTTTCTCACATAGATTGCATCTGTATGTCAAATGTAGAGTCTGTAGAGTAATGCATAAGACACTGGCATCCAGAGCAGAGGACGCAAGTTTGATCCCTGCTACCCCTAAGGCTGACTGGTCCTTCTTTTGCTAGGCAGCATCTTTGGTTAAATCACATGATGGGCGCCCAGCATGGTTGGTGACAGCTCAAATCAACCCCTTTAATAACATGTTATCGCCCATTCCTACTGTATAAAATTATATACATGCAATCATACAATGGTTTAATTGTCAGTTTGAAATATGACAAAGGTATTATTATATTATCATGATTTTTTTCCAGTATGCATTGTCAAATGTTAACATAACACTTTATTCACGAATGAGTTTTTGAAGCACTTTTAAATTAAGAGACGTATTAGATTTCAGTTTAAAAGTGTTAGATGGAAATAAATTCTAAATTCCAAAACAATTCTGCTGTTTACTTTCAGATGTGGACCATAACGTCATGTGTATGCGTTCTGGTCTCGTCATTCGCACCATTCCGTCAATCCGCACTTCACGAAATTCTGACTCAGCAAAAAGTCATGGCAATGGTTTGCATCAGCCAAGCGATGCAATTGACCACAGACCAAGGTCAAACAAGTACAAATCAACTGACTTTCTATCAGTTGTCACAAGGTACCAAATGATGTACAACTCTCCAATACAGACTTCATATCCATGCCTGTTGAATGCCACGGATGTCAAATCACAGAGCACTGGTAAAGGGTGAGTTTGGCTTTATACTGTTTCTGTTTCAAATTTTGGGGGGACAATTCACTCACTATTCCTGTGCTGGGTCTAAATATACTTGAATTATAATATTTACATCTGTCTTGCCCAGTTTTAAAGATACTTGGATTATAATATTTGCATTTTTCCAGCACAGTTTTAAGTACCACTGTACCAGTACTAGAAAATAATAAGTATTTGATTTTCTTGGCTGAAATGTATAAGAGCATTGCTAATGATTTAAAATAAATTTACATAGATTTATGAATGCTTTGAATAACTGACTAACATCAAGTAATTGTTGCTACACTGTATGGTTTTTGAGCTGCAAATTTTCATGTTTTAACACAATTTGACAAGAGATGCAATGCTGGAGGATTTGTGATGTAGTCCTTGTGATCTTGATGTTTGTGACAAGCTGAAACTATTATAGTATTTCAAACCATTGTAATATTATTGTTATATTTCTTATCTTGTTGCAAGCTAAATATTATAACAATACTACATGGGTTTTGAAATGCTATCACAGCCTATCTATTTGTTACAAACATCTCAGACTTGATGTTTGTAATAAGCTAAAATAGGACAAATTGGAGTGATGCAGTAATAGATGGACCTCACAGTCCATAGACCTTGTCTTATTCTAGCTTTTCTGTCTCAGCTGTGTTCACCTCTCTTCTGAATCATGGTGTATTTTATCTACCTAGATTCATCCATTAAATGAGTTGCATAGGTCTTCCCATACATTTTAATTACCTGCTCGTCGTTAAAGGATTAAATGAAAGTTCAATCTGAAACAGTTAATATTGTGTATTTCAGCCAAGTGAAGACAGTCTATGATGATTTCGAAGATTTGTTAACACTTCCAACACTTTCAGCTTCAACTTCTGGTGACAGTTCGTGCATATTCACTGGAATCAGCAACGGCGATCCTAGCGACAGGTGGTCATATCCAGGTGGAGAAGGAGAAGGGTCTTCATTTCTTGACAAGAACAATTACTTGACTGGAGCAGATTTTGAGAGAAATTCTGAGATGCATCTAATTACTGGAAACTCCTTTGACTATCCAGGCAGCAAGACTGTTATTGAGCACATACCTGAACAGACAGAGATGGTTGCTTCAGAAACATTGGATCCTGCTGCAGATCAAAGTTCAAAGGACCCAGCAAGCCAAGACCTCGTGCCCGTCTCGGTCATCGTTACGAAGTTCGGCACCACGCGTCCATTTACCATGTTCCGTATTGTGAACAACGCGTCCGAGGGCCAGTGCCTTACCGAGATCAGCAGCTCCGACCACAATGACTATACCATCCGGTTGCCTGAGACGAAGCCTTGGTTGACGAGCACTTTGCACCGGATGACCCTTCCAGCAGTCGGCCTTGGACAACTCAGCTCGAGCGGGTTCAGCAACTCGCGGCTTTCTATGTCGATTCAGACAAAGAGCAGGCCTCTGAAGGAAAAGGGTTTTGTTAAATTGGAACCATCTGACTCCTGTTCTCGACTGAACCTTGACCAGATTCAGATGGATCTGCATGATTTTGCCTCCGACTCGAGTGGCAACGAACTGCACCGGTGTCGCGCCTGCAGTAAGGTGTTCACCGTTCTTGCTGCATTCAGTGGCCACGTGCTGACAACACACTTCCGCAACAAGAACCAGTGCACCATCTGTCACAAGCAGTTCTCTCGTTCCTGGCTGCTTAAAGGCCACATGCGAACGCACACTGGCGAACGGCCTTACCACTGCCAACATCTTGGGTGCGACAAGGCATTTGCGGACAAGTCGAACCTCCGCTCGCACATGCTCATACATACTGTCGACGGAAAGAATTACATCTGTGCCAAGTGCAAAAGAGCATTTGCCCAAAAGCGCTACCTTCACAAGCATCAACTTGAAGTCTGTAAAATGTAGGCATCTGTGATTTTATGTAAAATAAAGTATTTTGCCTTGAACATGTAAGTTAATAAATATGCCCAAAAGTGTTAGGCACGAAGGTGGAGAAATGTATTTTTGCAAAATGTGCGGGTGAAGTAGAGCTACACTCTTGACCACTATTTGTCTTGACCATTTTGATGATTTTGGACCCATCATTTGATTTTGCATCTCTTGAGAATGTAATTGTTGAGAATGTAACATTTATGACTAGATTTATGTTTTTCAGAACTTATGTGAACTAACTTTTTATATGTAAATATTATAGTACATGTATATTGTAAATATGAAATGGTTCTACTGTGTACTAGTTTCTATAAAATAAAATTATTTCTTAATAAATTCTTGATTTGACTGTTATAACATTATTGTACTAAAATTGAAAATGTTTAAGATTTAAACATTATATTGAGCAGGAAGTTTTATTTAATAGTTTACCTCTGCAAGTCATATCTAATGCAATATCTTACAAAAAGGTATTAGTTACTCGTTGATAATTAATATGGTTACTAAATTGATTATTGGATAATTTTCTTTTTTTCTAACCGTTAATGATCATCTGTTGCTTAGGTTTACATTTTAATTGTGAAGGAATTTAAAGAACTGGTGATACCTGCACGATGATTAATTTTATTTTAACTTCTAGTTAGCCTAAAAAGGATGGCAATTGGCAAGATACTTTAGCATTTTGCATTTTATTTAATGGAATGAATTATACTTCTGGAAGATAGATTAAGTTGTAGAAGAGAACACATGTGCCAATCAAGCCTTAACTGGACTATGTGCTAACAACCTGTTGATAAGTGCAGCACTTAGCTAGCTCTGCCAGTATGCCCACGGATGGAACCATATTCTCATATGGGACCCATATACATAGAACCAAATGTGGGTCCCCGCTAATGCCTCTATTATTTCTATTATTATGCCCGTGAAAATGGGCATTATCAGTGGGCCTTCTGAAACAGAAAAACAATGGAATTATTGCTGCTGATTGCTAGATTAAAACAACAACTGGCTCTAACGGCAGATTTTGACTATTTACATGTTTTCATTGGCAACTATAGACATGACCCACCGGCACGTTTTAAAATGAATTTATCATGTACATGGGATCCTTCATCACATCATCGCTGTCCATTGAAATGGGTGCCACACCCAGGACTGTGCAATTCGATATTTAAAAAAACTTAAGAGTTTTAGGTTTTTTACACAAACCTAAATAAACACAAAGTCAAAATGTTAGCTTTTGGCTTTTAGTCAAAGTCCAAAATTCATTGGAATTGCAATATGTCAGGTTCACATAGCTTTCCCTGCTCACATAGCCTTTTCTGGCAAAGATATCAAACGAAGATTTATGGGATCTGGATGCTGTTCGTGGACTTCTGAGTCATTGTTTTGTGTGCAGTGTGCGCCTGTGCATAAGTCAACATCTATCAACCCAAAATCCTAAAAACTTTCTTGAAAAGATCTAGGTTTCTTGAGCCAATTTTTTTGAGCCAATAGGTTTTTTTGAGCCAATAGGTTTTTTTGAGCCATTTAAGGCTCCCATGTACAGACCGCAAGATTAGATTATGATTTGGTGGAATTAAACCTGAATAATATAATACAGTATGTAAAACAAGTAGGTCTATATAAAAATGATATGGAGGATGAACACACTGCACAATCTTAAATAGGCACTAAAAAAATGAATATGCTAAGAAAATTACATTTTAAGTCAATAAGAAAACAACTGAAAAATGCCATGAATCAATAAGAAACAAAGTATTATAAAAAAGATAAAAAGACAAAGAATTGCTTCTGATTCAGTCACGTAAATCACATCATTCATTCCTTACGAGTTCTTCACAAGAGTGAAAGTGATATACAAAATAAAAATACATTATGCAAATTTATGTATGCTGTCAGCATTTAGCTGCAGATAGGCCTATAAGCCAATAAAAGTTCACCAATGCCTGTCTTCATTTAGCTTATCTAGGAAGCTTACCATACGGAAGTCCACCAAAATTCTCTTGAACTTACTGAAGAAGCTACAGTCCCAGATAGTGGAAATTTGCTCCAGATATTAACAGTTACTGTATAATAACGTTGGTGACCCTAGATGGAGGAACACAAAAAAGTAAAATGAAACAACTGAAAAACAACATAAAACCAATAATAAATATTTATGTCATGATTATTTTTCTTTAACAAACTCATAGTTTTCGGAAATGTATTTGTGTGTGTATTTCGACATGAAATAATCATTTACATACTTACGCTACACAAACTAACTGAAGTGTCTATTTTGTATACTCTATGGCCATATTGTTGTAAACAGAGCCTGTACACTGAATTTATATATTTGAGTTATTTACCGTTTAAATTCTTAAATAATGTGTTCACTATGTTGCTGTTAAATTTGTTTGGCATGGGGTTGGACGATAATATAGCCATCTATAGAAAGTTGTAGCACGTATTATACTGCTAAGATGGGCAAGAGGCACGATTTGAAGCATGAGATCAAGGGTGTCTTACTCAATCGATCTCGGCCGAAGAGACCCATATCAGCGATCTGTAACAGCCTTTTAGACTACAGCTGGCGCTCCATGAAGACAGTCAGCTTCATCGTCACATTCTACACATTTTCTATTCTGCTTACTTTCTTCAATCAAAGGTTCATTCATGTAAGCAGAAGAACCAATGTTTCTTATATCGCATCGGAATAACTGACCAACGATTTAGCATTTATGATGACTCTAATCGCTCTATATAAGAAAGCAATTCTCTTGCATTCATACGTGACAAAATTGAACAGATCAAGCTAGCCCTGTTAAGGATGGGTACGCATTTGGTGCTGATTTAGTCTTGTAAACTGTTGAATTTGTTGTCTGTCTTAAGCACTTCTGTTTCCTAATTTAATTGTTCGATTACTGCATAATAAATTTAGTAGTTTTCCAATGTTTTCTGGATATTTTTAGATGAAAAGTTGTTTTGGCATTTCAGCATAAGACAAAGACATAGGTTACTGTAATTATAACAGTCATAAATAATAAATGTCATAAATAATATAATAACAGTCATAGTCTAAACCTAGTTTGCTTGGTTCATGTTCTTTATCTCCAATAGCCTGGTTTTTGTTTTTGCATCATTGGCACAAAATGGCTGGAATGCAGCCCTCTTGCATTTACAATACCATTTACCTGGCTTCTGTTGCATTACTACTATCACCTTGGGTGACATTCTTGGTAACTTATTCGTTTGTCCACACATGCACAGTCGATTTATTCAATGGAACTTTTTTCTTTTGTGCTCTTGGTTGTTATCAGGTTGTAAATAAATATGGAAGAAATTATTATCATGATCAACATACTCGCACATCAGTAAGTAATTACTGTTTTCAATCAGTTATTGTCGAAAATTGTCAAATCTTCTTCTTGAAGCAATTAAGGTTTCTTTTTGTGTTTTATTAATTTTTTCAGCAATATCGACTTCCGCTTTCCATAACCATGACTCACTTAGTCATTAAGTTCATTTTGTCGGCCTTATCGCGATGGTTTATTTTCTGTCGAACTGGCAAAGATCGTGTAATGCTGGGATGGATGGACTATGTGCGCCGGGTGGCTCCTTGTGGTGAGCATATTTTAAACTAGAACATCATGTATTATTGTTATGTTATTATAACCATATATATATATATATATATATATCTATTGGTAGAATTATTGCTTCAGAGATTTTGCATGAATCACAGTTCCCTCTTGTAGTTTTGAGAGTTAGTTGTATTTGATTTTTTCTAAAATTGTTAGTGCTAACGGATCCATATTTAAATGGCGGTTTCTATTATGCTGGTCACTAATGAGTAAGGAAATTTCATAAGTAGGACACACGTCAGACACCAGATTGTCTCTGCAACCTGTCATTGATTGGGACATTGAAAGAGATTAATTTTCCTTGTTTTAACTCTTGTCTTGCTGTTTTTCGATCATCATTTACCACAGTTCACCTTGTCTTACATGAAGATTTAGATTCTATATCATGCAGGAAGGCTTTCATACCTAATCTTATCTGAGTGTATCTTGGACCCTACTTTGTCATACATACTGTCTTCATTTACCCATGAGGCTTGTGTTAATATATGCTGTTGAACATAATCTATTCTGTTTTCATTCTTGCTAAACTGATATCATGAATTTGTTTCCAGGAATTGCAAGTTCACTTGATATCAGTATGTCCAATTGGAGCTTTAAATATATTACCATTTCGCTGTAAGTATCTCACTTTTAAGTTCATCATGACCTGTAGATAAAATAATCTGTGTCTAAGAAATAATTTTTATGAATAAATGTTTTGTATAATTACTTGTTTTTCTTAGCAATGAAGCTGTTGACTTTGGTGTCATTTGTAAGCACTTTTCTGCTATTTAACAATTTATTTACTCATACTACTGGTGCTACCACCGCCCCTTCTACTACCACCATAGCAGATAACACTAAAAAGCATACAGATCAACAACATAGGAATGGAAACTTGTTATACCAATGGCCTTACCAGTGATAGTAGTAGAAAGATATTGTTATACACATGAGCTGTTGGGACATCATTGCTGAATGCCAAATATCTTAAATGTCGATGCTGGATTAGTTTATAGAAATTGCTGTTTTCTTTCACTTGCTGGTTTTAAGTTCTTTTGAAAGAATTCTGTGTAAATGGCCAGATGCATGCGCTCTGCAGCCCATGGAGATATGCAGGTGTCACACTTCAACTCGAGATCATTGTTCCTATTCATACCTCTGACTCTTTGGCACTGTGCAGCATTTGCTGTCTTAAAATGCATTTGTTTTGATATGTTAGATAGTCATATGTACAGTGCATGAGTTATGAATTACTTAAATGCACTTTTTAAGTGTTCTCATACATGCCAATATACATTCGTATACATGCTTACATATTTAATGCAATATTTTTCAGATACACCATGACCAAAACAACCTGTATAGTTTTCATTCTGTTTTTCTCGATTCTTTTTCGACTAGAAAAACTTGTGAGTATTTTCAACGTGTAAAAGCACACTACATGTTTATTTTATTTGATTTAACACATTTGTAATGTTTGGAATTTCTGGAATTATTAATATAGATATATTTGAAAATTCCTTTTTATTCTAAAATCTTCTGTTTATTAAACATTCTTCTTAACTTAACCTGTCTCGACAGACATGGTCCAGTTTCTGGCAGTTTTTAATTGGCTGACGATTTACCTACTAGCATTGATTCCAATCAAGTCAATCAATGAAACTGTTATATTCCATCAAATTAAACAGTTTGCAATCAATTGTTCAGATTCTAAGTACAGTGTAACTTTCCTTAGGTCTTAGAATAATGACCATGCAGAGAATGAATCTTAATTTTCACAAACCCTTTCACAAACAGCTTTTTCATACTGACATGAAATGGCTTGGCAACAGTGAGATAGCTTACTAACACTCCGTTTGTCCAATGAGCCGTACTGGTCAGATGCCATATAGGGTAAAACTTGATTTCCTTCAGCTACATTTGGTATTTTTCAGCGTATTTCCATAATCGTTGTCGTGACTTTCATCGCTGTTGGCCTTCTGCTCTTCACCTATGAATCAACGCAATTCCATTTTTCCGGGTTTCTTCTCGTTCTTGCCGCGTCATTCATCAGTGGCCTTCGATGGACCCTCGCACAGATGGTTCTCCAAAAGCACGAAATCGGTAATTTAGTTTACAGATATATATCTTTGTGATTCTCAGGTGTTTACATTGAGTGAATTGTGATATTACCATTTATAAAAAGCAGGTGAATGGTACACATGAGGAACCATAGTTTGCTACAGTACAATGAAAATGGTTTGTTGCATATTAGAGAATTTGTTTGTTACAGAGTAGGTTGGATTATTTGCAAGCAGATAGGTCGATTTATAGGTGGCCCTGATAACTCGAGCATTCCGAGTGTTTGGGCTGGGGTGCTCAAGCATTGATTGGGCTCCTCCAATAAAAAAAGTCAATAGTCAACCAGTGAATATTTCTTGGATTAATTTTTTTGGTAAAGTTCAACATGGTTGCAAAACTGTTAACTGTGCAGTCGTTACTGAACCTTTACTCTTGATTGGTTGCAATCATCAGTGTAGTTGTTAATGATTTTAATTAGTCTTTATTTGCTACACCATTTTTCAGTAAAGCCAATCTTGTGTAACCTTATTTTAGTTAGTTTCATATCTTAGACTCCTCCAATATTAAACAGAGATCGACACCTCTGTTTGCAAAGAGTCTGTTTTTTTTACCAGAGGTGATGCATTTAAGAGGATATGTATTTGTGATGCCACAGGTGACATTAATTGAATAGAGACTGTCAATTATTTATTCATAACGCTAAAGCTGATAATAATTCTATTGGATGAGCAAGAACTATCGTCTGTTTTTACTATGTAAATATTTTTTAACGCTTTCCAACTTGCAGTGAATACAGCTGTCTGAGAGATCTAATCAGATAGTAGGAGAATTGGTGAACAGTGGTACATCTATTCTGAGTGTCATTAATTGATTGATTAATTGATTGATTAATTGATTAATTAATTGATTAAATGATTGATTAATTGATTGATCTTGTACTATATTCTATTGTTTATTTATCTTTATGAATTGGAAAGGTCTGGCAAATCCGTTGGACATGATGTTCCACCTTCAGCCGTGGATGATTCTCTCTTTGCTTCCACTTTCAGCTGGATTTGAGGGTTTGTACAAGACTACAGTTGTAATAAGTTCGATGTAGTTGGGTAGTCCCCAGAAATAGTATGAACTTTATTTTCATAACAAAAACGCACCACAAAAGGGAAATGCGAATAAAGAGAAAAAATACTGACATAAGTAAGTTCTATGACAGTCATAGCATACATATAATGCCTCTATAATATAACCTTACTCTTGAAAAGGAAATTGAAAAGCTGCAAGCGAATTTCCCTTCGAACAGGCCACAGCCAATGAAGCTCTCAGCACACGAAGCCCCTTCAGTCCCACACAGAGTACAGAAGATTCAGTGTCTGAACATGGAACCTTTTCTTTGACCAGCAAGCCAGTGAAGATTTGTAGTAGCCAGAGCACTGATTGCTTATGGGTGAACATTTTGGTTCTTAATATGACTTTGTCATCTTTACGAGGTACGTAAGAGGTGATGTAACGCTGTTTTAAGTGTCTGCTTACATCCTAATGTATGTACCGGTAAATGCAGGCTTAGAAAGGTGCTTGCTTATGATATGCATTTGAAATAATATTATCACATGTGCTGATGAGCTCAGATTTACGTAAAAGTCTTGCCATGAGTCTAATTATACTGTTTCACTAATTATATTGATTATACAATCATACTTTTATGACTCACATTTTGGTGTGACTGTGTGCACTTTACAAATTTCATTGATAATAATAATAAACTTAATGTACAATTGTATGTTTAAAATATCTGTTTAATTAGTATAACAGTATAATTAGACTCATGGTAATATTATTGTTTTCTATGTGAATAGGGAAGTGTTCAGACTAAATCCCAATGAAGTTAGCATATACCATAAATTTTGCTGCTACCGGTATATATCTCTTCTGCTGGTTTTACCAACCATTCTTGTTATCCTGGTTATACCACCACTGCACACTACACTACTTCTCATTTTCAACCGTAAACATTGTTTTTTTCACAATATGGTATGCTTTGCACGTCGTAGGTGTTACCATAGCAACGAGTGAGCATGCGTTCGGATATCTTGATGGGATGCTGTTGACGAGAAATCTAATGCTGCTCTTTGTTGGTGCCTTCCTGGCGTTCATGCTCGAACTCTCCGAGTTTCTTGTTGTCTCTCATTCCTCAGGACTTACTCTAGCGATCGCTGGCATCTTCAAGGTGAGACGCCAGCACCAATGTTTGACTGTCCATTACAACTTCGTCTAGCTTGTTTAGTGCTGCCCACCAATCTGTTGGATTTCGACATGGTTCGTTTTCCAATGAATTATATGAGTCCTCATGATGAATTTAGTTAGATTATATTACATCAATATTAAGTCGATTGTATGATGCAAATGCCACTCTTCTATTATAGAATGCCACCGATGTTCCCGCTAAGCTCACTAGAAAATGCCGCAGTTCAAAATTTCGTGCACAAGTTTTGGTAGCTAAGACATATGTATTTGCTTCCAGAATTTGTGCATGGAATGAGGCAACTGTCAATTCCGCACACTCAGAAACATATTAGGAGGGATCATTGACTGTACTGCTCTGCGAGTTGATATACAGTTTCTGGGAGTTGATGCACTGTTTTTGGGAGTAGATGCACTGTTTCTGGGAGTTGATGCACTGTTTTTGGGAGTAGATGCACTGTTTCTGGGAGTTGATGCACTGTTTTTGGGAGTAGATGCACTGTTTCTGGGAGTTGATACACAGCTTCTGGAGGTGGTGCATTGTTTATAGGAGGTGATACTTCATTGATACATGGCAATGACAACTTTTTCTAAGATGTTATCATGCTTTGGTGTATTATCAATAACCACTGATTCTTAGGGATGATAATACTGTGATATATCACCAATGACAACTAAATCCCAGTGAAGTTGGCTTTTACCATAAATTTTGCTGCTGCCCATATCTATTTCCCATGCCAGTGCTGCCAACCATGATTGTACCCTTGTTGGACCACCACAACACCAGTTCTGTCTATATAAGGTGGTAATGCTTTGGTATATCATTAGTAAATAACTGTTTCTAGGAGGTGATAATGCTTTTGTTGGCTGCTGTGATAAACGGTGATCAGATGAACATCATTAACGTCGTCGGTCTCTTCGTCTGCCTCGCTGGAATCGTACTACATGTCTTCTTCAAAACATTTCACCGTAAGTTAAAAACATTGACTTTTATTTATCGTGCTAAAACGATACATTGTCTGTCCAGGTTTGGTTAAAGATTTTTGTCAGGTAGCAATATTCTGCAACCTTTCACTTTCAGCTCTTGATGATTTTCATTACAGCAAATACACAAAATACAGAAAATTTGTATTGATTTCTGTGTTGGCCAAACTTGTTAAAGGAATTCTCCATTTTACGTTTGCCTTTTGATTAGAGGGGTTTTAATTTACCTTTTTAAGTTTGCCTCTCTATTAGCCTTTCGTTTTTCATTTGATGCACTAAAATAAAATCAGTTTCTGCAAGTGTTTAATTTAAGCAAAAATATGTTGACTTTGAGTCTTGCCATAAAAGTTAAAGAGAAGATGATTATAATGCTGTTGATGATAAAAGTAATTGTAATATTAGTAACAATAGGCTAGCTTGATTCCATAAACGGAGTGCTGAGTGTTGTACGATAATTGTGAGTGAATGACTGTTTGATGGATCTATTATACGACGTTGTATTGTCAAATTGTAATTGATAACTTAGCATAGCTTCCAGTCAGGACATTCAACTGCTATGTCTTTAATTAATCTTCAGGATAATATCTTTAAAGCGATCGATAATAATGAATATTCCATATACATTTTCATTGATATCACCAAAGCTTTTGACACTGTCACTAAGCTCCTCGTGTTAAAAATGGAATATTTAGGAATTTGCGGATTGGCTCTGAATTGGTTTCATAGCTACCTTCACAATAGGCACCAGCAAGTTTTCTGCAATGGCCTGTTATCATCCTTAAAGCTTGTATGGTATGGTGTTCCTCAAGGTTCAATTCTAGGCCCCCTTCTCTTCTTAATTTTTATTAACGACTTACCAAATGCTTCATCTCTGCTTCACTTCCTCCTTTTTGCCGATGATACCAATATTTTTGCCGTGCATAAATCTTATGATGCTTTATTTGAATTAGTGAACAAAGAACTGTCCCATGTTACCGACTGGTTTCTTGCTAACAAATTATCATAAAATATTTTAAAACCAATTTTATTCTATTTAGATCGCACCGCAAGCATGTTCCACCTACTGAAGGTCTACTCTTTATTAATAACATTCCAATTCCTAAAGTCTCCACCACTAAATTTCTTGGCATTCAGATTGATGAATTTCTATCTTGGAAGGCTCACAATTCCTCACATTGCTAACATTTCATCGAAATTTGCTAAAAACATAGGCATTATATCTAGAATAGCCTATATCCTTCCAACTTGCATCTTGATTAACCTATATTATACCATGATTCATCTATATCTCTCTTATTGTAATTTAGTATGGGCTTCAAATTACTCATCCAGACTTCTTCCGTTAATTAATCGCCAAAAAATAGCTCTCCGGGTAGTCCTTGGTCACTATAGGGTTTGTCATTGGCACTCTAACGACATGTTTAGTTATTCTCGCATTTTAAGTCTCCATCAAATAACAAGGCTCCAAATTAATGAGTTCATGTATGAAAATGTTAATAAGTTCATCCAAATATCTTCTACTAACCCATACAATGTTCGCTCTTCGTCTAATTACAGACCAATCTTTTTGTAGGACGAACACTTGATTATTCTCCAATAAATATACGGGTCCCAATGAATGGAATAAGACACCCATTGACATTTGACAATCTCAGAGTATCAGTATATTTAAGAAACAACTCAAGACACACCTATCTGCTACTAATACTCCGTAATTATCTTATTACTGTTTAGTCATCGTATTCATGTTACTGCATAGTCATTTGGATCATCATTACTTATTGCCACTATCAATATCTTGGGATTTGTGTACACGAACTTGATTAGTTAACTAGTTAAGACAAAAACTTCTGTTAAATGCACTTTGACCTACTGCTAATTAACATTTCATGGAAAGGGTAGGCCCGGCTAGCGGGATATTTGGGTCCCTTGGGGTCCTTCTTTTTCCCTATTACCCCCGTCCCTTAGAATATTATGTTATTGCTAAAATGTTCTTTTGTACAGCTTTTTTCGTTTTTCTACTTGTTATGTAATAACAGTGTACAATATAAACAGGATCAATAAAAACATATTTGATTTAATTGATCGATTTGATTGATAATTTATAAGAAATGATTATTATCTCGATTTCAAAGGCTTCCTAATGTTGTCAAATGTTTGTTTTCTCTACTCACAGGGGAGAAATGATCTGCATCGAAAATTCGTCAGCATTTGTCCTTGGAAGAACTCCATCAAGTTGCTGCTCTGACATATTGAGGGTAATTGTTACCTGTCCAGGTGACAGCATCTGGATGTCGCTGTGATTTCACATAGTTACTGCTGTCACCAAAACGGACCAGCATATGTAGTCTTCATCATTTATGAAAAGATATCATTGACAGTTGCAGACATCGCTGTTGCTTCCTGCAATGTTCGGATAATCGTTCTGCTGAAAAGTTTCAGAGAAGGATGGAACATGTTAGCGGTGTTGATTTTTTCAGCATGACTTTAGAATGTTTTATTATAAAACACTACAAAATATTTCATCTGAGGCTTACCCTCAAGCTGTTCAATCGAAGAAGCCCTGATTCTTTTAGAAATAAGTCTCGAGTCTGTTATACTACAGAAGGGTAGATCAGATACAAGTGACCAGAAATGATGGTTTTGAAATTGTCTGTAGAGGTAATTAGTACGACACAATTTCTCAGTGTTTATTTGCCAGTGGGTTCTTATTGCTGAAATTATTTCCTGAAATTTATGTAAACTAATGAGTTGTAAATATTTTAATTATTTATTTTGTGCCTTGTGTACATGCGAATCTTAAGCATTTATGCTCAAGCGTGTTTAGGAAACTGCAGTCACCTTGGACAAGACTTTTGAGGTTATGAACCATTAGGTGCTGTGATCAGATTTCTTGGCTACCAATACATTGGTGTTTGTGCTCAAGTGTGTTTAGAGTACTGCAGTTGTCTTGGAACTGTGCAGTGGTATATTAGGAATTATGGTGTTGTAATTGTCTTGCCATTTGTATTGTATTTGTGTTGTCCTGTCTTGTATATTATGGCATTTGAACATCTTATAACCAGACATTACTGTGGCTAGGATGATGGTTCAGTTTCCCAACTAGTGCATATGTGATGCCAGCCAGTCAGCATTTTTGTGATATCTTTGCTGGACACAAATTGAATGCTGACAAAAGGAATTGCGTGTTTCCCTTTCTTCCCATGCGATATTCCTGATTATCTTTACAATGTATTAACCCGTTCGCTGCCGTTATGACGAGCGGCGCTCGTCATGTAGCCCTATATATATAAATATATATATATATATATATATATATATGAATATATATGTGTATATATATATATATATATATATATATATGGACCTCTCTGCTAAGTGCAGCGCTGGCTATTATTCTTCGTCAAGGCACATAAAAGTCAGTACTGTATTTTCTTATATGTTTGGGCTACTATTGGCTACATTTTTGTGCCTTATTTGTAAGTTGTTGATAGTACTAAGTAAGCATCTATCAATTATAGTGAATTTGACAGCAATATTAGTGATCATGAATCGGGCGATGAGTCAACTAGCGATAATGGGGATGACAGTGATGTTGATTCGATTTGCAGATGCTTTACGAAATGGGTAAGCATACACAAAGCACTTCCGTAGACATAGGTCGGTGACAACTCTCATCAGGTCAAACACCAACATTTACTGGACAACAGAAACTGCTTTTTGAAAGCATTTTCAAACTGTTTTTGATAAGGGCCTTGTGAACTATATTTGTAGGTTACTGTTAACCATTATGTCCCAGGTACTCATAAATTTCTGGCATGCTAAGTATTCCAGGTCTATGAAAATAAATATAAACAACCACAGCAATTTTCTTGATAAACCTGATTCATATTATTGCAAATTCCAGTCATTGCAAGAAGGAATTGCAATAAAACGTGTTAGGCCTGCCTGTTACGTCTTTCGACACACGAGTGGTATTTTTACCTCTGATACGGTAGCAGCGAAAGGGTTAATAGCATTGTTGGTGTGTTTTAGTAATTACCTTCTAAAACTATCTTTAAGCATGCAAAAAATGCTATTTTAAGAACTTCTAAGCAGTTTGTATAGTAATTAGTACCAATTTTGTTGATCAGTAGAGAATTTCCAATATTGCAGTGTACAAATTGTTTGCACTAAACCAGTGGTTCCCAACCTTTTTGTGACTTAGGGGCACTTTTATTTAGTTAGGAGACATGATGGGCCACAAGGTTAAAAATAATTATTTTAAATTTTTTAACAAATTTTTATTTTAGAATAGAATCAAATTACATATGGATAAATACATTTGATGTTACTTATACACGTCAACAAACTATATTAATTTATAATAATAATTATTCTGTCAAATATTCATTTTTTGCACATATATTTTTTTATATCTTTGATAGGTCGAGGACCAGTTTTTGAAGCCAGGTGGGCCACTTTTGGTTCGCGGGCCACAGGTTGGGAATCGCTGCACTAAACTATTGTGTTTCTTTAGAGGTTGTTAATGTGATTATAGTTATAAATGCTTATTTATATAGCACCTTTTAAAAGAAAAGTCATCAGTGGTGTCCCAACTCTAGAAGAAGCTCATTGCATGTAGGTCTGTTTTAGACTTATGGGCCAACCATTGCAAAGCTTCCACGTTGCATTATGGCAGTACGCAGTGAAACAGCAACTAAATTTTCCGATTATGGAGAATAGATGTGATCATTGATTTTATGCCTTCATTCAGTGAGCAATTACATGGTATTTTTTATTTTATGTTGTTGTTGGAAACATTCATTCATTTTTCAGAGTGTGATGTAGCAGCATTTTATATATCATGTGGCATACCTTATATAAATTTTTAACTTAAAACTTCTTTATAGGTTATTAGAAGCACATTCCAGACCACTAAATGTATCATAGAATTTGGGTGTAAGATCTGCAAATTATTGGCAGGTTGCCATCTGAATTCAATTGGCTGTAGTGCCAAATTCGTTGTGACAATTAGAGTATAATACAGGGAAATATAATGTTAATAGCTGATTTTAATTTCAAACTGACAAACCGCAGTGTGAGTACAGGTGCAGTATAATATCTTCGTTTTAATTTCAAACTGACATTACGCAGTATGATTACATGTACAGTGCGATGACGAGTTATTACAGGAGTCGAATTTAACCGTCAGCTGTCATGCAGGGCATCATGCCACACATCTCATTTTTAAGTAAGGAAAGAAGTATGATTGGATTTTTGCAAGGGTCGAATTGAACTGTATGGCTGCCATGCAAGACGCTCATCACATTATAGTCTGATTTGACCAATGCCGCCGCCTACCGAATGAATGACTAGTCAACCTTTGAGTAGCGGGAATCGAACTCACTTTATCTGCTGTACACACCAATGTGTTGTCCATTATACTATCTCCAAATGAAATTCAAAATGTAATGCCAAATGAAATGCCATTTTTTACCTTTGTGGCAGAAATAGTAAGCACAATTATAGTAAGCACTTGCTGCTTAACTGATCAGCCAGAATGTAAATTTCTCAGTAGGGCAATGAATATTTAATATGTACTTCTACATTCTTGAATGCTAAGATTTGGATTCTAAGACTATGAATGTTAATATTTCCATCTAATTCTTTAACTGTGTTCTCTATTTTTGACTGCATACCGTACTTTATGTTTAGACCAGATTCTGTAAAAAAATTAATCCAATTATTTGTCAATGAATAATTATTTCTTTAAGTGTATATGGTTTCTCTGTTTTGTATCGTTTTGGTGAAAGCATCTTTATAATTTTTTATGTTGAAGCCTTTCTAATTCTTGCTGTGTTTGAAAATAATTGTGGTTTAGGGTTGGTCTAAACACTATGCAATAAGGTTACAACAATGACAAAGCAACAATAATCTAATTATTTAGATAAATGCAGTTACAGATATAGACTACCATGAAAGAAATACCGATACACATAGACCAGTAATTGTATTGCAATGTTATTTAATATTTAAATAGTGCCACTTCAAAGAAAACTAGTCAAGGCCCTAGCTCTGCCAGCTTTAATGATGTTAAAATAATGTCCTCCGAAGTAGCTGGACTTTATCATTTAGCAAAGCAATGCATAAAGTGGTTATCCAATGGGTAAAATAAACTCGTGTATTGGTGTCAATCAATCAATCAAAATCAATCAATCAATGTAAATTTGATATAGCATTATAGTGCCTCTTCAAGGTATCTACTCAGAGGCGCTCCTGGTCTGACAATGGCTGAAAACAACGGATGTCAATGAACAGTAAAATGCATGCGAGGAATTTCTCGGCAAGAGGCGCAGCTCTTGGGGAGCCCATTCCAGATGGTCGGGCCAACTACTGAAAGGCCCGATGTTGCATCGCTGTGGTACGAACAAAAGGGACAACCAGGTCCTCATGGGCAGCAGAATGGAGTTGGCATCGATGCAAAATGCATTGACTTGAACTAGAATGTAGGGTAGAGCCAGTTAAGGGCACAATAGTATTTTGAAGATAAATTTCTACTTTAAAAATGGAAAATACTATTTAATTTTGTATTACAATTTTCAAAACACTTAAAAAAATATTTTATATTTTAAAGCTACGGTGTTGGAAATAATCATTGGATCACCCATCAAAGAGCTAAAGAGCGGTTTAATACATTTAAAGTCAGTTTTTAATTGAGTAATCTGTCACTCAGATTATTTTGTAAACAAGCATAAAATCAGTCAATAAATATTTTCAGGATAGTCTGTTTTACAAGAAAAGTCATCAGTTGTCTCCCGACTGTAGAAGAAGCTCATGGCACAGGGGTTGCATGTAGGTCTGTTTTAGACTTATGTGCCAACCATTGCAAAGCTTCCATGTTGCATTATGACAGAACGCAGTGGAACAGCAACCACATTACCCGGTTATTGATCATTGATTTTATACGACATGTGCATGGTCAGTACAAGGAAGAAAATAAGAATAACTTATTGTTTCTTCTCATTACGGCCTAATATTTCGTTGTACCACCCCTAGTTTTGATCACAGGGTAATGCAATTCCTATTTCCTCGACTGTTCTCTTGAAAAGTAGTTTGTCCATGACTGTATAAAAATAGGTTTATTTTAGATGACAATATTGTTGTATGCACATGACGAGCAGGGCCGTACCAAGCTATAATTGCGCTCTGTGCCTAGCATCAATAAATATGCATTTACGGAATAAGTTATTCCATCCTGAAATTTGTGCTCTCCACATTTATGCCCTGGGCCACGGCTTCGCTGGCTCCCTCGGTACAGCCCTGATGACAAGGTATGTTGAGCCTAAACCAAACTGATAAGACGAGAAAGAGATGACACTTAAAGAATAAATGTGCATAGAATATGTGGTATATTGATTCGTTAATGTATTGTGCAAAGGCAATCACCAAAAGCAAAGTTGACTGACCTGAATTATTTATCCAAATATATATATCTACTTCCAGTAATAGCCGTTTAATGTCAGAAATGGCAGAGGAATAGTTGACACTTGCCCAACTGGCATGCAGTTCATTCTCCAATCACGGCATTCTTATGTCTGACACTTGTATTCTTATGATTCTTATGTGTGACATGTGCATTCATATGTGTTTATATCTGTTTATCTTGCATTACAGCATGCTACATGTGCATATGAAAGTAATGCATTCTATGTGTGAAATTGGCGTGACAAGGATGCTATTAACATTCAGGTGTACTGTGCATCTTATATGTTCACTTAAAAGCCATTTAAAATCAAATGTCTGCTGTTGCTTGATTACATACATTGCATTACTTCAGGTTTGTGTGGACTGAGTGTTCAGTTTTGGGTAATGGAGGTGAGTGATTTAAATCAGAATATTTAAATATATTTTATTCAAAACCTACTAGTATTTTATTGATTGTACTTTCTGTTTTCAAAGTAGGCCTTCTGAAGTTTGTTGGAATAAAGGGGCAAGAGCTGTGTGGCGTCATATTTGAGGGGTAATGGCTTTTGTGACGAGGGGTAAAAAATCGTCCAAAATTACGTGACGTCATTTATGGACGGCCCCTTTATCCAGGCTTGGCACTGGCACAACCAAAGTGCAAGCAGTGTAGGTGTGAGTGGGTGACCTTGTATGCTTTATTTAGTAAAAAATATTTGTAGATCAACCAATTTCAGCACAGAACAGATATGTTTCTGCTGCTGTCAAATAATTGTGCAAAAATAAATCATAGCGCTATAAACCTGTGTATAAATAAGTTCCAGACAGATAACTAAATATATGAAATCAATGTTCGCACAGGTTCACGATTGCGGGAGGAATCAAAGGTCAGTAAACAGCTTCGTTCTTCTGTGAAGCATTGTATAAAATTGTAAGGTCTCGAATGTATTGCAGCTGCAGATAGATCGTACGCGTACACACATTTTAAGAGATTTGATTATGTCACTTCGAAACGCTACGGCTCTGATCACAGGCGGCGCTCGGGGTTTTGGAAAGTCCTTCGCTCGGGTTGTTCTTGAAGCAGGTGGAAAGGTAACTCCGCTGACAAAACCTAACCCGTAATAATTTTATATGCGAGGTATTAGCGTAAGGGCAGTATCGTAGTGCATAGGGTCGTTTAGGGTCATGTTAGACGTCATGAGAGTCGGTTAGGGTAAGTTTACTGGCGTGTTGATGGTCGGTTAGGATCATGGTTAGTTTCGTCTTTAGAAAACATGGTACCATCTGCGGTGTCCGCTCAATAATCAGAAGGTCCTATAGTTCGAAGGTTCGATAGTCCGAAGATTCTATATTCCGACATGAATTTAACCAGAAGCTTAGTTAATTCACGAAAAGAATGTGTAAAACTGGGGGCTGGATTGATATGACAAGAATCATGCCTAAATGGAAGCTGGATGAAAGAAATGAATGGTGCAATCCAGCAGCGAGCCAAACATAATGACACGGGTCCGGATGTACTCACCTTCTATTTAAACATGACTCTTTATCCATCCAGCTTCTTCTTTAACATGATTCTTTTCATCAATCCTGCCTCTACTTAAACATGATTCTTTTCATCTATCCAGCTTCTTCTTAAACATGATTCTTTTCGTCCATAAAGCAGGTGAGTACATTTGGACCTGTGCCAACATAGTTCTTTTAATCTTATCACCTATTGACCGCACACCATGCAGTCTTCGGACTATAGACACTGAACCCCTTCTGTGCAGGCGCCACAGTATGCCATAAGACTGCCTTATGGCACCCTGAAACTTATGCACTTTCTGTGATATGTTGTTTGGTAAAGCCACATTGGCATGAGTTAAGGACTGCTATCTATATCTAGCCTATGCTTGGGATTACCAGACGCCCGGCAATAGGAGAACGTGCCCTCCCCTTTTTGGCCTCATGTCCGAGCTGTCCTTATGTTTGTTGTATTTGGTATAAACTATTATCTCATGGCAGTTTTGAGTGACTTTACTGGTGCATGTTGAAGGGAATAATTCTTGCAAGTTGAAGAATGTTTCTTGTTAGAAGTTCTATATGCATATTGGTAATGTGGATTTTCAGGGGAAGTTTGCTCCTCAGAGCAATAGTGTGCAGTGTTGTATGCAAGACTTGAAACTTCAACACGAGATCAAGACAGTGAGGTGCCTAGACCAAGACAGTGCGGTGCCAAGACCGAGACAGTGAGGTACCGAGACCAGGACGCTAGGTTCAAGACCGTACGAGACAGTAAAACTGTTAAAGACAGGTGATCTTATATAAAAGGCCGTAAAATCCTAATGTAGCAGTTTTCGGGAATAAGGTTCTTTTGTAAATTCAATTTGAAACGTGTAATGTATATAGTACCAATTCCCGATATCAGTTTTTACACTGCTGCATTTTATATTTTTCGATACGTCTTCTTCAGCCTATCTTCTGAATAGTATAAAGATAACCTTTTTAGACAAGTCTAAAATATTTTAGATAATTTTAAACAAGCAAATTCGATACTAAATACCAAGCGAAATTATAAATTTGCGCATATCCTTACTCACCCTGAGAAACTCGAGGTTGTTCCGATCGTTTCAGTTATTGTGGTTTTACATCAATGACAAATGGCATGCCATAGCTATTGTTTTGTAAATAACTTCAAATTGCATAAATGCAAACTTCACAATTTCAGGTTCTCTCTCAGACATTTTTCCACTTCAAGATAATTGAATTGATTTCAGTATCATGTGACTCGCGCATTAACTAGAATTACCGTTTCTAGTAGATTCCGGTTTCAGTTTGTAATGCAAGATTTGAGGACAGTTAAGGCAAAACTTATCGAGGGTTACTTGTTCAAGACAGAACAAGACTTTCCCTTCAAGACAGTTTCTAAAAATTCGAGACACTACCGCAAGACCGAGACAACAGGCTTCCAAGACTGAGACACTAAAAAACTGTCTCGAGACCAAGACACTGTCTCGAGACCATACAACTCTGATAGTGTGTAATAAGGAAGGTGTGATTGATTTATTAAATTAATACTTTGCAACATTATGCTGAAATTCTTCGATTAATTTCATACAGCCTTCCAATGTGATTTTGTTTCTTGGTTACTTAGCAGACTCTGGCTTCCAGAGTGAAACTCTGAGTCCGGCTTTCTTTCTTTCTGTGTCCTATTTAGGCTATCCGTGTATCAGTCAAATCATATCCATGAATGAATATGAAATCTATCACTCACCTGCCTATTAATAGTCTTCAGTAGTTTCTGTTTAGCAATGCTGTCGTAATTGTTAATGTTGCCTTTCTGTATTCTGGATTACGACTGGTAACATCCAGAGCAGCAGCTGAGGTGTTTATCCAATTGCAGCATTGAGATAATGACTTATAGTGAATTATCCTTTGACCTTTGCTATTAACGTGAATCTCGCCTGAAGTGCCTTAGTCAATTGGCAATGCCATGTGGTATTCCTGGTTTTTTCACATAAGGGGTAACATTTCCATGCTCATAGTGGGAATTGAGAGGCAGCTAGTTACTCATGTGATTAATGGAAACAATGCTTGAGATGTGTCAAGGAGGCTAAGACTGACACTGAATGATGAAAATATTATTAATAATTTTATTATTTATTCGTCTGCTACAAAATATAATCGAAATCTAATATAGTTATATGATATGCTAATTTTATAGGTATCTCTGATTGATTTACTAAATGGTCCTGGTCTTGACACCCAAAATGAATTCAACAAGCAGTTCGGAAGTGGTTCAGCCATATTTATTAAGTGTGATGTGCGTAAGAAACAAGAGTTGGAAGGTGAGTTGAGCAGAGAAAATCATCTAAGTTTTGCATTTTAACAACCAGCACATGCTAGAGTGTATGGGAAATCAATCTCTCTGGTCGTTAAATGATTAAGCAGGAAACTGTGTGGCCTTTCTTGGGAAAGTTCCGACTCATTTATTTAATCAGAACTTAGAGTTACGATTTAATCACTCAATGTATAACAAAGTTCTGCATTATGGATTGTTTATATTATTCTTGTTTTTCGATCGCAGTGCATCCATCATTTGAAATTCATTGTTTACGGTTAAGGCATCCATCGTGAAGCCTATATGGGACCCATATTAAAATTTTAGAGATAACATGTGGCCCATCTAATGAAAATGTTGACAGTGTAATCTGTTGGTATATTGTTGTTTTCAGTGTACTCTGTGCCTGAAATTTTAAATAGCCATGAGAGCTTAAAATATGTTATTACCTTACCCTGTCTAACATTGCTAGCTGCCACAAGTCATCTCGTTTATCCTAATTACTTCTGCTTACATTACCTTTGTTTGGATTCTCACTAAAGTTTTTGTAAACTTTGATGCAAGTAAAATAGTTATGAAGACCTGTTTTATTTCTACATGTCATTTTTGATATGGACTCTGTTCACGTCTTTGGTTTAGAGCTTAAAAGTTTTTGACCTGCACTTGTTTCTATCTGTCTCTTTAGTGGCTTAGTTTTGTAAACATACTCATGTGTACAACATTTCTATCGTCTGAACCGTCCTCATAGAGATGCGTTGAAACACATATTTCTCCTTACCTCTGAATACTGTTTTCGTTCATAATATTTATTTTTATTATTGCACGATGTTTATTTTTGCTAGTGCTAGTACAGTGCATTAACTGTTTCAACAGCTGCTTTCAAGACAACGTATGACACATTTGGTGGCCTTGATCTTGTTGTGAACAATGCTGGAGTTGGAACTGTTGATGGTGACTGGGAGAAAACCATCGACATAAACCTGGTTAATAAGCATTATGGTTATAGTTACGGTTAATACATACCATTTTCATTCCTTTGCTAAATTTAGAATTGGTTGAGAAGTTATTTCTCTGTTAATGTTTGTGTTTGGTTAATAGGACTGTTCACAGTGTTTTGTTATTTATTTGGTCCTTGGTAGTTTCTAATTGCGTTGAACACGTTAAGGATGTTAATATGTCATATCTTGTCACTAGATTGTAAACATTGCACACAGGAATTTAACATTAGTTTTACTACTATGAGAGTTACTGTCGATATTTATGAAACATTGACATTAATTTACTCTGATATTGTTTTGTACAGATGTTTGTTGATGACAATAATCAGCTATTCTGAGAAGAGTATAAAAACCAGTTTTTTTTTTCTGTGATCTTGGTACTAGCACCCAAAAGAAAAGGCTAAGAAGAAGGATGTAGGGTTGCATTTTTGTTGCTTAATATTCCAGTTTTGTAGCCATCTCTTATTTATTGGTGTAGAAAGTCGAGACACATTAGCAGTAAGTTTCTTGCTTTTTTCAATTTAATCTTAATTTATCATTCCAAAAAAACAAACATTGCATGATGTTTTGGGATTTCAAAGAGTAGACAAAGAACCAAGGTCTCACTTATTGAGGTCAACCCATATTCAGGCCAATTGCTTGAAATGATGAGTGATTGACCTAATAGTCTTCAAAGCTGTTGTTACATAATGCTTTTACTTGTACTCAAGGTTGTTGTTATTGTTCTCCATTTAGACAGCTGTGATGAGAGGATGTTTATTAGCCTCGGATTACATGAGTAAAGAGAAAGGAGGTCACATCATCAACATTGCGTCCACTGCTGGTCAGTTATTCTCAATCATTGATGTTTCTTATGACAAGTTTGCTTTTGGTACAAAAGGTGACGCCTGTGTTTATGCAGGTCTGTACGTATACGTCTTTGACTTAAAGTGGTGCTATATAATTATTTGATTATTATTACGATAATGTATTACACTTAAGACAATTCGTGCCAATTAACACTTTAATGGAGAGAGTGTACTAAATGCAACTGGGAAATCCATGTAAAATGGTGTAAAGAGGAAGTAATCCTACAGATCTTCTGCATAAATCATTTTTAATCTATAATGTACAATTCGCTTATGGGGATTCAAACCTTTCCACTGTAATTGTCATTACTATGTTACAATGGGCTAATATCCAAAGTGTACTTGGTACTGCTGTGCCTATGGTTGACAAACATACGGAGAGGTGAAGTCTTAAGGTGCTAATTTCAGTAGTTTTTCTATTTAGGTGTCACTGCTATTCCTTTTGATCCAGCATATGCCGCTTCCAAACATGGAGTTGTTGGCCTGTCAAGGGCTTTTGCAGTAAGTATGACTGAGTGTTGTTGTGCCATTTATATAGCTTATCAAAACTGATGATGTCCATTTGGTTCCAGTGACTCATATGGGCAATGATGTATTGTTTTTACAGTCTAAATGTCTCTATAGACATTGGACTAAAACTGTGTATGGAAGATATTGGAGTAGATATGTTTAGCATAGTTTAGCCTGTATGTAATGTAATGTAATATGACATTTATGAAGCGCCACTTAAGAGCCTCCCATAAGTCCTCAACATATATCCATCAAACAGCGGAAACAGTGCATCTTCAAAAGTCTTGAGAAAGCCATCTTGTCATATGCAGCATTAAGGCAGAGGGCGGAGGGGCATTGCAGATCCACAGTGGCCCAACCAAGAAGTCACGGGTGGTGGTTTTTAGTAACCCTTGTTCATGTTGTATATCAGTGTATGTATACTATATAGGTGATCAGTTAGACAGCTGTTACTGATCAACGCTTGTGATTGTAACCCTAACTAATAGGGCAGAATGAACCTATGCCCATCTCACTGATGCACTTTGGCAGAATGAGGGTTACTTCAGTTAATAGGCAATCACTCTTTGCTGAGAAGACCACTGGAGGCCAACAGAATATGAGTGCAATGTAAGGGACCTCTGCGTATACAAGTCTAGGACAGAGTGCTCTGTTCAGTTTTACAGTTGAGTTCACAGTCTAAGAAAGAAGTGTTGAGTTTTGAGGTTTTAGTTGCTGACTGCATAGTTTAGGCAGAAGGCAGCAGGAAGGTCAGCAGAGGTTCAGAATTTAGGCAGTACTTTGAAACAGAAGAGTGGGTACAAAGGGCATAATATTGGTGATGATTTGTATCTTTTTTGTAACGTTTTCAATGAGCAAGGCAAGGGTTGTCCCACAAATTCCACATCTGAGGAAATCTCAGTGTCCATTCTTCGTGGACAAAGATTGTCACGTGAAGTCCCTATCCGAGCGGCAGTCATACGTCATCGCCACTTCGTCTATTCACCACATTTCACTCTACACTTTGCCTAGTCTCCCTACAGAATTTCTTTTGACTGTTTAGTTGGACTTTATTTGATATGTAACTGTTTTAGTTCTTGGAACTGTTTTCTAACAATTAAATGTGCTGAATTTTAGTTTTCACAGATTCTCTCCAAGTGTAACTTAGATAATTGATATCTTTGTTCTATTTTCTTTTCCAGTGTGTTATAATGTTGTGACATATTCCTCACAATGCATCATTCCCCAGTTGTTTATATAGTAAGAAATTTAATGAAGCCAAAATGCCATGGAAGGACCACAACACTGGCTATGAGCCACTTAAACCAGTAGCAGCACATATAGAACTTTAACTTAGAAGTGCCAAATGATGCAGATTAGATACATTGGTCTCAATGTCTGATTTGAACTTGAAACCATTTCTTACGGCAGTAGAATTTGCCGATTCACTGCAAAAATATATATTACATTTATGTATCGTACTTCTGCCGGTTCGTAAATGATTTTATTAAACCTGCAAATTTACTTTCTTTGCCTCAGTAAATGATGGCTGGGGGCAAGTCCTCTCCTGTGCCGTCAGCATACCCCTCAGAGCCAAGGCGGGTAGGGGTGCAATTGAAGCAGAAATCTCAAACCAGGCATTTGAACCCCAACCTCTTGATTTTGACAACAGTCAAGCCAACCACTACACTAGTATTCAGCTCTTCGTTCAAAGACTGAACAGTGTTAAAGCCGTCACTTTAGAAAAGCGAGTGCTAATGAGAATTCATGGGAATCGATTGCTCACTTAATTAATTACTGTGGGACTGTTAATTTTTGGAAATTGATTTTGCAGATGCAGTGAGTGTTGCATATGTTGTAGTTAACTCTGAGATCGTCTTCAATTCGTGTGAATTGTTTGTGTCCATCATTTGCCAATACTGCCATTGTACAAGAGGGTCTTGAAGCGGGTATGGACAGAAGTCTTGTGGAAGCTGTGGGACTTATGAGGTATGTGCTCTGACTGCTAGTTGTGTCATAACGGATTTGTATAGGCGGATAAGTTTTTGTAAAGTAGGGTTTCGGTTTTCGCCGGTTTCTGAGCAGAGGATCATTCGAGTAGTTGAATCTTTTGGTTGAACTACAGACATGACAGCATTAACCTAAAAATGGACAACAAATCTCTTATTTCCTGGTTGAAACTGTCTAGTTTAACACTGAACATTTTGGAGCATGGGTGCCTAGAAACTGAACATTAAATCCTTAGATTTTCTTAGACTTTTATCTGCTCTATGTAAATGGTTTAAAGCATCTTGTTCAATTGTGATTTTGTGGTGAAGCTAAGAGCACCCTCACACGAGTTTCTGTTGAAGAGGTAACAATAATATTAATATTAATATTTAAAAACAATTGATATAGCACCATGGCACAGCCAAAGTGCAAATGAAAGAGTGCTGTACATGAGTTCAAAAAGTCAATGACAGTCATATGTTTGTTTAGAAAGATAGACGTTGAGCTTTGATTTAAATGCATAACACAGATAAAACAAAACTCATTAGCATGGAAAAACCAAGATGGCTTCAGCCACAGATAAATTTATGGTTATCTATGACTTAACTACCTTTCTGCCTTACGGAGTGGAGACCCTGTGTTATAGACAACATTAGATTATTAGGTTTTTGATGCCTTCTGCTGGTGAAGATTACTCATCAGTAGCCAATATAGTATCATCATGTATTTTATTAGATGGCTGAGTAGTTTAGCACTGGCATTTCTTGAGGTCTGAGGTAGTTACTAAATGGGTACTGGGTGTCACCAAGATATAGGGAGTCTAAAGAGCAAAGAGATCATCATGGCATCGTGCCCCACCCGTTGGTCGATGGGGCTTATTCGTATGTCTTATTTACAGATATCATGAATAAGGATATCATAATATTTTTGCCATATTTTCCATTTATGTCATTGTTGGGAACAGCACTGCTGTGTAACATTAGCATTTGTTTATTCATGAATTCATTAATTATTGTAATATAACACATCTTTATTCTTTAACCCTTTAACGATGGCTGTATAAGTGGTCCATTACATTTTAGTACATGCTTGTCTATTCAAGCACTATTTTTAGGTATGATGTAATGCAGTATAAATCTTGATTGCATTTAGCAGCAGCATCATAATAAACTGCTTTTCAGTATTATTACATTAACCCTACAGACACAGCTCTAGGATTAACATTATTAAAAAGTTGTTGATAAAAGATATTATGTGTACTAGTTTTGATGATGTGTGAAAATGCGAGGCAGTTTCCGTAACATTAATTTTATCTTGAAATGCTATAGAAGATGAATGAGTGTTATTTTTCAACTATTGTCATTATTGCATAAAGTCAGTCATTTCTATTTGGAAGTATGTCTGATGTTGTTTCAGTGTTGAAGATGTAACGGTGGCTTTTAGAAGGATCTTGGATGACGTGACTGGTACTGGAGGGGTGATGACTGTTACTCCTCAGGGCATCATCTACAGACACAAGCCATCAAAGTTATAGCATCATCCTCTTCTACGCTTGAAATTGGCTTCAACTCTGATATTCTACTGTTTAGCAGCATTTGTTGATCGTTTCAAAATGACAACAGACCAGATTGATTGTTGGTCAGACTTACTGAAATGAACCATGATTTGTAAATTATTAGTTCGCAGTTTTGTCAACTGTGTCTCTGGTCTCTCCAAAAGTGAATTGTAAATGAATTTAAAACCAGTTAGGTTTATGATTCTATTGTTTTATGATTCTATTGTTTGGCTCACTTACTTGACTCTTATGTTTAATAGCAGTATGTAATATGTCACATTTTGTATATGAACATTAAAACTGTATTGCATTGTTTAAACATGAGACATCAATTGTTTTTAGCTGTGCAGAACTTCTATGAATGAATATACATTGAGGACATTTTAAACTTGCAAAGCTTCGATGCTTAGAAGAACAGGATCGCTGAGACGATCGTGTCCCATTGAAGCTGCAAATACAATAAAATTAGCTTTAATTTGCTGTAGAACAGATCACAGCATGCTATTGATTTGGAACTACGACATGATATTATGTCACCTATTACGGACCCTTAGTGATGACAGATCTGTGGGGCCCGAGGGCGCCAATTAAAATGATGTGTGACAACCTGTTTGTAATGAGAATTTTGGGGGTGCCAAAATCATGTACGACCACCTGTTTGTAATGAGGATTTGGTGGGGGTGTGCCAAAATGTAATCTTACTAACTTTTTTGGGATGAATTAGTTTGTTTCGAAATTTAAAAAAATAGTTTTAATCCTCATTTTGGCACCCCTCCAACTCGGCGCCCGGGGACACGTGTCCCCCTCCCCTCTTAACCCCCTAGCTACGCCTCTGCTCTGCTCCGAAATATCACTTGTTTATGGAACGTGTGAAACCGACAGAAAATACAATTTTTCAAATTTCTTTTATTCGAGGATGCAATCAAGAGTTCTTCAGAAATAGTTGGTATATTGTTTTAATTGTAGGCCTATGGGGCATTCTGTTGGTACTGTTCTCTATCAACTACTTACAGACCCCAATGTGGCACTCTTGTGAACAAACCATTTGTTTTATGGAATAAATTACACGTAAGATGCAGTGAAGATTCTAAAACAAAACATCATGACAAAGCCGTCGAAAAAACGAATGTCATTATTTCTACGAGTGAAAATCCGTAAATAAACCTACCAGTCTTGCTACACTCAAAACTTAAAGTTTGATGAGTGTTGTCATGTTGCTTAAGAAGTCAGCATATCGTTGAGTGCGTTGCATCAAATTGTTTTATGCTGGATAGTGTATCGGACTTCATGGTGACAATGAGAACAAGAAAAGTCATGGATTCTTCTATTGTTAATCCGGGTAATTTGCTTTAGGTGCTAGATGTTCAGCAGACATACATTCAACTTTGATCAAACATGGTTGTCACATGTTATTTGTTCCAATATTCCAACAGATCTGTCGCCTTGCATGAAAAATTGGTGTTGAACCTACAAAGCCGTGTATAGCTGGGCGACAGCAACACAGAACAAAATTAATGCTAGATCTGTCTCGGTATACTGTATGAACAGTCGAACACTGTCTTCGAAACCTGGCTATCTCTTTACAGATCATATTATATCGCAGATGGATAATCAGTTCTCGGGTAGGTTTATTTAGTTTTATAAATTGCATTTTGGTTTATATAAAAAATTATGTTGAGATTTGATAAATAATTATGTGGATATTACTTCTGAAAGGTGATTGGACATTCAAACTGGCAAGCAGACAATAATATTAGTGTTAACGTTGTCATTTTGTGATGCGCATCTTCGACAACATAGCGTCATTGATCAATGTGACTCAACATTTTCTATGTTGTGAGGTCTGCTTTCCCACAAAATGCAATCCCCGTGTTACCTTTTACAATTTTCAAACATTAGATTCTGTATGAACATGGTTACATTTTGGGTACAGTGTGTATTTTGTGTACTGTAGTTACATTACACCTGGGCCATGATGTGGCAGAATATCAGCTTCACATGTCGTAAAACTATATGCCTGACACCGAGAACGGTCGAAGTACGAAAGTAAGCCTATATACCCCTAGCCTTTATTTGCATCTGGCGAACGCAGGTATGTTATTGTATGCAACGATCACATAGGCTACATCTTTTAAATAAACTGTAGGCTAACAGTTGCATGTTATAAGGTGATTATTAATGTCCCACTTGCAAAACGAACATAGCTAAGATCGGGGGCCTACATCAATGAACTGTAACAGTTGCATGTAATAATTTAAAGTCCCACTTGCAAAACAAAATATAACTAAAGATACATCGATAAACTGTAACATTTGCATGATATAAAGTCCCACTTGCAAAACAAAATAAGCATATAGGGGCTTAGCTAAACTAATCGATAACATCGATAAACTAATAGTTGCATAAAGTTCCACTTGCAAAACTAAATATAACTAAAGATACACCGATAAACAAAACTGCTTTAAAACAATTAAGCTCCTGCGAAAGGCAGCATGAAAGGATGCTCTGTCTTGCGAATAAGTAGGCCCTACTTGTCCCCTCGAATGGTTGGCAAGAGCTGCATGGGTGATGAGTGCAGTGGTCAAAGAACTGGGATTTCTGAAGAGCCTCCTGCTTGTTCGCGCGACTTGCAGCGCTTCTGATGTATGGACCCTCTCACAAATTTGCTAACTACGAGCCAAGATTCGCGATATAAGAAATTGATAGAGTGGAAAATTCAAAGCGTGCCACGAAAAATGACTCACGGACAAATGGTTCACCGACAAATTGTTGACAAAAGGTTTACGACCAATTAAAAGCAAAAAGGTTATTCAGTAAAATAGAACTTCGATTGATGAAAAGAATCTGCCTCCACAGTATTTATTTGTCTGGAAAATTCGTGACTTGAGGGTATGTAATTAGTGTAGGTTAGGCATCGTGGGACTCGGTTAGGGTGGTTAATAGAGAAGGGTCAAGGTTAAGGTTGTTATCAGATAAGGGTCAGGGTTAGGGTCGTTATCAGATAAGATCCAGCCACAGAAACTTCTATTTTACGCAAAATTCTGCTTCAATTCACATTCTATTTAGGGTCAAAGCAGAATTCTTTTCTTCGATACAACTTCTATCGAAATAAGGATTAACACTTTGCAGCAATCCAACTTCCATTTAGGGAAGAATTCCTTTCATCAGCCCAGCTTCTATTTATGCAAACAAATCTTATACAGGCTTATATAGGTTTCATCGGGAAAAGATCAAGTTTCGTTTCCTTAGCATAGCATACATATTAATGGTTACATTTATTATCCAGAGATGCCGGATCTAAACATATTAAAATATTTAAACAGATGCCTACGTAAGGCTAAGTGGCTAATCAATAACATATATATATATATATATATAATCGCTATTTGCTGCTCAGATAAGCACGACATGTGCTTGTTGTGAAACAAAACATGCACTCATAGGTGGGTGGCGGATGGTTGAAGTGGTAGATCTGAAATCCGAGGTTCCGGATCTCAGCTCCGGCTGAATTTAATCACTGCATACATGTAAATTAGATATAATCGTCCTGATATTGCCCGGATTCGTACGGTGGAGGCCGATTGTTTGGCTTTGTGGCGTAGATAGTCGACATTGCTCTGTCTTGATGCAGAAGCTCTGTATAATGCACGGCTCCGAGAAAATCGATACTTGTATCATATGACCCACATTGATGCTCATCATGTTTTTCAGATCGGTTGTCACACACTAGACCGTTGCTATCTGGTTTTTCGACGTGTGGACTTGCTCCATTTTGGATACCCATGTAATCGATTGTATCATATAGAACGGCAGACGGCGCTAAATATGTAGGCCTACTACGGACTTGTTCCTGCTGATCACACGCTCTTGACCGTCTGCTCCTGAATTCACAATTAACATCAATTAGTATTTAACACGATTGCCTAAAATAGACGCTGATAACAATTATGAAACTGGCGAAGGCCTAATTATAATTAGGAGTCCTAATTATAATTAGGCCTTCGCCAGTTTCATAATTGTTATGGTGGTGCCACATTAATAGTCCTAATTTAGGACTATTAATGTGGCACCACCAGCAGCAAGATACTTCAATGTAAATTGTCTGGACAGGGACATGTGCAACGAGTAGGTAAATCGCTTTTCAACTTTATTTAAAACGTCGACAATGGAGCAAACATAGAGACTTTTGACTTCCCGAGGATGACTGAAATATCCAATCGACAATTTTAGGAACTTGAAGGAAAGTGCATCGTCGAACTTTGCGCGAGCGATATAGACCTGATAATGTCTGCGAGGTGACGTTGTGCAGTTGGTGAGACATTTATACATCACAAAGTAAAGCTTGAATTGTAAACGCTCTAAAATCCTCATACACTAAACTTGATTATGAATCACGTCGGTTGTAGTGTAGTTGAACATTTAGTGCGAACAGCCAGACGAGCAGTAAATACCGAAAAACATGAATTATGTTATATAAAAGCAATTGATGATGATAACGCGTTGGTGAGGATGATGATGGTAGTTGTTACAATTGTGTTATACAATTACACAACTATGGACAAAGTGAGTAGGTTGCAATGTGTGTATTTATAGGCCCATACCTACAATACGAGCATTATGTTATCATCGCTGCATTGGCGTCGCTAGGGCTGATGTCACCCGGTGCGGTAAATCATGGTGTCACCCCTCCCAACTTCTTTAATGAAGTGCTATAGGACCTTTTCCCGTACTCCGACTCTTCCATTACCAGATCATTACAAATCATCCTTAGTAATATAACCATAGCCATAACCAAATATTTTTATTGTTCACTGACAATTCACTTACAATAATATTGTTAGTGGTTTTGGTCCTTAATTTACACATAATATGTGTAAATTAATTTAATAATATGTGTAAATTAAGGACATTTATAATTTCGTTTGGTATTTGGTATAGAATTTGCTTGCTCAAAATCGTCTAGAAGATTTCAAACGTGTCTAAAATACGTGTCTTTATACAATTCAGAAGATAGGCCGACGAAGAGATGTCGAAAAAGATAAATTTATGTCCAAAATTGTTGAACAATCTTTCCGTGTTTATGTGCATTTCTTCCTAATATTTCGTAGAAAAGAGAATTCACTTCACAAGCAAAAGCCAACGTCAGTCACTATGGATGTCGAAAAGCTGCTATGAATACAATAAAATAATCTTTTGGAGAAGTTGAAATCCATGGATGTCTCTATCATCTTGCGCAAAACGTCTGATGCTTTGTATTTCTTTGTGGAAACATTTAAACATTGCGGGGGGAATTGCGGGAGATAATTCTTAGTTTTTTAAGGAGAATTCCAAGAAAATTTCCAGTGGGGGAGATTTTGAGGGGGAATTTTCGGGGGAATTTACGGGGGAAAATTTCCTAGACTCCACAGTGACCCTGTAGAATTGAACAGAATAGCTCAACTGCAAATAATGAACGAGTAAAATTATATAAAAAAATAACACATTTTCTTCGCCCTAAAATCCTCATATTTGCTTCCCTTTCCTATTTCTGGGACGGAGCATAGGCTCCAAGGCTTACATGGTGTAGACGCCTCTGTCACCCGGTGCGGTCCTCACCACCCCCCCCCCCGCGATGCCAATACATTGCTGCGCCCTACCTTATAAAACCAAACCATCATAAAAGAGTTGTCTTGCACAAAGGTAGTTATGCCTCATAGGTTTCGTTTTAGATTACAAAGAAGTCTAATTCTTAGGCTATGTAAGTGATGGTGAAAGAAAGTTGTCGATAGCCAAGTTCCAATGTTCTCATTCCCATGATTTGCACTACTCGTGCTGTTACTAATTATAGCGGTGTAACATCTAAAAAATGTAACATTTTAAAGTCTGCAAGCTAGCTGTTCGTTGATTCACGCAATCAGAGAAGAAATTGATTAGAAATGAAAGGCAGGAACGAGATGTTACTTGATCAATGCTACTTCTTTGCGTGAAAGTATTTTAGACAAACATTCTAATCAAGCTTCAAGCCAAGTCTTTCACACATAGATAGGAAATAATAGAGTACCTGCACCTTCTTGACAAGACAATACCAAAAATTATTATGACAACAGCGAGGACTGCAACGCCGCTCACCACAGAGGCCGAGACTACAGTTGTCAAGGACGCAACACCTACAAGAATTAGAAGGATATTCTTAGCAACGCTACTCAACCTACTCATTAGTCTGGCAGTAAAGATTTATAATTGCATTCATGAGATCTTCATTGTAATTAATTGCAAGTAAAATATATGATGAATAGTTTACATAAATAATATATAGTTTTTATTAAATTGAGTTTGTGTCTTACAAAATGCGTATTCAGTCCTTTACTTTTAGGCCAACATTTAGAGATTCTCAAAGCGAGAGAACAAATCATACCTGAAGTAGCTGAAGTAGTTGAAGTAGGATTGGTGCCATAGTAAAGAAGGGCACATGGTTTCGTGAACAAATTCTTTGTAAGGTTTGAAATCAGGTTTGTAGTTCTGTCGAGCTTCTGTATTTGTCTACAATATTTTAATAATTTCATGCAGGCAGAGGCCTCCAAGAACAAACATTTTCCAATACGATGGGCAAGGAAAAGCAAGAGAAAACTATCGCAAACGACAGACTGCAGTACACTATACGATACAATATGGTTAAATATCATTAAGAGCAATACAAGGCGATGTAAATCAGCTCAACACATCGCAATGCATTACAATTCAAAGAGCGATAAATGTGATCAGTGTTTGATCCTCTCGAGGTTAATGAATAGGCCTAGCATAGCCATTATAATATTGGCAAAATTAATGTCTAGGCCTACCTTTTGTTTGAATCCGAGAGGTAAAGGTATCTAGAGTCCAATGCCAGACCAGAGTAATTCGCGGTGACATCTATATGTATCGTCGTTCTCGAACTTCCGTCCAGTTTTGCTCTTTCGATGCGACCGAATTCATAGCCCCAATAAATAACTTGATCTGCGAAGAAGAACCATGTTGACACTCGTTCAAATCATGGATATGTTTTAGAAAATCTGACACAGAATTCAGATTATGTATACAGGAGTCCAATTAATGACTTGGGATGGTGAAGTGGCGTTCGTTCACTTGATGATTCAGTCATAAAGTAACTATAGAAATGAGTAAAACGATTCATTTAATTTAATACTCTTCAAGCGTGTAGTGACCAGGATGACAAATGTCTACAAGTCCTGTTCTTTTGCTGGACCATTTCATTATGTGCGAGGATTAAAATTAAAATTGAAATTAAAATTGACCCATAACAAGCTCACTTATAGTAGGCCTACAACGTATTATTTGAAAGACTTGCAAATGGTTGTGAAGGTCTACATTGTAGAGTAGGCCTATATTGATAGATCAATAATTCATTGCATGACTATTCAGTCACATAATTATGAACATTCTCGAAGCATTCTGACATGTAAAATTTTACCCTTGTCATCTGCTCTCGTTAATGTAACTGATAGTCTTGAAAAGAGACAGAATTCAAGACCAGAAGACAGAACAAGTGTCTAATGGAGTCATACAATAGAATTTGACCTTACCTTCAAAGTCGATGGCTAAGGATGTTACACAACCGAAGAGCCCATCAACTACTGTCTGTCGATTTACTTTTGGATTCATTATCGATCCTCGCTCTATAGTTAAATATCCGCAGTCCGACCAATACATCAACCTATGAAGATAATAGCTGTATAGACTACGTGATGCCTTTATGAACTAGACTTACTGCTTAGCGCTGTTTTTGGTATTTTGTGTTAAGAATACTGATTATGTATGAAAGGTTTATTTTAGGTCTAAGCAGTGCTTTTTGCTTTTAAAAAAGTGCCGGAACGCATCTGTATTGTCGAAGGAAATGACGCCAAAATTAGCTACCAATAAACTGTATAGGAAACAATGATCGCAATCAACAGGCCCATTCTTACTTATACATTTTATATGAAAAAAATTGAACTTGTAAGTTTTATATCAAATTCCAGAGTTTTTGCACAGCTATAATTTTTTTTATTAATCGAGAAAGGTGCCGGAACGCTGTTTCGGTGCATTCCGCAAGATAAAAACCACTGGGTCTATAGGCCTATATGAGGAGTAAATACCAAACGGATTGAGTTGTTCAAGGAACTGCCATCAAAAGAATTGCATTTTTTCGAAGATTACCTTTCCTTGCAACCAGGGCTTAAAGTGTGTCTGGACGGTCATGGACGGTGTCTAGGCACTTATTTTCGAGGCTAGACGCCGTCCTGCCACTTATTTGGTCAGCAGAGCCTGAACGCCGTCCATGAGCGTCCATGCGCCAGTGCAATTACGTTATTATCAACAGCATTTAATTTTCTGCTATTCCCAAAAATCATATTTTTATTAGTTTTACTTATTAACTGAAGGTGCCCGTGTATGTAATGAATGTCCATAATTCGTGTCATACATTCCAGGTATCTTTTCATCAAATTAATTTTCATCTTATGCGCTTCCGGCGGCTGCTGCAATTGGTGATTAATTTTCAGATGAAAAAGGAAAAAGTTGTTCAGCTCGTTTGATGAAATTTCGGACGAGCTGATCAGGCCTAGTAAGTCAGTAAACCAATTAAGTTGCACTACATACCGTAGCGCGTATAAAACTGAACTGAATTTCTTCTATTTCAAGTTGCGAAACGATGAGACGTGTAGCTAGATAGGCCATATATCTACTGCTACTGCTAGTGCAGGATGTCGAATTGATCATCGACACAAAATTGAGAAAAAGTTGCTCCACTAGGGCAGACTTGCTGTCGTTCTGAAAATGATCATGCACCGGAAAGGTTAAGAGATGGATTGGCGAAAAAATTTCCAAAGTTCAGAATATTGATAAAGTGACTATTTCAAATTTCCATTTGCAGTGTGAACACTAGGATTTATTTTTGTTTACCTGGTGCAACTTCGTGCAAAATAAGCATATATCAATCGAGATGACCCTGGTATACGGCCAAAAACAAGCACAAAGGACATCCCACGATTCTTACCCTCTATTTTGCGAATAGAAAGAATGGAGGATATCACAATCAGGGCCGTACCGAGGGAGGGGCCAGCGGGGCCGCGGCCCAGGGCGAAAATGTGGAAAGGGTGCAAATTTCAGGATGAAATAACTTATTATTCCATAAAAATGCACTATTTTAAAAATGTGGGGCGCCAGATTGATGCTAGGCAGAGGGCGCAATTATTGCTCGGTACGGCCCTGATCACAATTCTAGAAATGTCTCAGGACTCAGGAAATCAACTTAAGAGACTGTTTGGTAGAAGTTCTTTCAACAACTCTCGGTGCTTTGCTCTATCAGTCTATCTGTAGATGCATTTTGTTTGACAAACCTTTTAATATTCTACATAGACTGAATTCAATTTTTGCTAAATATTGACTAGAGCACGTTGATCTGCAAAGAGACACAACTCTCTGTAGGCCCTAAATAGATAAGGAAAAACATCTTGCGTTTCGATACTTTATTACCCCAACTTTAAAACACTGACGGCTCCACTGGCTCCTTGTCGACAATTTCACAAAAGGAAAGTAATGCTCTGTGGGCCCTACGCTTAAAATTCCAACAAATATTTCACCAACAAATAGTTGATGACAAAATAATGGTTAATGGACAAAAAGCCAACGAATACTAACTAAATTTTATTGTTCGCCCATTGTATTTGATCAAATAGAAATTGGATTGATAATAATAATGTATGTCCAGCTTGGGGCCGTCCACTTATTACGTACGCAGCGAGGGGAGGGGGTTTCAAATTTCGGCCATTTTGCGTACGGGTGCGTATGGTGGGGGAAGGGCTTCCGAAAATATGTACGTACGCAAATACAGTTGTCTAATTATGACGTCCACAATACAGAATATGAAAATCAGAACTGTAAACCTCACCTCATTATTCCTGCTTCATCAATTTTATGTAGCATTAAAACGGTTTCAAATGCAAGCATTGTTAGTGTTTTAATTCTTTATATCGGTTATCAAATTTAAGCTGTTAAATATGATGCTTTAACAAAAATAAATAGCCTGTGGTAAAATCAATGTCTGATAGATTTTTTAGCTATTTAACCTTTGCAATGGGGGGGGAGGGGCTAGAGCTCAAATGCATGTACGCATGGGGAGGGCCCACGAAATGTACGCGGTGCAACAGGAGGAGGGGGTCCGAAAATCCGATTTTTTTGCGTATGTAATGTATGGATGGGCTCCATCTGCTTCAGCAAGAACTATTTTTATCAATTCAACTTCTACTTAGGCAAATCTTCTTTTCAATAATCCAACTTTTATTTCAGCGGATTATTTCTTAACTTTTGACACTAGCGTCCAGGTATCAAATAGCATAAATAGCATCTGTTTTGTAAGATATTCGTTCATCAATCCAACTTCTAGTCCAGTATCAGTAACCTTCATCAATCCAAGTGCTATTTGAACGTATACAGTGGACCATAGTGAGCGTACCATTTGTCGTCGACTTATGTTGGTGATCTGCCTACGCAATCTTTAGTTCTGAACTTTTTGACACTAGCGTCCAGGCACTTCTGTTTTTTACATTTTAAGCACTGATTGCAACTACATGGCAAAGATCCCCTCCATTGTTCTTCTTAGGCTAAACAATCTGTTGATAATAGTAATATTCTCTACCTTCAAGAATTAGGCTTACAATAATTCCACGAGGCTTCGCAAACATTTGTGCTCACTTTGCTGCCATGCAGCTCTATTTCTGCGGGGATCATGCATAAAATTTAATAGGCCTACAGCAGTGGCAGAAAACGCACGAGACAATTTGAGTGTCCCTGTGCGCTGAGCACGTGAGACCATGGCTGTGCTATCCAGGAAGACATCCGACTTCATAGCCCGTGGCTATGGCCACCCAACATTCCAGAGCACTCCCTAGCACATTAGGAGCGTGCTGGAGGAACGCGCTTATCGATCGTTCCCGTATTCGTTACGCAGATCGTCTTAGGTCGCGTCTGATTGAGGGAGTGGCCGCTGTGTAACCACGTGATCATCGACCCGGCTATCAAACAGTTGCGTACACGTCTACGGTCGTGTATGTGAACAAGGTCATTTTTGAACACCATGCACCTGCAGCTAAACCTAACTTCCTTATCGCTCTTGTACGTAGGAAACTTAATCTGTTCGGCATCTCAAACGTTCATAAACGTGACAAAATCACCAACATCTTCAAAAAATTAGTATTTCGTGTTAATATGCCTATTAATGTTGTTCTCAAAATTTCAGTAATGTGCTATTAGTTTTGACCGAGCTATGACACTTCTTTTCTTTTTTTCATCGGGACACAGTGCATATATATTTAGTCGTCGTGTTGGATAAAAGAGAGCCACGTTTTAGAAATAAAATAATACCTATTGTTCACATCCAGCACAATCTCACTTGGGAATGACCCATCCTGCGCAAGAAGTGTTTTATTCTTGGTCGATATAAGAGATATCTGTCCGATTGTTCCTGCTCCATAGTCTGCATAGTATAGATTCCTTGATACAGTGTCAACGGCCAGACTAGTAATTTCAAGACCTAGATAACAATAAAAATGCATAATTTCTCATTACGAAACAACCAAGTATAATAAACAGATAAAATCTAAAAATTCAAATTACCAGAGGAATTCAGCCTAAGTACACGGGAATTGCTTTGGAGTTATTAGCACTGCAGCTACCTGGGGCACCCGGCGTTCGTCCGGGTTGAGACAGGTTTAGGGTCCTGGAGAGGAGAAAAACGGAGGCCGCGGGCTTCACCAACCTGTCTACTGGGTGTCCGAGGTGTTCCCGAAGGAACTGTGCAAACGTATATCTCCTAAACCGTCATTCCAGGAGCGAAACGGAGAAGGTTTAGAGTCAACAGCTGTAAAAATGTGCAAATGCGTACGCAATATAAGCCCACCTGATCGACTGTGCAAACTTATATCTCCCGAACAAAAGGTGTGGCAGAGAGATATCACATGCAGGTGTTTCGGCGAGACGCTCCTGGCGACTGAGAAGGAAACTTTCCTTGGGGGTCCTGAGACAGATTTTCGGCCCTGGAGACCAGAATGAGGGTGGCCGCGGGTTTCACGAATTCTTCGACTGCGTGTGTTAGGTGTTTCCCGAACCAACGGTGATGGTTTCGAGTGAATAGCTCTAAAACTATGCAAATGCATCGCCGGACAGAGACACACAGACAGACAGAATTCTCTATTTATATAGATGAAAGATGATGATGACAATGTAGAATAAATAAATTAAAATAATGAACAGTGCATATTGTGCATGGCTGTCTAAACTGATAGGAATAATTGCACCAACATCGTATACATAGGAATGAACATTATATTAATTAATTTATTGATTTGAGAAAATATTGATTTGAGAAAAGGTTAAGCAACTAACTACGCACCAATTTCAGTCACCGACGCCATGAATCAGATATGACTGGCCAGCGGGTTCCAAGGACCAATACAGGACAAAACTTCACCTGTGGACGAAGACTTAATTATATCAAGACGTCGCGAGAAGTCGGCTTTGCTTGCCTAACGAACACGTACAACAGTTGTCTCTAATGCAGGTTACGTGCGAAATTAAATACAACATCCTAGAAATTCACAGCTTTTTGGGGTGGTAAGCAGGACCAGGAGATTTAGTTAGCAATTTATATTATACCGAATTAATCCGCATAGTGGCATTACCAAACCGATCAAGAAAAACTCCTCTGTCGCTGTTATCTAAGTCTGTCCTTTTAATACGCTTGTTTTTGCTGTCAAACCAGTAGAAGCTTTGGCCGATCGGATCGTAATCCATGGCTGTCGGAAGCGCGTCTTCGACAATCGTAATAGCTCGGACTTCACCGGTTTCCACGTCGATTTGGAAAGTGTTCTGCTGCCCTTCGTCAGTCACGAGAAGAAATTTGTCCGATGCGAAAGGTCCTGAAAGAGACCATGATTTCTTGATTTGGCATTGCTTAATAGTGCAAAGATGGTAGTGGTCCTATAGTAAGCGATACAGCTTATTTTAGTACACAAGTTACTTGCTAAACAAATCTCTCTGTCAGTTTGTTGAAACATGTTGTTAACAGCTTAATTACGTGATTTAATTGCCTACGCAGTAACAAAGCACCCCAACAAAAGAGTATACTTATATCCTCCCCCATATGACGAAGTTAAGAAAATGTTGTCGATTATACTTCATACCGAATGTTAACTCTCCTGGTTAGCTTAAGTAACTGCTTATTTTATAAATATACCTAGCTTATAATATAAGTTTATTATATTTATAAAATTAGATATTAGACTCGATTAGATATTATCTAATCGAATTGAAATAGTGCATCGATACAACGTTAACCACTTGCATATTCATAATTTTTTGTGCGCTGTATCATTCTTTGGTATAGATGCTTGAAATGCCTACTTGTCAAACACGTGTATCCGTTTGAATCCAGGAAGAAGCCCATGGCACACAGACATCTTCTGGACGTAGCATTGACAGTGATGCAAAAGTGATCGCAGTCTCCTCTTAAAATGGTACACGGACCTATTTAAACGAAACATTATGCATCTTTTATACGCCACGCAATGCATTTATCATTCCAAGGCTGCTAAATTGTGTATTGTAATACAGTATTTAGAAACAGAAGCACTACATACATTTGCCTTTGAAAAATGATATTTCTGAGAGGTGTGAAATGCAGATGATCAGTTCTTAGGTAGGAGACGGAGGTTTAGGAGGGTTCGGAAGACGTCATTCCAGATGGTCGGTTCTATGACCGAGAAAGCTGTATTATTGGAGTGCGTGCAAAAGGGAAGATCTGGTCACCGTTGACCACAGAGTGAATTGGTCGTCGGCCACTGCTAGTTGAAATAGGATGACACAGATCCTGCAAATAAACAGGCGCATTACCACTACGAAGCGCCAAACAAGGGCGCAAACCATAAATGAGATGCGTTTATGGTAGCGGCAAACGGTGCAGGACATCCCGTTTGTAAGCAGATGGAATGCAACCAATCTTGGAATGCCACCAATCAATTCCGGAATGTCCGTTCCAATCGCCATTTCCGACAAAGCTGGAGGCCAGTACAATTATATTAAGGAGTCTTAGTCAAGGCGACCGGTTAAGAAGACGTGAGTAGGTAATTGCGGCACTTAGGTAATGATAAAAGCAGCTACGTGAGATAAGACACTTGAGCGAAGCTAAGTTCTTGGTCAAGAATTGCCCTTACCCGACTCCCGAGCAGAGTTGGAGCAAGTTGAAGAGTGTCAAGGGAAATGGGTAGAGCGGCTAAACAGATCAGTTTTTGCCAGCCGCTGTCTGGTGGCAAACCAGATAAATTGCATTGGATTGTGTTCGTATCTCTGTTTTATTTTCGAAGAGCGAAGAGTACAATTCTTCAAATGACAGTATTTTATGCAATTATTCCTTGACGTTAAGGATATTTGCAAGTTGCTCACACTGGAAGACCACTGGGAAGATTGTAGAACTCACTTGACACACTTGGTTGTCTTTCTGGACTCCACATCGTCATATCGATAATTCCTCGTTGATATCTACTTGCTGTTATCTTTGTCAAGTTTTGACGTCCAGTGATATTGTAAATATGGACAGCAGACTGAGCATTGTCTCCGAAGAATATATAATTCTACGACACATGTTTTGCATGATTTACTTGCAAATGAAATTTAGTTTCATTATGCCATTTAACATATGGAGTAACGCAGGACATAAATAATTAAAATCAAACATGAAAAAACGAACAAAACGAAACGGAATAAGTAATGTAAAAAACGCGTCTTTTACAGAAAAAAACCCGGAAAGAAACGAGAAAAACGGAAAGGTCAAATAATGGGACTTTGTTACCTCTTGTAATCCATTTTCAAATTAATTATGTTGCCGACACAATTTAATTGGCTAATATCACAACTTACTTAGCAAGCACTGAATAACAATGATCGACGACAATTTTTCAGTATTATCAGTTTGGTTTAACAAGAAATTGAGAAATAAAAAATATTGAAATTATGTAAGCTATTCAAATTTAATTGCCTCTAAAACAAGCGAAGGAACGTTGACCACCTGCACAGTACAGAGACTAATCCGCACCAGACAGCTCCACTCCCGACTCAGAAGTTGTCAGAACGAAGCTAATAGGAGAATAGAAAACAAGCGCGCTCCAGGCGCCTCTAGAAGGCGGAAACGGGAAGAGATAGCAGCTACTCCCGTAGGGAGGGAGAGACTGCTTCAGCTGATGAAGCCTACGTCAGCAATGTTCCGGGACTAGTCCATGACAACACTATATAACCTATTGCTACTCAACGAAGTATGCCTAGAAATAAGAAAACGAAAACAACGAGACAAAACGAAAAAACGGTATTATCAAATAATGGGGGAAAAAACTTGTTCACCCCAAATATATAGATACATACATGCATAATTGCATATAGATACATAAATTGCAAACACACTGGTCTACACATTCAAAATGGACAGTCATATTCGCAAATATAAATAGTCAAATTTATATGATATATGAGAAACTTAATATAGCGCCTATTCAAGAAATCTACTCAGAGGCGCTCGCTAGCCAACACGATGTTATTTGCCATGTCGAAACGACTGTTAACACAATAAGCAAACAGTGCACAGGCTAAGCTAAACGAGTCACCTACAGGTGGCCCACGAACAAGCTTGGAACCAATCAACAGATTCCCGTCAACAGCTGGTAGATTGCATGGATGTTCAGTCAAGCAGCGCAGAAAGGGTTAAGTGACGACTTTCCGAGATCGAGTCGCAAACACGGGGTCGTTGTCGACGAGTATAGTACATCACTGGTAGAAGATGACTCACGTCCGGATATTCGTCGAGATTCAAGGAGGATGTAGAATAGGCTGACCAGATATTGGAAACTAAAAACCGGGACACTTAAATCGCAAAATAAATTTTTGATGTTGTCAATAATTATAATATAACTTCCACATATATTTATTTTATGCTTATGCATTGTATTGGTATAACAGTTACTGAGTGGTTTTATTGCAACTCATGCTTTTAAATTTAATTTTAAATTCTAAATTTATAAAATCAGTAACTCAAATTTTGGCATCTGAATGTATGCTTTTTAACATTTTTTGGCTGTTAACATTCTATCATACCAACTCTTGCATTTAAATTTAATTATTCGAAATTTATCAAATCAGTCGTTCATATTTGACGCTTGAATGTATGCTTTTTAAAAGTTTTTTTCTGATAATAGGCCCCCTATTTTGTCATAAAATTCAACACATGCTTCCTCCATATTAACTTTCACTATCATAACAGCCTCAAGAATTCCTACTGATAATCGACTTCTTTGATCTGACCAATAAGAGTTCATCAGTGAGAAAACTCGCTCAACTGGAGCAGGGTAATAAAAACCGGAAAAGGTAATATGCACTGTATTATATAAAATTGAAGTTAAAAATGAATTTACATACCAGCAGCCAGTAGTAAAGTCAAGGAGACGTTGCAAGATAAGTCAGGTCAGTTTTTAAATTAAAATTTAAAAACCGGAACATTTTTAGGGTTTGGCCAAAAACCGGGACATTTTTAGGGTTTGGCCTACCTTTCCCGGCAGCCGGGACAGCTAGCAGAAAATCGGGACTGCCCCGGGAAAACAGGGACATCTGGTCAGCCTAATGTAGAAGAGGCATTCGTCGCCTGTTGGTTGGTATATTGAATAGCCACTAGTAACTATCGATCGAGGTCACTCCAATGGCCGCAGCAGCCATCCTCCACCGAAACGAAACGCTCGGCTATTATAGGGGTGTACACAGTGCACGGCTGAGACACGACCGCATGCAGCCACATGGCATAGGCAACTTGCAAACAAAATGCCTCTTAAGCGAACAGAATCCTAAGAAAATTGACGAATGTGTCCCGTACAGTAACTTGGCACCAGAGAACTTCAATATGTTCGAAGTTACTGACAAAATTCTGCATATGGATCAAAACATTTGTAGAAATGACGGCCGATAATTGACCAAAATGGCCGATCACGTGCGCAGAATATCTTATCTGGTTTTATAGAAACCAGTTTATGTAAATTAAAATTATTCTTGAGGATTCAATTCGATGGACATGTATCTTAACACAATCTTTAGGTTTTTAGCAGTACCGTCGAGAGGGGAGTAAGGGAGTTGCTGCCCTGTGGACCCGGCTCCCTGGCAGGGGCCCGTAGATGTCTAAAACTTCTTTCTAACTGAGGATACCTATGAGGCTGTGCAAGTAGAAACTTAAGTGACTTGACATAGGCCTACTTATATCTTTGGAATTCTTTAAGTTTCACTTTCACATGTGAGGCAGTGCTAAAACTTTAGTGACTTGACTTAGGCCTACTTACGGTTTTAATCTATGGAAATCTTTCAATTTTGTATATTTAGGCATATTCAAGTTCGCGGTTCATAAAACGCATGGTCGAAAATCTGTTGATGATTGATGTTCATCATGTTCTAACAGTTTAAAATCGTTTACTGGATGTCAATTTATTAATTGTAAATTGAGTTACTTTCCAAACAAATACTGCTCTAACTTTTTACAACTCGATATCATATAAGTAGGTCCCGGTTGTGTTGTGGGTCAATAGAGCAATGGACTACACACCGGCGCGCAGAGCATAGGAGCCCAGTTTGATTCCATTTCCAGGAGCCCGGTAAGGCTGATTTGTCCTTCTTTCGCTAGGCTAAGGCGTTGGTTAAATTGGTATCGCGTTAATTGATCCCCCGTAAGTTGAAACCCCATCAGTTGATCCCCGTCAATTGATCCCCCGTTAATTAGTCCCCTAATCAATCGATTCCCTCGTCAATTGATCCTCTCAAATGTCTAGGCTGTGCGTCACAGACTTGTAGCTGATACTATATATGTTAGTAAACAAAAGATTGATTTTACAGATTTGCATAATAAAATTACAAAATAACAAATTAATGCCCAGGCTGAATTCGTGTCACTCCGCGCTGTAACTGCTTACGGTCGTTTGTAGATTCTTTTATAGGATATCTCAGAGCAATGGCTCATATATCCCATGCATAGACGCTCATGCTTAGGACTTTATGCTGACAAACTAATCATATCATGCCTCTCAATTACGCTTTTGTATTCTTTTTATCAGTTTAACACTTTGTGTTGTTTTACATCGTTCTTTTAATAAATGGAGAAGGTCGCAAGTGGAACATAAATGTTCTATCAATTTTGCTGGGTTCAACAGGCAGGGGATCAATTAACGAGGGGATCAATTGACTAGGGGATCAACTAACGGGGGATCAACTGACGGGGATCAAAAGACGTAGAACCGTTAAATTATATGTTTAGCGTAATGGGAGCCTGGCATGGCTGCCCACAGTTAAATACGACTGTTGCGGTATCTTTACATTGTTCGTTAATTCTTTCTGTACTTTTAACTTAAGCACACTGCGGTTTTTTTAGTCTGTGAACATTAAAAGAAAATTATCGCTATTCACTACTCGTCAAGGGTAAAAAATATTCTATGTTCCACAATGTGTCAAGACCGACTGACAAGTTTAGGGATGCTGGCAGTTGAGGGTCCCCTGGCGAAAAAATTAGACTTCGGTGCCGTTATTGAATTGCTTGCAAGCTGGAAAGCTCGCAAAGCAAGTTTCAGCTCAGGTTACATTTAGAGTTTTAGACTATGTAGTCATTTAAGTGAGGATTAACAATGATTCATGTAAGTAGTGTAATTATTAAAATTACTATTCATTAATTATGGTTATTATTCATTAAATACAGTTTGATAGGTCTGCGTCAGATTTGGAATAACCCTAACCGAAAAAATTTAAAACAAAAAGGGCCATGAGCAAGGCTGTCAAAAAATGTTGAAATGACGACCCGGGTACCCGTCGAGCCGCGCGGTCGGGTACCAAAATTGCGCATTTTCACGGAATGTCGGGCACCCGAGAATCGATTTCATTGCCCGGACAGTCAGCCATTATGACCAACGGAATATTTCTGGCATATGTTCGGGTAAAATCGTGCATTTTTACGGAATATCATTATCCTGGTATTCGGTTGGGTACCCGGTTACCCGTTGACAGCCTTAGGGGAGTGGCTGCCCCGGGGCCCGTTGTGGCTCTCGATGCCTCTGGTTTTTGGTGAGAGGTCAGACAATTTGTTAGACAATGACGAGACACACGAAACATTGACCAAATGCTTGAAATTCCAAATTCTAGGCGAATAGAATAAATAGGAGCAGCGCATCCGTAGGGTTTTCTTTAAGGGGCATAATAAAGGGTCATGATTTTATTAAGGTTTTTTATAGCGCTAAATAAGCCCGTTGTGTGTTACGTAGAAATCAAGAATATGTACATATTATAATTTTCGAGTTATTATTACCTGGTATAAGACGAAAGAGGAAATAGAGGAAAAGAGAGACAGAGACCAGAGCGAAATATCTGATCCGTCAAGTTTCATGGAACCAATCGTTTCTCTGCCTGAATCCAACCAAAAGAGTCGTTTATTAACAAAGTCAATGGCAAGGGTCGTCGGTGTTTGTAGAGATCCGTTTGAAAGGAGCACTGTACGCTGATCATTTGTTAGGTCCAACCTTTCGATCTTCGGATTAACCCCAAGGTCACTCCAAAATAAATAGCTGGAACTGAAAAATAGAGGCATTGATAATGACAATACACTTGCCCACAAAATGTCATAAAGTTGCACAAATCGGCTGATCAACAGCACATTCTTGATTAGCACCTCTCACAACAGAATTTATAGATTGCTCTTAAGCGTAGCGTGTATGTATTACACTATTTGTATAGCGCCTTATTAGAGAATGTTTGCCACAAAATGCATGTAGCAGATTTGGAGTAACTCAGCTTACTGTGCATTGTTTATTGCTAACTGATGTATTTTTTATGATATCATAGGTATCGTGAAGGGCGCTATATAAATGTTTTATTACATTACATATCAAGCGGGGTCTTGTGGCAGATCTTTTACATGAAGTTCAGAGTCGCATTTTATAGTCATACGATACTGGACAACGGCTAAAGATAATACAATGCGAGCCTAACTGAACATCCTGTCGGAAGCATACACGACCTGATGATATTTGGTGTTCTACAACTGCAATAGGATCATGTAAAAGGATGTTCTTGAAGGAAACTCTTACTTCCATTTGCTGTTTTGTTTTTCTGTGAAGGGGATTTCTGAGAAAGCAGAGATAAGTAGGTCTTAAATGAATACATACCATCAATTTCAACTTTAACAATGATTCTAAGATACATTGTTATTAACAGCTACTTTTAAGGGCGAAAATAAACAATTTCAAAGTTTGTGACCATGATTTTTAATTGATTCTCGGTTTGAACGTTTAACATTTACATGTTTAAAAGGGTGCAACTTGGATTTTTAGAAAAAAATTTTTCACTTTACTAAAAAAATTAAAATATTTTTTTATATTTTCAAAAATTTGTAAAAAAAATTATTGTTTCGCGTGGCCCAACATTCAAATCTCATAACAATACAACGTACTACGTCTGTGAACAATTTCATGCTTGTATCACAAAGTGCACAATCACTGGATATTTCGGATCTATGCCGCTGCACTAAGCATAATGGTCCAACGCATGAGAAGCCACGGTTTGTCCGCATCGATGTAAGGGAGCGCGGGACCATCAAGTCCTCATGAGCCGCAGCACGCAAGGATCGACGACCTGGCTGGCTGGAGACGGGAAGACAGAGAGCTCTCTGATGTGTTCTGGACCCTTGGACGAGGACTCACCGAATATGTCAATAAACATTAAATTTGTCAGAAGATTTTTTCCAAATAGTTGATCAATAGCAGCACTAGTTTATCCAAGAGACAATTTACGATTTATTAAGTTCAAAAACTAGCCAAAAGTGAACATAAAACCGAATTCGCACGTAGGTACTAGGTAGCTACGCTTGGTGTTTACACGCAGAGCGAAACACCTCTCATCCAAATAATATTCATTATATAATATAGCATAATATTCTGGTTTTCACATTAGCAGTAACAGCGCATTGAAACGCCTTTTAATTTAAAGCCGATGTCATATAGGCCTAATGACCCTGGCAGCGAAAAGATCCAGTGCTGTATGCAAGAATTGGAACTTCAAGACCAAGACGAGACCGAGACAGTGAGGTGCCGAGACCGAGACAGTGAGGTACCAAGACCGAGACCGAAATACTAGGTTCAAGACAGTTCGAGACAGTACGAGACAGTAAAAGACAAGTGATCCTATATAAAAAGATGTAAAATACTAATGTATCAGTTTTCGGGAATAAGGTTTATTTGTGATTTAAATTTGAAACTTATAATATATATAGTGCCAATTCCACAAAACAGTTTTTATATTGCCGCGTTTTATCTTTTCGATATTTCTTCATCGGCCAATCTTCTAAATAGTATAAAGATAGCGTTTTTAGACACGTCTGACATGTTCTCGACGATTTTAAACAAGCAAATTCGAGACCAAATACCAAAGGAAATTAAAAGGTTGAGGTTATACTCACCCTGAGAAACTCAAAATTTTTCCGATCGCTTCGGTTATAGTGGTTTTACACCAATGACCAACGGCACGGCATAGCTATTGTTTGTCAATAGCCTCAAATTGCGTAAAAGGATAGTTCACAATTTCAGGTTCTCTCTCAGACATCTTCCCACTTTAAGATAATTGAATTGATTTCAGCATCATGTGACTCGCGCGTCAACCAGAATTACCGTTTATCGTAGATTCCGGTTTCAGTTTCTAGCGCAAGATTTTAAGACAGCGCGAAACTTATCGAGACCGCCTGTTCAAGACAGAACAAGACTTTCACCTTAAGGCAGTTTCTGAAAATTCGAGACACTGCCTCGAGACCGAGACAGCAGGCTTCCGAGACCTAGACCGAGACACTAAAAAAATGTCTCGAGACCATACAACTCTGAAAAGATCTCCGCAAGCTACAGAAACAGCAAGCAGAAAACGGGGTCACTCAAGTTAACTTTAAACACTTTACAGTCGATAAAAGGAGCATGCTTGAATTTATAGAAACTTTACAAATTAAAACAGAGTGGTTCTCTTTCCTAGACCAATACAAGAAAAATAGCAATAATTTATGACCATAATACGTAATACGGATGGCATTTCTGTTTTTTATTTGGATAATGCAATCACCGACTAAAACAGGACACAATTAAACTGGTGACATAGTCCAACTCGAGTCTTCAAATTTATATCAGAATATATTAGGAAGTGAATATTAAATCGTGGAAAGTGACTGCGTGAAGAAAGTACACGAGTCTAACCCGACGACTCAGTGAATGAACATCTCTTTGAACTTATTGCATGCCATGATGCCCTGCCAACTTCTCGAGAAGGCAGATAGGTGAGTGGGTATCCTATCATATAATAGCTCAGCATTCAATGGACGAAAACCATATAAAAGTAGACTTAGCTGCTAGGGTCACGTGTTAACTACTATGCATCAGCAGTGGCTAACCAACAAGATTTCATGAAATAATTGGCTATTAACAACTTCTAGCACGCAAATGTTTAATGCACAAGGTAAGAATCGATGGCATGCCAAAGCAAAATTAATGATTATTCAGAAGATCCTCCCGTTAAGAAATAGGTGCAGAGTATGATGGAATTAGCAATTATTTTACTGAAGGCATACAATGCTAATAAGAGGCATTATACGACATGTTACAAGAGCACTTGAATACTAACAAATTCATCAATAATTTATTATGTCAAACCTCTGCTGTGGATATACAACGACGTCCTGTGGAGACGTTATATCTGTGTCAACCACCAGTCGCCAGCGGCTGTAGTAGACGGGATCGAGCAAACATATTCGTTGATATTCTGCATCGGAATAATAGAGCAGGTTGGAAACCCAGTCGAATGCAAATCCTGTAACCTATTTAAGTAGAGAAGCGCATAGCGATAATAGACTGAACTTTATTGAATACAGGCGCATTTATTTATATTAAAAACCCAAACGATACAACTGAAGCTATAATAATAATAATAATAATAATAATAATAATAAGATTAATAATAATAAAAATAATAATAACAATAATAATAATAATAAAACAGCTTTTCGCACAGTTAAACGGTGTTCTTGATCGACCTTATGACGCGCCTAGCCTCTTCAGCATTATCGCCCGAGGGTCGTGCATGGCTGATCAATCTTGGTCTCCATCTCAGACTACAAATAACGTCAAGGGCACGTGCAGTGTGTGCCTTGCCGTCAGGCAATTACATCTAGGCGACGGATTAGTTCACAGGCGTGGACCCAGAGACAACCCTTGCCCCGGTTCCAACAGGCCGCCCCTCGCTGTCAACAAACCGCATACACCCTCTAACTCCGTTCTCGCAACACAAACTTATGCAACATGTGAATCTCTCGCTTTTTCAAACCCCATTCAGGTTACATCTGCTCCTCCACATCCTATCCCCCAAATCACCCATCCTTCTCATAATGGCAGCTTAATTAAGCACATTCCTAGAGCGGCTAGACCTGCGGTGGCCAACTTACTTGTCAACATCATAGGTAAGATAACTCCCCATCCGCTCAGGAAGGATGCATGGACCGCACTGCTGAGTTTTGGTGGCCACACGTTATTGATATCAAACAGAGGAGGCATAAGGCATAATGTTGGCCAAATTATGAAGAAGAGGGTGGAGACTTTTCGATCAGAACTAGAGACAGGCATCCATTTTTCAAGCCCAGCAAACGGATCTCGGCCCTTTCAAAAACACCAAACAAAGTGGTCAGATACCAAAGTATTGCACGAGCAGTGTCATCAAAATTGGAGGATGGTAACATCCGCGCAGCAGTGAGGATTCTCTTCTCGGGCGATCGTCCAATCTAAGCTGATGCAGAATTCTTGGAGGAACTGCGCAAAGAGCATCCTCCGACTGAGGAATCATCCGAACGACCACATCCTCCATCAAGTTCACTCGTCTTCCAGACAACAGAGGGTGAAATGATGCGTGCAATTCATTCTTTCCCAGCTGGGTCGGCCGGGAGGCCCGACGGGATACGACCCAAACGCATACTCGATCTGATTAATTGTAAGGAAGTTGGGCCTGTTCTTTTAACATCAATCACTGCATTGACAAACATCTTGTTGGCAGGCACCTGTCCAGAGAGCATTGCACCTCTTTTGTTTGGTGGTACCCTGTTCTCATTAAGGAAGAAATCTGGGGGTCTCCGCTCTATCACAATTGGCTACTGCTGGCGTCGGTTGGCATCAAAGTGCGCAAATGCTTTTGCTCTCTCGCGTCTGTTGAACTATTTTGCACCTTTGCAGCTCGGTGTGGGTACATCAGAGGGCCGTGATGCTGCCACATGCCGCCAGACGTTTCCTCGCAGATCTGCCCCAGAGTGCAGTCCTGGTCAAACTGGATTTCTGAAATGCTTTTAATAGTTTAAGTCGTGCAAGCATCCTAGCAGCTGTTTTGGAGCACATTCCTGAGATCTACTCCTACTGTCGCTTGGCTTACAATAAACCCTCCAGCCTTAGCTATGGCGACTTCTTCCTTCAGTCACAGTCCGGTCTACAACAAGGTGATCCTCTTGGTCCTCTTCTATTCTGCTCCCTATTCAACCCATCTTGTCCAGTCTTCAGTCCTCGCTCCGTATTGGTTATCTCGATGACTTGACTTTGGGAGGGACTGCATCCATAGTGGCAAATGATGTCCAAACCATCATCATGAAAGCAAGTGAAAGGGATCTGACACCGAATGTTGCAAAGTGTGAGGTCATTAATCCCAACGAAGTCGAACTGCCCCAACCATTGGACAGTTTCACCATTACATCCTCTTGTGATGCATTCCTCTTTGGAGCACCTCTATCGGATGGCAGAGCTCTTGTTGCAGCCCTCGAGATGCGCTGTGCAGAGCTTTCACTTGGCATTTCGTCAATTGCTAAACACGACGCTCTAATTTTGTTTCGAAGCTCTCTCATTTCACCTACTCCCCTCCATACCCTTCGCTGTTTTCCATGCATGGGAACCCCACTCCTGCTTCAGTTTGACCAGATTATGCGCAGCGGTCTAGTAAACATCCTTAATCTGGCCATTACTGATAGTAACTGGGTTCAAGCCACTTTACCCATAAGAGATGGAGGTCTTGGCATCCGTCGTGTGTCCTCGCTGGCATTACCTGCCTTTCTAGCTTCAGCCGCAGGCACCGCTTCTTGGCTTGCCTCCATATTGTTCAACTGTGATGCGCCCCAGGATCGCTCTCTTGCAATGGCTCATGAACAATGGCTGTCTGAGTCGAATTGTTCACTTCCTGAAGAAAGTCTGTCCCATAAGCAATGTGCCTGGGATCGCCCTCTCATTCTGAAAGACCTAGTAGCTTTGGAAGCCTCCATAACAACTGATTACCACCAGGCCAGGTTGAGAGCAGTCGCCTCCCCACATGCGGGTGATTGGCTCCTAGCGCTCCCCATAAGCGCTTGCGGACTGAGGTTGAATGATGAGGCAGTCCGTATTGCGACAGGCCTGCGTCTTGGGGTCGAGCTATGTGCTCCTCATGAGTGCCCCTGCGGAGCAATGGTCCAAGGTGATGGCTCACACGGCATGTCATGCAGCTTTTGGCCGGGTCGCACTGCCATGCCTGCCATGCTAAGCGATATTGTTTGGCGCGGTCTGATCAAAGCTGGTTTCCCGGCCACAAAGGAACCTTGTGGACTTGCTAGGTCTGATGGGAGACGTCCGGATGGTGTAACCTTAATTCCTTGGGTAGGTGGCAAATGCCTTGCTTGGGATGCCACAGTCATCGACACCTGAGCAGAGTCATACCGCACCAGATCAGTAAGGATGCAGGTGCTGCTGCGGAGATCGCAGAAGACAGAAAAACATCAAAATACATCGCTATTTTGTCATCATACTGCTTTGTGCCATTGGCCTTCGAGACTCTGGGTCCTGTCAACCGGGATGGCCTGATCAATCTGCTTGGCCACCGGCTTGCCCAGGTATCAGGCGACAGGAGAGAGACCTCATTCCTCTACCAGCGCCTGTCAATGACTGTCCAGCGTTTCAACGCAGTCGCTTTTTGTAGCACTTTTTCTACCAATAAAACCATCTGCGAAGACTAATCATTCCAGAACAATGCCCCCCTAATTTTTTTAATCTGGAGGGATCATATGTACCTCGGGGAAAAATAATAATAATAAGACTCCCGAGGGACCCACCAGAGCGGGCCATGTCACTGAAGTGGTTCATTATATGGCCCACGGACCGTTACTTAGGCATATCCGCAAGGACGCCGCCCGACCTGTGCCCAGGCTCTGACCTCGACATTGCTTAAAATATGCAGAACACCAGTGTCAGTCGCGGCCTGGGAGGCCTTTCTGGACTTCGCCCCTTCTATACTCGCCCAACCGCCAAAGGCTGGTAGGCGCTACAATAATGACTAAGATCATTAAGAATCGGAACATAAAATGGCTCGGGGGTTCCAACTTGCCAGAGGCTGAGCTGAATCTGCCCTATGATGGGGTGGGTCCGTCGGGAGAAGGTGCTGCTGGCTGCGGTGAACGCCCAGCTTGAGGACGGCAACATTATGGCTGCCATCCGCAACTCATGCGATGGAGGTCAGCCAGCCATTCCGAATTAGCAGAACCTCAAACTCCTACAGGAAAACACCCGCCAGATCCCAACCCGGAGGACTTATTGAGTCTAGCAGTCCCGTCCGCACCAGAGGCATGGCAGGTGCTCCTCTGCCCTACTCCACCAGCTGCATTGGCTCCCTGTTGAATTCAGAATCAAATTTAAGTTAGCTTGTTTGACCTCCAAAGCCTTCATCACCAGTACACCTACATATATTCATGCTCTACTAACGCCTTACATTCCTCCTCGTTGCTTACGATCATAAAGTACAGGTCTTTTAGTTGAACCACGATGCAGAACAGTTATGGGCTCTCGTGCATTTCATGTCTCTGCTTCTAGAAAATGGAATCGACTGCCACTCTCTCTTCGCAGCTCAACTTCACTTCCTTCCTTCAAAAAGCGACTAAAAATTCACTATTTCTCATTGGCTTTCAAGGATATGGAAATCTATTTGCATCTTCTCCTGGCGATTGACTATCCGCGCCTCAGATTTACATTTAGGCGTGACCTTGTGCGCGTTACAAATGTAATAATAATAATAATAATAATAATAATAATAATAATAATAATAATAATAATAATAATAATAATAATAATAGGTATCGGCGGCTGAGGTTCTTTACAAATCCGCACGTTTCCATCGGGGTTGGCTAGAGGCCCTGACGGTTTCAGGCCTGGCCACCTGTTGGACCTGGTCGGGTTCGGTGGTGGGGAGCAGCCCCTTGTCGACGCAATAACTGATTTCACGAACTATCTGCTCCGCGGAGGATACCCTTCGGAGGTCATGCCGATCCTTTTCGGGGGCAACAGGATTGCGCTCAGCAAAGCCTCGAGGGACTAAGACCTATAGCCGTGGGATATGTGTGGCGAAGACTGGATGCCAAATGCGCCAATCGACGTATCGAGGCTCGCATTCCACTTAGCACCATTACATCTGGGTATCGGGGTTCCAGAGGGATGCGAAGCCGCATTTCACGCCACACGACGGTTTGCCAGCTTCATGTCTCAGGTGTTGGTGAAGCTCGACTTCTCCAATGCTTTCAACTCCCTGATACGGGACGTAATGCTCAAGACGGTACTCGATATCATACCCGTGCTATGCCCCTTTGTCCACCAGGCTTACTCGGCACCCTCGGTCTTACAATTTAGTAGCCTGTTCTTGTCGTCGCAGATTGGCCCACAGCAGGGAGATCCACTTGGCCCATTATTGTTTAGCCTACCGTTGCAACCCGTCCTCCACTCGCTCGAATCCACCCTCGCAGGGGGACTTCTGGACGATTTGACGCTCGGTGGAAAGGTGGAGGTGGTGGCACATAACGTGCTGGCGGTGGCTGGGCTCGGAGCACGGTTGGGTCTCAACCTCAACCTTGCTAAATGCGAGGTCTTTGCATAGAAAGCTTTGGCCGAGCACTGTCTGGATACACAAGAGTTGGATCGGCCTCATTGGATCTTTTGGGAGCCCTCTGTTCCGAGGCGAAGCCTTGGACACCGCATTGGAGAGTCAATGTAGTGGACACCGCCGGGATCTGGAGAGAATGGGCGCTTTGCCATCACAGAATACCCTGGTTTTGTTACGTTCATCCTTTTGCGCCTCGAAGGTCGGCCACCCCTTGTCCTTTAGGCTCTCCTAAAAGCCGAGATACCAAGTACAAAGGCGCCTGCCGGACTTTTCAGGTCGGACGGTAAAAGACTCGACGGTGCAACTCTGATTCCCTGGTCGGGCGGGTTAATACTTAGCATGAGACTCCGCGATTGTAAACACCTGAGCTGCCTCCTACATGGCGCCCATGCCAGTTCCGCGGCGTCGGTGCAGGCGGCGAGCCGCCATACCTTGAAGTATGCGGGGCTCCCGAACACGCACATTTTCCAGCTTGCATGATGTAGTTCGGGCTACCTCGTTGGCCCGTCTCTTTTAAGCTTCCACTGCATGGTCTGGCTATGTTAATACTGACGCAATAAATCGGCGTGGTTTTATCACTCGAATGCTATACAATTGAATCTATTCCTATTTTGTGTGTAATTACTGTTGTTTGCTTTCTATTTGGTCTAGCTTCTCCTAGTACGTCTGTTGAGTAATTGCTTGTTATGATCATTTTGTGATTGTACATTTTATGATTGTTCATGTTATGATGTGCCCGCAGTGCGTATGCAAGCGGTTCAATAAAGTACATACTTACTTACCTAATAACAACGATAATAATAATAATAATAATAATAATAATAATAATCTCTGGTTCTGCTGAGAAACAGTCTAAGTGTACCGAAACTCTTGTACAGTCTGCGCACAGGCGTTTGCGCTGATTGCCCGGGCTTGGCTCGGTTTGATCAACTGCTGAGAGAAGGACTGTCAACCATTTTAAATGTGGACCTTGACAATGACCGTTGGCTCCAGGCTTCTTTGCCGGTGAGAGATGGTGGTCTGGGAGTTCGTTGTGCATCTCCGCTGGCACTTTCTGCCTTTCTGGCTTCTGCTGCTAGTACAAGCGAACTCCAGGCATGCATCCTACCAACAGAGTCTGCTGAGGAACCATATGAACTTGCAAGTTCAGCACTCAACGCTTGGAAGACCCTGACAGATGCAGAACCACCAACAGGATCAGCGAGTCATCGCCAGAAAGAATGGGACCTCTGATTCACAGACAAGGCATGGAAAAGTCTGCTGGAGTCCAATAACAATCCATGTGACCGTGCTCGCCTGCTGGCCTCACGAGCACCTCATTCTGGAGACTGGATGCTAGCGCCCCCTGTGACTGCCCTAGGCCTGCGCCTCTCAAACGAGGATGTACGAATGGCAGCCGGGTTGAGGCTAGGAACGACGCTCTGCGAGCCACAATTGTGTCACCAATGTCAAGAGAGCGTCGACGCAAAAGGTCTCCATGGACTAATTTGTAGAAGAGGCAGTGGAAAACATCAACGACATAGCATGTTGAACGATGTCATCTGGAGAGCTCTTGGCAGAGCGAAGATTCCAGCGCAAAAGGAACCTCTCGGCTTGGTGAGAGAAGATGGAAAGCGACCGGACGGCGTCACGCTCATTCCTTGGACACGTGGTCGATGTCTGGCATGGGATGTGACAGTGCCTGACACCTGCGCCAAGTCACATCTTGCCGACACATCCATCAGAGCTGGCGAAGCAGCCGAACGCGCAGCTAAGACAAAGAGGGCCAAGTATTCCACCATAACCAACACCCACGACTTCGTAGCCCTCTCCTTGGAATCCGGCGGCGCTTGGAGCAGTGAAGGACTGCAGTTCATCTCAGAGTTGGGTAGTCGAACGAGTGCTGCAACCCACGATGCAATGGAGACGTCATTTCTGTTCCAACGTATCTCGGTTGTTCTTCAGCGTGGGAACGCAGCCTGCCTCTTCGGGACATTGCCACCACTCACTTAGCTCGCCCACATGGGCGATAACATCATAATATAATAATAATAATAATAATAATATTATTATTATTATTATTATTATTATTATTATTATAATGATATAATAATAATAATAATAATAATAATAATAATAATAGTAATAATAATAATTAAAAACAATAGTATAGTTGTACGCAGTTAACCTAAATCCAATGCGCCTATGAATATTTCTGATATGACAAGCGAATGTACTCATCTTCTATGTATGAGGAACCATTACATGCTGAAGGATAACACCCAGACTTTCAAGGCATTCGATTGTCGTAAACGGGCGCAGAAGTTGACAGAACCTTTAGAGCAACGGTGTGAATTATGTAATTATGATTGACATGTGCGTACCTGATTGGACACGGTCATGATTTTCGCACCAAAAACTTCACTTCTATTAAGCCTGCTGTCGAGATATGCTGCAGAAAAATATATTGCCGGTGAGCCGTAATAGTATAGTATTGATTGTTGATATTTTGTGTCCAAAGCACCAAACCGAAAGGAGGGATCAATGGCCGTACAAAAGACAACAGAACAAGATGTGATGTTCGTCTGATTGGGTTGCCTAGTAATGTCCGTAATATAGTCCTGCGGGTCTCCGTATAGGATTGTCAATGAACCACGGCCGTCGAGGGTTGTTGTTGACCAGATCAATGCCTTGGAAGTATCAGCTGTACAAAAAAGAACATCGTCAAATTGCGATGCTAATTGTCTCAACATGGCGATGTAGTTTATAATGTTAATTACATGACTTGATTCGTGCATACGCAAGTAACATAACATAACAATCGTAGTTACCCAACTTCTAAAGTGCACTCGAAAGCCAAGCGAAGGTCACCAGTTTATTCGTGACGGTATCGATCAATAATGTCGCGCACAAAAGATCGCGCTTCAAAAGATCGCGCACAAAAGGTCGCAAGACTCGCAACACATAAGATCAAGTAAATAAGGTGTAAATAGTTTTGAGGAACAAACGGACCAAATATTAGGCCCTATTCTATGATGAATCGTAGAATGAACCAATAGTCCGGGAGCAATTGGACCTAAAACATGTCCCGTGGCGGTTTTTGTGATGGAAATATGCGATTGGTGTCATTCTCTTCGTCTGATGGTGGAGATTCAGAAAATATATGGTGCGTGTCGTCCACCTACGCAGGAGTCCACAAAACAAGATGTGGGCCAAAATGGCCGACATGAAATATATGTTCCAATATCTCTTGAGCTATACTTGATAGAAAGGTGATTTTGCTGTTTGAGGTATGGCTTATGGCTCAAGGAATTTAACAAATATATCTTCAAATATTTCTGAACATCGTGTGACCTTGAAGATCAAGATCACACGGCTAAAATGGTCAATAAGCCTTTGCTCAGAAACAATAAATGATACTGAGGTGATTTCGGTGTCCGGGATATGGTTTTCAGTGTCAGTGAATTACAAAAGTGCATTTTCGTTTTGCATGAACATCACTTGGCCCTGTAGGTCAAGGTCGTATCGTCAAAATGATCAAGCATCCATTTCCCGGAAACTATAAATGATACAAAGATGCTTTTGGTGCCTAGAATATGGTCTTCAGAGGCAAGGAATAAAAAAAATGTCTTTTGAATATACTTGAACATCACGTGACATTGAAGGTCAAGGTCACATGACTAAAATGGTTAAGCCACCATTTCTCAGGGACAATAGATGATACAGGGATGAGCTTGGAGTCTATGATAGGGTTTTCAGGGGCAAGGAATTCAAAAAATGTATTTTCAATATTGCCCGAACATTACATGACCTTGGAGGTCATGGCCACATGAGCAAAATGGCTTATTGGCCATTTCTCGGGAACCATGAATGTTCAGGGATGGCTTTTGGGCCTATAATATGGTTTCCAAGGGCAAGGAATTAAAAAAATGGATTTTCAAGATTGACTGAACATTACGTGATCGTCAAGCTCAAGGTCGCGTGGCCATAATTATCATTCCGCCATTTCTCTGGAACCATAAATATGGTTCTCTTAGGCTAGGAATTCAATGTAGTCTGTACATCACGTGAATTTCTTGTTCATGGTCACATGAACAAAGCGATCAATCAGCCATATCTTATTTATTTTTAATTTATTGAATTCTGCTAATTATAATATTTTGCTCCGAGGTATAAATGATCCCTCAGGGATTACATTATTAAGAAAAAAAGATGTAGTCTCGAATGGGCCTACTTGTCGGTTTCACAAGGAGCAAAAGGAGCTTTTAAACGCTATTGCGTTGTATGACGAGCGACTGGCGTTGGAACACATGCGAGTAAGACCCTAAGCGGTTTCTTGCTTTTTCCCAGACGCGGCGGTCAATCTACGCCCGAGTTCCATTAAGATCTCCAGGCCCTCGATGTTGATTGGCCCAAGAGTTTCGAAGGTCACGGGGATAAAGGTGTGAGTGTTGGCAAACTCAGTGTATTTCTTGATTTTTTACACATGGCTGCTCTTTCGGCTGCTGCTGCTTTCGTTCTGGGACATGTCTGGCAGGTAGGACTTTGCCAGCGTGTCCAACACAGTCGCATCCCTGACCAAGCTGCGTCCCGCCTGCCCGCCATGGGGTGTAGGTGAGTACGTCCGGTCAGTTGCCATCCGTTCTCAGCATGCCCGTAGGCTTCTTTGTAGCGGAGAAGCTGGCCCGAATTAAGCTTCTGCATGCGATGTCATTGATGGCTGCATGTCTGGGTCAGCATCCAGGGCCTAGGCCACAGGATAGTTCGTGGTGTCCGGTACTGTCCACCAGTAGACTCCAGGGGTTCAAAAACAGTTCCGATGACGGTACCTAAAGCGACGCTAAGACAGCGACAGCAGCTTCCTCGAGGCCACACATTAAACTCTGCTTAGAGCGATGGCATTGATAAACTCAAGTCCAGGATGCTCGAAGACGGAAGGACACAGAATTCTGATCGAGAGAAGCTGAGGACAAGCTGGAAACAGACCAACGAAGCCCCAGATCCACCAGAGGAACACGCTCACAAAAATTCGTAGTGGGACAGCCCTTTGATTGTGCTGGTTGTAAAGGATCTCTACACCAGGATGCCTGATTCCCTAAATCAGGCGGTGCTCAGAGCTACTTTTGCCCCACATTCCGGAGATTGGCTTCTCACCGTGTCTATTACCAGCTGGGGGCTTAAACTCAGCGATCAAACGGTCAGGTGCCTGTGGGTCTAAGGCTAGGCGCCTCTCCATGCTCCGCCAAACATCTGTCCAAGTGGAGCAGCAACACGAAAAACCGAGAAATACATTGTGTTTGCCAACACTCACACCTATCCCCGGTCGTGGCCTTTGAAACTCTTGGGCCTATTAACATCGAGGGGCTAGAGTTGTTGACGAACCTCGGGCGTAGACTGACCGCCGCGCCTGGGAAAAAGCGGGAGACCTCTTGCCTATTCCAACGCCTCTCGCTCACCATACAGCGCCTTAACGCAAAAGCGTGCAAAGGCTCTTTCGGCATTGTGAGACCCACGGTTAAGGCTATTCCGGACTACGTCCTCATATTCTTAATACTGTAGTCCCCGAAAGATCATGTATACCTCGGGGCAAACAAATTTTGGTCGTGTGACCATGCACCAGAAATTGACGTGATGTGCAGACGATATTGCTTCAGAAACCATATCTATGGTTCCTGAGAAATGGCGGAATGATAATTATGCCCACGTGACCTTGGACTTAACGATCACGTGATGTTCAGGCAATATTGAAAATCCATTTCTTGAATTCCTTACCCTTGAAAACCATATTGTAGACCCAGAAGCTACCCCTGAAGCATTCAAGGTCCCCAAAAATGGCCAATAAGCCATTTGGTCATGTGGCCATCACCTACAAGGTCATGTGATGTCTAGGCAATATTAAAAATAATTTTATTTATTCCTTGCGCCTGAAAACCCTATCCTACACTCCAAACTCATCACTGTATCATCTATTATCCCTGAGAAATGGCGGCTTAACCATTTTAGTCATGTGACCTTCACCTTCAATGTCACTGGTGTTCAAGTATACCAAAATACATTTTTTGAATTCCTTGTCTCTGAAGGTCATATTCTAGGCCAAAAATGCTCTCTGTATCATTTATAGTTTCTGAGAAATGGGTGCTTGGTCATTTTGACGTTGCGACCTTGACCTCCAAGGTCAAGCGATGTTCATGCAATAATGACAATGCACTTTGATAATTCCCTGACATTGAAAACCATGTTCTGGACACCGAAATCACCTCAGGATCATTTATTGTTCCTCAGCAATGGCTGATTGACCGTTTTGGCAATGTGACCTTGATCTTCAAGGTCACGCGATGTTCATACATTATTGAAAATAAATTTTATGAATTACTTTAGCCATAAGCCATACCTTAGACACTAAAATCACCTGTTTATCATGTATAGCTTCAGAGATATTGCGACATATATTTCATGTCGGCCATAAATTTTCTGAATCTCCACCATCAGACGAAGAAAATGACACCAATCGCATCTTTCCATCACTAAAACCGCCACGGGATTACAATTGCACCCGGACTACAAGTTAATGGCACACACACAGTGACGGTATCAGAAAATCTCCCCCAGGTAATTTCCCCCTACCCTGAAGCCCTCCGAAATTTCCCTCTGGAAATTTTCCACCTCCGCAATGCAACTATATCACGGTACGAATGACTTCAGCCGAAGCCTTGTTTTTGGAACCGAACGAACAGTGCAATTGCTCAGCTATTCTCAACATTGGTTAATGGACAGTACTTTCAAAGTTGTACCGGAAGTGTTCACCATTCATGTCCAAAATTGTTGAACAATCTTTCCGTGTTTATGTGCATTTCTTCCTAATATTTCGTAGAAAAGAGAATTCACTTCACAAGCAAAAGCCAACGTCAGTCACTATGGATGTCGAAAAGCTGCTATGAATACAATAAAATAATCTTTTGGAGAAGTTGAAATCCATGGATGTCTCTATCATCTTGCGCAAAACGTCTGATGCTTTGTATTTCTTTGTGGAAACATTTAAACATTGCGGGGGGAATTGCGGGAGATAATTCTTAGTTTTTTTAAGGAGAATTCCGGGGAAATTTTCAGTGGCGAGATTTCGAGAGGGAATTTTTGTGAGGATTTACGGGTGAAAATTTCCTAGACTCCACAGTGACCCTGTAGAATTGAACAGAATAGCTCAATTGCAAATAATAAACGAGTAAAATTGTATAATACAAAACAAAGTTTGCCCCCTAAATCCTCAAATTTGCTTCCCCTATTTCTGGGATGGAGCATTTGCTCCAAGGATTACATGGTGTAGACGCCCCTGGGTCAAGGTCGGGTTTTCCGAGGGGCGTAGTGGCTGTTAGGGCGGATGTTGCTTAGGACGAGAGAGGGAAGGCTGAGGATTGGATGAGGTAGGGCATGAGTGTTTGAATAGAGAACACTTCAGTCGTACTTGGGCGAGACATAGAGCGGCGCTCCCCAAATTTTCCAGTGTGTCTGACCGGCAGGAGGATATTTCAATTGGTGCACAATTTAGCTTATTTCTTCTGTTTCAGTCGCCTTAAAGATACATTAAAATTGATCTATAGGGTACGTGACACCAAAGTTCGTTCACCGTTTTCAGACTTGAATAACTATATTTTTAAAGCCTATACAAGATTCAAATATACTATAACCCTAAAAATTTTAAGTCGAACGTGCGTTAAATGACGTGACAGTGCACACCGCGGCGCGCGAGGTGCATTTCCAGCTTGTGCCTGAAGATAGCGTAACAATTATTCACGTCGCTTAAAGGAGTAAATATAGGAGCATCGATACTAGACTGTGGACGATTCGTCTAATGTATTGTTCGCCGATGAGTCACCGTTTAATGTATTTTATGTACTGAATGTGCAAAATGATATCGTTTAGGTTTCATAAGAGGAGAACGATCCCCGCCTGGTCCACAGATGAGGTTTAGTCCGTCAGTTATGATGTGTGGTGGGATGATGGCCAGGGGTCTCACAAGCCTTCACTTTGTGCCAGATGGTCCCCAGACTGAACTCGCAGTACAGCATTACATATATTCTCGCAATATGCGAGCCCAGCGTTCGAGAGACAACGACAGTGTTATGCAACAAAGGTTAGTTTTTGGCAATGATCTTTCAGCAGGATGGTGCAGGCTGTCATACATCAGCTGTGATGACGAAGTGGTTAGATTGGAAACTCCCGTCACGAATAAAGCCAAAGGATTGCCCACCAAAACTCTCCTGATCTCTCATATTGAAAACTCGTGGAGTAATTTGTCTCTCAACGTTTATAAAAATCCTGAGCCAAACAGTTAGCGTTGATCAGCTCATTCGTCGCCTCCAGCGAGCGTGGAGATCGTTAGAAGTTGTGACACTTCAATCACTGATCCAGTCTGTGCAGTATAGAGTCCGTGCTCTTATTAAGCCGAACGAATATGCTGTACAATAATAGCCCACGTCTGTAACACCTAGGTAACAAGATTGGTTTATGGTCCACTTGGCCAAATATTTTGTTTTTCAGTGATTTTATAATGAACAAACTGTATTGCATGGCAGTTTTTCTCGGGAAACTGACCGTTTCAATTGTTTTAATATAAAATGGCAACCACTGGCCGAATCAAAGCCAAATTTGAATTGTTTTTGCACTCACATAATATCAGTACATATATGAAGCCATTATTGAGGCAACGCATTTTTAAAACGGTGGACGACTTTTGTGTCACCCTATAGATGCATGTTTGGGCTACTCTAAGAACTAAACTCATTTCATTTTAGTATAGGCTAAGCATTAGGCAGCCCTGCTATCGTATACGTTACGATGGTCATAACAACACAGACTCGTTTTTGTTCAGCGGATGGTGCTGCTATCGCATTTCACGCAAAGAACATAGCCGCCCATAAATGTTGTTTACGTAAGTCGGTTTACTTTTTGAATAAGATGAGGAGGATTAGACCAACTACGGTGATCGAGGCCGATGAAACGAACAGGCGCCAGCTAAAAGGTTAAGAGCTGTGACATATCTTAACAAAGCATCTTCCACCAGCCTGCAGTGAAAAGTATAGGCCCTAACTTACGATCTACATGTAGGTCCGCGCATTTTTCTGACCACTTAAAGACTACCCGCGTTTCATGTACCCACTTCTCTATTATAGGAATATTAATTGAGTTAAGATGGTTAACGTGCTGTGAGAAAAGATCTTTGGGATGGCATTGTTAGACTAGACTGAACTATAAATGAAGATAATTATTTGTAAAATGAGTTACCTGCATAAACTTGTCAGTCCAATTCTTGTTTTTTGAAATAAAATATAACATTGATTGGTTGAATAAATACAATTGGAATTGGATGGAATTAGCAATATGAACATTGCGGTTCACGTAAATCACGGAGCTTATTTTAAGTGGAAAACCTAATTTCAAAATTGTCTCTTAATTATAATTGATCATCGTAGGACGGGGAATAATGCAGCACATAACATAGTCGCCTTTGCATATACATGTACCAATATAAATGTGATCAACGAAATACAACGAATATAACTTTTATATAGACAACAACAAAAGCAATATATTAACAATGTTTCATCAATCGTTAGAATTCAGATCATTTCCAAATACCTACATGTACATGTCAGAAATGCCAGCGGAAATTCCGTGTGTTCAAGCTTCGCATTAATGCGTAGACCTAATTGTTATTGATGCAAATATGAACCGAACACTTTCATATAGGTCTAGGTCTAATTAAGGCATCAGTTTGAAAGAATACAAACCTAGAGATGATCCCTTTTTCAGGAAGGAAATTTCCAGTACCGCAGAGATGAGAAACAGGTGTCGAAATATAGTCCACATTACTTCTTTGGAGACTTTTCTTATGCCACGATCCCTGGGTCCCTGATTTCATATACAAAATGAAATTTTAAACAAGAAATCTGTCTTGTTTCTGGAATAGGCCTACTTCTTGCTATATCGCGCTGGAATTTTTCATGCATCTTCTTATTATTTATCGACAAATAATTATGAGTTTATGAATGAATCATGACATAGGCAACAGTGAGCACTGAACAAGGACACGAGAGATTTTACTAAGGCGTTGGATGAATTTCTTCCGATACAAAAAGTGAAAGAAGACACATTTTTTATTCTGTTCTGCCTGGTCCTAAATATTGCAAAGCGAAAACACTATTCAAACTTCTTAAATTAAAGATAAACATGAAGTAATTTATTAACTTTACGGTACCTGCTGTTATGTTCCGAAGAACATTCGCTATTTGTAAGCATGTTCTCCACCTTCTTACAACTATATATCTATCTCTTACACGGGGCAAATCATTGCACATGGAAGGGTCAACCTTGCCTTTGCCATCGGGGCGCTTCTATAGATACTTGCATGTACCTCTACAATCCGTAGTGAGAGTTTATTCGGAGTATCGATCTTAGTTGTCTGAAGAATTGCCTGTACTTACGGGGCTCTCACGTCGAGAGTCCATCGGAATGATCTAGTTATGTAAGAAGCACATAATCAGTTCTCAGATACAATTAGATCATAGAATACGATCAGGATTGCCATGTGTAGGTTACACATGAAACCAATGCAGTAAAACGATTATAATACGTTTATATTGTAGAAGGTTTTATGGGTCATCTATTTCTCTAATTTCCCCTTTCACATGGCGAACATACTGTGTCTTAATAGTTCAACGTAATCTGTAAGCTAATTTTACTCACCGTTCTCCTGCAAAGCACAATAAGCTCCTATTTCGGTTATAATGAAGTTCTAATTCTTGCAATCACTCTAAGTGCTTCTACTACTCCGATCAAACAGCTTTGAAATACGCAATTCAGTTGCAACCAGAATGAAGTTTACGCAATTTATAGACTTTACCTGCTTTACTTTACTTTAAAAGCACTTACAGTTCCGGTAACGCAGATGCATGGAAAGTACGAGGAAACGTGAATTTTAAACCCATCAATTTCCAATGACTTTTTTGAAGTTGGCGTGTGATGGTGAATCGGGTGGGACTCTTTCAGGTTATAGCCATAGAAATCAAATGTCCATGGTTATAGTTTTTGCACCCGTGAATAGACGTCACCGACGACGTGACGATAAATGGGCTGCTGTTTGCTGCTAGTGCAGCAGCATATCTCCGAAATATTGAGTGACTGTGCATTTTGTTATACAAGCATATAGTTTTGCACAGACATTACTCATAGAATCATTCATATATATTTGGATATTGGGCCCCGCGACGATATTATTTTTGGGGTAAAATTGTGGCAGCAAATGACAGACTATTTTTTGGCCTGATGAGACTTTACGCATAAATTCTGACCACTAATATGAGTAAATTGCATTGTTAATGTTTCGTGATTGTTCATCGGAAGTTATCAATAAGGAATTTTATGAATGAAAGCATATTATACTGATTTTATGCTTTAGTTGGAAAATCTCATTTAATTAGTTTTAAGTAAAATAATAACAGTGATCAAGTAGGCTATTGCTTCGATTTTCTTTGTCTGTTTCGGTTCGAGTAGGCCTATCTATTTCTATAGCACAACTATAACAGCAACAGAGCAACATCAGAAGCACTCTTGTAACCTTATATGCAGGAAATCACTAATAAAATAACGAAAAAATAATTTTATATATATAGGCCTATGTTATGTCACGTTTCGTCCCGCGAGGCAACAATGAACAGAATAACTAGCTGCATGGCTTTTTCTTCTGTCTAGGAGTAAATGTGGTTCCTTATCAAGCTACAAAACGAGTTAAAGTCAGTGACGTAACCACGTCTGGGCAATTACGGGCAAATTCTAGATCGCATTTTGTTCTGCTCGGATTGTAGTTAGCCCGGGATTTTGAAAAAAATAAAAAAACATTGTTTTTTATTTTTCAGTGACTCATCCAGATGCAGTTTGTGCGACCTATGTGATTTTTCAAAGTCCGTTTAGATGCTTTGTGATGGGGGAGGGGAGGGGCCACCCCACGCTGCTTATTCGGTGATGTACACGTACACATGGTGTTTCAAGGGAAATGTATCGAGCGATGAAGCATACTTATCATTTATATAAATAAATAAATATATATATATAATCATCGTTTAAGTTCAAACTGACAAACTGCAGTATTCTTACAATCGCAGCATGACCGAATGATGACAAATTAATACAAGAGTCGAATTTATTAATTATATCTATGTTTATTACACAAACTGACACTGTAGTTAGTCACAGCAGGTGATTTAACCGTCGGCAACCATGCAAGGTGCTCATTGCGTTATATCTTATTTTAATAAACGTCACCGCCTAGCGAAAGAAGGACTAGACAACTTTACGGAGGACAGGCCTACGGGTCTCAAACTCAGTTCCTCAGTCCTGGTGTGTTCACCATTACTTTACAAATACAGTGGTGATCGAACTCGGCGTATGAGGCTTAACTTTATCGAGAACTAACTAACCTTAATCTTCTTATCATTGTTTCAATCAAGATTCAAGAACATCAAACAGACAATATTTAGTTGCATCAATTGATGCGGTGCAATTTATATAGGTCCTAATTGGATAGGGTCTACTAACTTTACTTACATAGTTAAAGGCTACAGCTGCAGTTGAAACTGATATCTCTCTTAAACAGTCACTTTCTAAGTCTATTTTGTTAGTCGCTTGATGTTTTCGCCTGGCGGTCTTTATGGCCTACGTGTTTCAACTATCTTAACTATAGCTGCAGTCTGCAGATTGACTACAGTTTGCGTGCTGTTAAGTTAATAAAGCAACGATGTGAATTTTTTAATGTGGTAACAAAATGTTGACTGCTGCTGTCAATGAGTCATTATAACAATAATATTTGCTGACTTGCCACATTCGAATTAATAAGTATAATCTCTACCAATTCCAATTTTAAATTATATCATTAGTTCGATTATTGTTGAGTTGGGTAGCTGCCCGGGTTCCATTTTGACTCCGGTTAGGCTATACGCCACTGGTTAAAGTAAACCGTACAACACGCTCAGTTCGAACAGGAACGGTACAGGATAAATAACAGACTGCGAACTGGCGTCATCGGCAACGAAAATATGCCAGGCAGACAAACGATTCAACAATAATTTATAGCTTCAAAGCTGTCAAACGTAGGCTTAAAATCATCAACCTTCACAATGCGGTAGGCCTGCAGCCCAAGACTTATCTAAAGAATTACAGATGCGAGACAGAGTTTATCGCTTACGAGGAAACATCTGCCCGCTTTGAAGCGTAGCTGACAACTGCTCAAAGGCACAAACAACGACCAAAGCCAATCCTCTTACGAATCGAGGGATGGTTATACCACAGAGTCTGTCCGATTAGAGTTTACAGTTGCAACACCCCGCTCCGTAGGACTAACGACGATAGTAGTAACCCAGATCGTCATATAAATTGTGTATTTAATATATATATGCATATATATACGTATTATATATATTTATATATTATATACCTTTAAGACGGTAGGCCTGCATGTATTTATATGTATACCTTAAATTACCTTTGTGTATTACCATTTGCCACTTGTGAGATGCGCACACGCGTAGGCTACTGAATACGCCTAGTGGTTAAATTGCTCATCTAGAGGTCATCATCATCAGCAGCATTAATCCTGGGCACAACGCCCGTAGATGTCCGTTCCCCACTTCGTCGTGACTTTCCACTGTTGTTTGTCCTGTGCAAGATGTGCCAGTTCATGAATCCGCTTATTTCCCCATTCCTCTATATCGTCTACCCATTCTTTGTGAGGATGTCCCCTTTATTCTTTCCTTTCATTCTTCCGAACAACAATGTTTTGATTTTGCTATCATCGCTCATTCTGCATATATGGCCAAACAAACCTAACTTTCTTTTAATTACTTTTTGCATTAGATTTTCTTTTGGTTGTATTCTTCTGTACAGTTCTACATTGCTAACCTTTTGTTTCCAGCCTATTCTTAATATTTTCCTGTAACATTTTCTCTCAAATGTCAAAATTCTCCTTTCTATGTATTTTTACTACCCATGTTTCGCAACCATATAGCATGCTACTAAACACGCATGTTTGCAGAACGCTTAATTTTGTCTCTAATTTGATGGCTTTGCTTTTCCAAATTTTGTCCATAGCCTTTAATGATGTTGACGCCTTTGCAATTCTTGCTAATGCCTCTTTTTTACAGTCCAAGTCATATGTCATATTGCTCCCTAGGTTTCTACATTTTCCAGTTGGATTCCATCTACAACAACCCTTTTTGTAGCAATGTTCTCCCCAAATATCAGTGTTTTTGTTTTGTCGTTGTTCATTTCTAGTCCATATCTCTTAACTTCTTTGTTTAATTCTTGTGTTGTCTGTTCCAGTCTCTGTTCATTTTCATCTATTAAATCGATGTCGTCGGCAAAACAAAGGTCACTTAAACTTGTGCCGCTAATTATAACTTCCCTCTCTTCTTCTTCTCTAATTTTGTCCAAGACTCTTTCCAAGAAAGTAGTAATAGTAAATGTGTTAGACGATATCCATGCTATTTGTGCTGAACCAGGTACCGATCTCGTCGCCCACACGTATCGCTGCTCTCGCATTGCCGTTAATTTCCTTTAGTAATCGGGTGAGTTTGCTATCCGCGCCATACGATTCTAATGCTGTCCATGCTATGTTCTGATCGATGCTGTCAAAGGACTTCTTAAAGTCTACGAAGCAGTTGTATACTTTCTTATTTTTCCTTCTTGCCCTTTCTCCTATCAGCCTTAGTGTAAGTATCTGTTGTACGGTGCCTCTGTCCTTTCTAAAACCTGCCTGCGCGTCTGTTAGTTGTTCCTCTGTCTGTTTTTTAAATCTTTCCGTTAATTTCATCATCAGTGTCTTACTGAGGTGGCTAATCAGCGCTATCGTTCTATAATTGCTACATTCCAATGCACTTCCTTTCTTGTGTATGGTTACAATGATTGATTTCTTCCATTCTTCTGGTGGGTGACCATCCTTCCATACTGAGTTATAAAATTTCGAACTCCATTTTAATGATGTCTCCTCCATTTTTTTTATCATCTCACCCGTTATACCGTCATTGCCTGGGCTTTTGTTGTCTTTCAGTCGCTGTACAGCTCTTATTACCTCTTCTTCTGAGATGTTGCTTTCAATGTCCTCAACCGGTGGGGTAATTTCTTTCAGTTCTGCAATGACCTGTTTGCTGATAGCTTGGTTCACCTCTGCTTCGTAAAGATCACTACAATACTCTGTCCATCTCTGTACGATGTCCGTCTTGTTAATGAGTGTCTTGCCCTTTTCATCCCTAAGTGCTGTTAGTTTGGGTTGCCATCTGTTGTTGATGTTCCTTATCATTTTATATACCTCCCTTGTTTTATATTCTCCATGATATCTTTCTATGCTTTTACATTGATTCTCCAACCATTTAGCTTTGTCCTCTCTTGCTACCTTTCTTACTTCGTTACATTTTCTTCTGTTTAATCTTTCTTCCTCTTCTGGCATATCTCTTCTCCTTTTCAAGACTCTCTTCTCTTGTACCAGTCTTAAGGTTTCTGGTGAGATCCACTTTCCGTTTATTTTCTCTTGTAACGGCACTGCTTTTTCCATTGCTTCCATCATCGCAGCTGTCAATTGTTCCGCTCTTGTGTTGATATCCTACATGTTCTCCTCCCATGTCTTTGATCTTTCCTTCTAGTATATCTTGATAAATTTTTCTTGTGTCTACCTCGTCCAATCTTGCTATGTCTCGGTGCTTTCTCGGGCTGATCATGTGTTTCTTCTTTAGCTTAATCTTAATTCAGAGGTGGTGGATCCCCAAATCTTTTTAAAATCTAAAAGACCAGAACCTAAGAGGCTTTAGACGGGCAAGCCCATGGTAAATAACATAACCATAGCCAAATATTTTTATTGATCACTGGCAATTCATCAAGAAAACAAACACATTATGTACAACAATGAATTAGAATAGACGATTTACAGCGAACACAATAGGAGAGGAGTCAAACTCTAATGAAACCGTGGTCCCGCGAACAGCGTCACCCAAAACGCAGCTGGTTGATGTCGGTATTCGTAATACTAATTAGATATATAAGTTTGTTTAAGAAAATGAGACTTAATTAATAATTAGTTAACTAAGCAAAACTCTACATGTCATAAGTAAAACGATATGGCACTCACTTGTAAGTTAGTAACAAACATAATTGTTAGGAATCACAGTTAAAATATTATTCGCCGTTAAGACGTTGGGAAGAAAGCCAGAGCCGACCTTAGCCTCCTTGGTGCCCTCGGGCAGAGTTTTTCAGGCGCCCCTTTCAAAATGAGAAAATATAACTATGATAATTGATTGCTAGTAGGCCTACAAAAAACCGATTAATTACGTCCAGACACTAGAGAGAAAAAGTATATCAGCTATAGATAAAAGAATCTAGAAAATTACAAATTAGTACATGGAACACTTTCAACACAAACAAGAACACAAAATAATTTTAATTAATATTCGTAGTTAACTTTTCGGACCTTTTATTCGAGAAATTTTGAATTATATATAATAGAAAAGTCTATATTTTTGGCGATTTCAACTGATGGAGTTCCTAAACTGGAAGGCCTGTCTTGTGACATTATAGACCATACAATATAGATAGGTCTTCATTAATTTAAATTTGGAAAAACTGCGTTCCCCAATGGCTACAGTTACCCTAAACTTCGCATAGCTATCCATTTATTCGGATATAACTCTTGAATAGTATGCTGTTGTATATATTTTAACACAACGTGTGGAGTAATTTATTAATTTTATCCTTAATCTTACCAGAAAGAATAGTTTTCATACTGGTTGGTTCATCCAAAAGCAGAGTACCGTCAATGTCAGATTTCGAAATCACTGTGAGTTTCAGTTGAAGGTATAAGCGCGCAATATAAGAATTTCTCTTCTTTCAGGTGGATTTTCTACGTTTTAATAATTAACCTCGGGTACTCTGTTTTCGAAAATTTGTGTAACTGTTCATATCTGTCTTTTATCGACAACAGCTGAGTGAAGAATTTGACGTCTAACTTATTTATATATATTTATTATTATTTATTAAAAGTAAAATTATATTTGAAAATTTGATTTCTTCAAAGAGTTATTTTTTTTCAAATGGTGTAAGTCTATTTATGACTTTTATTACAGTGACATAATTGTATTAGATTAGATTAATGCTTTAAAGTGCGAAGACAACGTAAGGGACATTATACAAAAATAAAATTAGACAAAATAAGGAACATAAAAAGTGGTTATAACAACTATGAAATGAAAAAAAAATATAGAAAGTGGGACCCTTCGGCGCCCCAAATTGTCGGCGTCCTCGGGCGGCGCCCGACCTCGCCACCCCCAATGGCCGGCTCTGAAGACAGCGCAGTTCTGCCGGAACTCTATTCCATACATTAGGACCAGAGCATCGAATCGAGAATTCTCGAGTGTAGGCCTACGTATATGGGTGCAAATTGGCCTAAAGTTAACAGCCGAGCGTAGTTTATAAGGATTCACTTGGGCTACCTTTATAAAATAATTGTCAAAGTTAGAGAGTTAGAGGGTAGCTGGTTGTAAAAGTGTTTGTACATGAATTCGCTGGTTTGGAATAGATTAACTTATTCAATGCTCAATATCTGAGTTGGTTTGTAGAGACACTCGAATGAGGCAATATGAGTGTTTCTTACAATAACTCATAGCTCTATTTTGAAGGGAGATTATTAGCCTGTTTAGTTTTGAGTTGCAGTTTGAACTTTGAAGCCCAAACAAGATTACAATAAGTTAAGCAAGGGTGGACAATAGAGTAATGCAAGCTAAGGCGCGTACTATTAATGGGCATGAGGTTGGAAATTCTAGATATAATAGACCCTACCTATATTTTGGCTACTTTAGATGCTAGCATTTCAATGTGGTTGTTCCACATGGGCAGGCCCCTCGACAAAAGAGCGCCAGACAAAAGAGCGCCCCAAAAAAGAGCGCCCGACAAGAGAGCGCCCGACAAAAGAGGGCCCGACCAAAGAGGGCCCGGCAAAAGAGCGCCAGAATTAAGGGCACCGAACAAGTATCTAACTCGTGTTTTGTTTCTCTTAGTGGCTAGATTGATGAAAAGAATTCCGTCTAACTAAAAGCTGGATTGGTGTAAGAAATGTCGTTTATATAGAAACGGAATGATAAAAAGCTTCAGCTTAAATAGAAGCGGTAATCAAGGAAAATTTCTATTTCAATGAGAAGCGGGATCGATGATAGCAACTTTGTATAACTGGAAGCTAGATTGATGAAAAGATTGCCGCTTAAATGGGAGCGGAAGCGATGATATGTTTCTGCCTAAATGGACGTGAGAATCAAGAAACGACTAGTAGGTGGATTGATTAAAACTTCGAGGGCGACGCTAATGATCTTAGTTATCACACAGTGTCGTCAAACTGCAATTACTACTGCTGGTTAGCTTCGGAAATCTATAATTGATAGCTGCTAGTCGCGTATACATGCCAATGCATTTAACTATAACATACAATGGACTCAAAAATATAGACTTATAACCCGAAATAGTGTGCACAGCAATTTCACAAGCTCTTCAAAACCGTCAGTGTACAGTCAATTCTACCAGCAAAAGTTTGAATACAGTCAGTTCTACAACAAGAAGACTTAACAATTATCATACCGCTCTGCGTGCCTCCATTGCTGTGCATGTTTTTGGTGCTTTACATTGACCTAAATCGGTTACGGCATGACGACCTTCACCAAAGCACGACAGCATATATATAAGGCAATCTATTTCATTCACTCGAAGGCGGCCTTACAACATAGCTGAAAAGAAGCGAGGTAATGACCATGTATGGTGAAGAAGCTCACTTGCTCGTTCAAGCCTCGAACCACAGCCATCAATGACAATAACAACAAGAAACTTGTTGAACCGGAAACAGTAAGCCAAAGATGGAAAGAATATTGCAAAGGACTCTACAAAAATGAAAAGAGGAAGAAGTCATAAAAATCGAAATGCAAGAAAAGGAACCTCCGCCACTAAAAGAAGAGATAAAACGGGCCATATTGAAATGCGGAAGTTACCAGGCCCAGATGGCGTAGCCATATTGAGAAGTTTAGGTTTGGCGGAGAAATGACTCTGACAAAACTACACGAGATATGTGTGGACGTACGGGAGACTGGGGACTGGCCAGAAGAATGATCACAGTCAATTTTGTATTCCACTGCCGAAGAAGGGAAATCTACTTCACTGTGGTAATCACAGAACAATTGCGCTAGTCTCACATGCCAGTAAGATTTTGTTACGAGTGATACTGGAACGCAACCAGACCAAGCTGGAAACAGAGATCGCTGAAGAATAGGCTGGCTATAGGCCAAGAAGAGGCACGCGAGATCAAATTGTGAACTTAAGTATCATCTTGAAGAAAGCGAGAGAAAGGAAACAACCACTGTACCTCTGCTTCATTGACTTTACAAAAGCTTTTGACATGATTCAACACGATCAACTATGGATAACTATGATGGAGATGGGTTTCCCACCCCACCTCATTCAGCTACTGCGAAATCTCTTTAATCAACAACGAGCTACTGTCAAGACACAAGGAATTGTGTCGACATGGTTTAGTATCAAGAAAGGAGTCTGGCAAGGATGTAATTTATCACCTAGCCTGTTTAACATTCTGGCAGAACAGGTAATGCGAAAAGCACTACTAGGCTACCACAAGGGATTCAGGATTGAAGGGAAGATTATAAATAACCTTAGATATGCTGATGACATCGTGCTACTGGCCACTTCACCTGAGGATTTACAGGAGTTGGTGCAACGTGTACGGCGCACCATGACCAGCAGAGAGTCAGCATGCATACGGTGAGAAATGCATGTGTTTGGTAAAGGTTTTCTCTGGTTAATGGGGAATGGCTGCCTCTCAAGAGTCTGTAATTATCTTTAGTGGGCAGCTTAAACGGGTGAGTCCTGTGTCGGAGGTTGCAGGTTGCCTCAAGACATTGGCATCAGAGCCATCACAGCACCTAGGAGTTTGGCGTCAGCCTCCAAAGCAAGATGAGAAAATGAGAAACAATTGACGATGCTGTCCATTACTCCACCCGTTCTTCTCTTGGTCGGACGACGGTGCCCCTCAGGACCTGACCTGTACGTCATTGAAGGGTTGTTCTATCACGTCTATCATGTCGACTCTCCTGCTTTCCACAAACGACTGAAAACGTAACTCCAAGATATCGATTTCTCTTGGTTCTGCTCTTTCACCACTACAAGACAACCACCACCACCGCCGTACGTATACCCGTATCCTCGGCTTGACCCCTCCCGGATTCTGACCTGGCACCGAAACGCACAAAACAACTTGGTAATTGATGACTTGATTTGATATGTATACGGTGGTAACTGCGTAATGCTGGCCTCACTTACTGGTTTCTTGTTTGGCACTGGGAATATAATAAATATTCAGGAGCATTCGGATGCATATAAATTATGTTCATTTATTTATTCATAACGAAGATCTAAAGAGACATACATATATCAAGAACATGAAAACTATCATTCAAGCTCTCATTTCTCCTTAATTGCAATTGGTCTAGAACTACTCGCGCTTGTAACAGTTTCACATACAAAACAAACAGCGTTAATATCATGCACGCAACGTAAGCCGTGCTGAAAGCGACTAATCAAATCACAAAAGCATGAGTGAAGCTGCAGAGGAATCTGATTCTAGTTTAAGCCCTAAGCGAACTCTACGATCCACTTCTGGTTGGGCTTTCCGTGAGCCTCCCATGCGCAGATCCTGGCTCCATTCTCAGGATTCGATCCAATGATGTCGAGAACTGTGGTCTTCGCTGGCTGCAGAGCGACGTATCCGCCGTTTAAGACCCACGATTGACTGGATATGCGACCCTCGTCAAAAGGATGCATCGCCAGCTCTGCAATTATGATTCAATAACCCACTCTGTGTTAAGTTATAGCTGCTGTTTAAAAGCACTGCATGGGTGATGACAAAGATCGTTAGTTTCGCCCTTCTCCTGCATCCATACGTGGGACTGGCACTGACAAAATGCAAGCAGTTAGCAAACCAGTCGACGTGGTTATTTGTGAGGATGGGAAAGGAATTTGAAAGAAGTAAGTTTTAAGTAGAGAACGATATGACACATGCAAACGACCGAATTCACTGAGTTGGAGATAGTTAAGGTACTCGAGGAAATCGGAGATTAGCATGGTCTTAGGGGCATATCCGCCTGGCTGCTTCAGTAGATGAAACGTCTGCAGACTGATAGCTTGACTGACCTTTGGGATCCGTTGAGTCTAGAAGGAAGTCATTGAGGCGAGACCGGATGATGCCATTGCGGTCTTCGTACCAGAGCTGATTGGCAGCACTAGACACTGGCTTCTGATCCCAGATGCAGAGCCTGGCACCTGGATCAGGACAATCACCCTCGATGTCCAACACCTTTCCACTGAACTCACTCTTCAGGTAGAAATACCTCGGTGTCAGGCTGCACAACAAATGGATGAATATGGATAGATGGAATGGTGGATAGATGGAATGGTGGATATATGGATTGGTGGATGGGTAAGTGGATGGATGAATAAATGGACGGATGTGTGCCTGGGTGGATGGATAGATGAGTGAATCGAGAGGTAGATGGGTGGACGATTGATTGAATGAGTGGATGGATGATTGGATGATTGGATGAAGAATGGATGAATTGATAGAAGCAAGCATGAACAAGGCTCAGAAGGATGTACAAAATAACGATAGCTTCTGCAAACAGTTACTCAATTAGTTTGAAACAAATTAAAAACAAAAAGGGCCATCAAGTTCTTCCATTCATTCATTCATCCATCCATCCATCCATCCATCCATTAATCCATAAACCCATCCATCCATCCACCCACCCACTGCTTCATTCATCCATCCCCATGTCTCCATCCCTCCGTCCTTTCATCCCCATATCCATCCATCCATCATCTAACCTCCCAGCCATCCACCCACCATCCAACCTCCCATCCATCCACCCATCCACCCATCCATCCCTCCATCAACCCCTGCTTCCATCCATTCCTACATACAAGACTTGATCCCACAGTTGGTTGTCTCCTCCATGGTAGCTCCACACACAGACGGATGCTCCAGGGTCCTTGCTTGCTCCGCTGATATCCAGAACCTTCTCCGGATCGTTTCCTTGCTGGACGCGTCCGTCCTTGAAGGTCCAGCGCTGACCAGAGTTACCAGACTCCACCGGATTCAGACGCAGAGTGTTGTCATCTGCAGCCAACAGATCATTAAGGTCCAGCATCACTATCGATCACCTACGACATCGGTAGATAATTGTCGCATTAATCATCCATTAGGAAGATTTATATAGCGCCACTTCAAGGCTACTACTTAGGAGCGCTCCCGACCCCGGCAAGGCTAAAGAGAACAGTCTTAAGGCGAGTATAAAAAGAGTTTAAGTGGACCCTGGGTGACAACCGTAGCGCCAACGGTAGCGTGTTCCAGAGTGAGGGGCCAACCACTGAGAAGGCACAATTCTGTTTGGTAGTTGCACAAGCAAATGGGACAATGAGTAAGCCTCACTCAGTAGGGCGGAGAGAGCGGAGAGAGCGGAGAGAGCGGAGAGAGCGGAGAGAGCGGAGAGAGCGGCGACCCGGTGCACTCAAAGTAGAGTAGCAGAGATCGCGAAGACAAGCAAAAGCCTGAGGGAGACCCAGCAATGACCGTCAAATCAAAGCGATTATAATCGATTACAGCATCTAATGGAAGCAAATGTGATCGGTTCAATTCTAATCATGGGACATCGTGTTTGCGTCGTTTGGTAAAGAGGACTGTACATGTATGCATAGTCTATGGAGTCATTTATTCTGAGATGGATATAAAGGGGCCACCGATTGATGAATGGTCGTTCGATAGTGACATTTAATAAATAAAAAAGACGATAATAATATAATTTGCCTTTGAAACTTTAGGTTCGATAAACAACGAAGGCCTGAATTTTCTGTCTGAACTTGGGAAAAGGCTTAGTTGCGTCATGGGGAGCCACGGGAAACGTCTTACCTTTACCAGCGTTTATCGATTACCATACAACGTTATAACGCCATATAATTCAAAACGAACTTTTGCCGATCAGGAGACCGGTAAGGCCATTCCAGACAACCAACATATTTATTTGTTGAAATTATTGTTATTATTATCGCCAAAAAGAATGATAATAATAATAATAATAATAATAATAACGATACTACTACTACTACTACTACTACTACTACTACTACTACTAATAATAATAATAATAATAATAATAATAATAATTATTATTATTATTATTATTATTATTATAATGGAATCTACTGATGTTATAACTGACCTGCGATGTGCAGACACAGTCCATTGGTTTTGATACGAAAGGTTCCGGTTGACTTGTCTTCGTACCAAACCTGGTCATCGTTTGGCTCCTCCTTCCTATCACACGTGACGACAGGAGCTGAGGGGCTCGCACCCCCACTGGTCACCCCCAACGCATGGCCACTCAGCTTACTCACCAACTGAAAGTAACGACCTGTTGGAGCCATCTAGACATACACCTCTGTCTCTCTCTCTCTCCTGTCTCTCTCTCTCTGTATGTCTCTCTCTCTCTCTTTCTCTGTATCTGTTTGCCTATCTGCTCGTCTGTCTGTGTGGGTCTGCCCGTGTATGTGTGAATAACTTTCAAAGCTTCCGAGCATACACGTTTATCTGAAAGACAAGGAAAGGTATTTAGAGATTTTGTCGCATATGCTTCTACTACTATTGCAAATTTATACAGCGCCGTCCATAGTGCTACATCAAAAGGAGGCATTCATATAGTGCAAGACACTCAGAGTAAATAAGACTGTCTCTGTGCAACAAAACTATATATGCAAGGGAGCCACTTGATTAAGGCAATGAACGAGTGGATGTTAACGACACCATCGTATTATAAATAAATTAGCGAATTGTTTGAGATTCGAAATCGTAATCTCCAAACTTCTAAAGGCCACTCGTCTGCATTATCATTTCCTCCTTTTTCTCCAGCATATTCTTTATCCAGACCATAGGGACTTCAATTAGTTGGCCAACAAGGTAGGTAACTCCCCAAAATCAACAGCGCAGAAAATAGCCTTAAACAGGCGCTATATAAATCCAACCTACAAGTAACAGATCCTCATAACCCACGCATGTAATTCTGACGTAATACAATTTATGTAGCTCCTTTAGATAGACTGTATTTCGTCTATATGGAAGCGAACGATGCTTACCAAGGAAGATTGATGTCTGAGCTGTTGCGGTCGACTTCACCAGCATCCGATGGATTCTGGATGCATGCTGGATCGCAAGGTTTCACCTCAGAATATGGCAACATTTACTAGAGTGCTCTGCGTTCATTGTCAGACTGAGTCTCTGTTGATGTCTCATTCTCTATCTGTCTTCCTGCTGCCCTGCATACATGCATCTCATATTTGTCCGTCCGCGTCCCTCTAATAAATTATGTGAATCGATTATTCTTCAACTGGATCTCGATTCCTCTTGGTGCCAGCGTCGTTGTCTGCGAGAATTGCCAGTGCCACCTAGCTGCATGCAGCTTATATCAGTCGACCTTCGAAATTATAATTTATTATGTTCAACGGCTTCTCTCCTCAATCTACTCTTTCCTCTTCAGTACCACATATATGTAATTATATCCGCGCATCAGATTTGCATTTCTTTTGCTAATGCAAAACAATTTCATAATTCTATTCTGCCTGTCTCATGATCCCTTCATCATCCATCGTCATCTATCCATCCATTCACTCATCAATCCATCCATCCATCCAGCCATCTCGTCATCCATCCACCCATCCATGACCCTTCCAACATACATCGATATCTATTCATTCTTCCATCCATCTCCATTGTTATCTATCAATCCCTCTATCTATCTATCTGTTTATCTATCTATCTATCTATCTATCTATCTAACTATATATCTATATATATATATATATATCTATCTATCTATCTATCTTCTAACTATAGGAAGAGGAGTAGGAGGAGGAGGAAGGAAGAGAGGAGAGCGAGCGAAGATTAAACTCTGATTGAATTGATTGTCATGACGTCAGAGCCAGTGATTGTGCCACTCGATTGGCAAACAGTGACCACCACCACCTCCTCCTCTCCTTCTTTCTCCCCTCACATTCCCTCTTGGTTGTTGGCCACCGTCTGTCTCTCAATGGGAAATTCTCTATTCCGAAAAGGCCTATTCGCAATACACAGCGGCAGACGTCACCACCTGCTCTCGTGTATTCTAAAATGCAAATTATCGGTAACCAAGGCAACGCCTTTGATCGATCAGAAATCTTGGAAGCATGCCAAGTGAATCGCAATTATTTGGCAAGCCATTGCTGTGTCCGCTGCGTAATTAACAAATAGTATTAGTTGCAATGGGGGAAGTAGGAGTGGTGGTAGTAAACAGTTGTGGGGAAGTGGAAGTAGTAGTAATTTCAGGTTTACGACCCTAAGCGATATAATTAGCGACACCCTTTATCCAGGCTTGGGACTGGCACTGCCAGAGTGCAAGTATAGTTGCGAAGTTTGTATACTAGCTGTAGCATAGTAGCTAGTCAATGTAACTAGTGGTATTAGTAGCAGTATTATTAGTAGCAATAGTACTAGCCAAAAGCTGGCAAAGCTTGACCTTGGGATATACTTTCTGCTGCGTTCCCAAACTTTACTCTTGCTGCTTCCGTGCGAGACCTTGATTTCATCCTTGAGCAAGAGCGTTCTTGCGCCAAGCATGTCAACTTAGTAAGTGGTGATTGCTTCCATCAGCTACGACAATAATGGGTGATCATACATGCATCTCATGCTCGCTCTAAATTAGTGCTGCATCCACTCTTATAGTCATGCTTCCATGACTAGTCGTCTGGACTACTGCTTCACCATTTATGTGTGGGCATTTCACGAAGCAGGATTTGGCAACTGGAGCGGGTCCACCGGTCGGAGGGATGCCTGAAAGCAGGTATTTTTAAGACAGAGGTGATCGGACAATTCGGCGACTGAAAAATCGGCGCCGTGGCAATTCGGCGACGGGCGATGCGGCGCCGTGAATAATTTCATTAATCAAGCTTCTATTTAAACAGATTTATTTTCATCCCATCCAGGTTCTACTTAGGTAGGATTATTTTCATCATATCCAGCTTCTACTTAAGCATGAATCGTTTCATCAATCAGGTATCCATTTAAATAGATTTATTTTCGTTACATTCAGCTTCTACTTAGGTATGATTATTTTCGTCGCATTCAGTTTCTACTTAAGCATGAACCTTTCATCGCATCCAGCTTCCATTTAAACGTGAACAATTCATTGGTAAATGCACGGGGCTTTACGCAATGAGAGCGCCTCTGGTTAGATCGAACTGGAAGAGGCGCTATAGAAATATGTAAATACAATACAAAGTGCTTGAGGTTAATTAAAAATGCACAAAAATATAAGATATGAATTATGAAATAATTAAATATGCTAAACTAAAGTTATTACCTGGTGAGTTACTCGGTTAGTCAGCATAATTGTGGTGAATTGCATAGTTTATAATATCTTCTTTTAACGTAGACAACACATAGGGACCGTATCGCCTCCTTCACGTATTTGCTGATGTTAGCAACCTCATCCGTCGCCGAATTGTTCGCGCCGTACTGTACGGCGCCGAATTGTCGGTCGCCGAATTGTCATAGCACCAAATTAAATAAGCTTGCTGCCCTTCATTTGGTAGGGTCTACTATTGTAATCACATTGGGATGGGTGTGGTACGTGTATGTGTGGTTGCCCGATTTTGTGTTCTGTCGATTTGATCGATGGTTTTCGCTTACAGGGTCTCCTATGTTTATTTCCATCTCCAAAATTTTACGATTTTTTATCAAAAGTGCAGTTCCTGCTTTGGATTATGGATAAGGCTGTCAACGCGTACCCGGGTACCCGCTCGAGGCTGACTGTATACCCGGGCAATGATATCGGTTGTCAGGTACCCGACATTCCGTAAAAATGCGCGATTTTACCGGAACATATGCCAGAAATGTTCCGTTGGTCATATTGGCTGACTGACCGGGCAATGAAATCGGTTCTCGGGTGCCCGCTTTTCCGTAAAAATGCATAATTACCTGAACATAATATCACAAACTCTTCCGCTGATCATATTAGCTAACTGTCCGGGCAAAAAATTGGTTCTCGGGTACCCAACATTCCGTAAAAATTAGCAATTTCCTACATTTCCCAAAAAAATGTCCGCGCGGTCGGGTACCCGGGTATTCGCTCCGCGGGTCGATGGGTACCTGCGATTTGCCAAATTTTTTCATAGCCTTAATTATGGACCAATATCGGGATTTCTAACAGATTATCCTCTATTTCAGGCGACTTTTCGGTTGTCTATGTGAAGGCTACTGTTCTGCGCATCAACGTTGTTCACACATTGTTAAGGACGTCACTGGGCTTTCCCCTACGATATCCGAGCGAGCACCCTTCACCGGCCGGTAGTCAGCGCTCGCATGGGGATGCACTTCTGCGCCCCTTTTGGTGTCAAAATAGCGTGCCCTCCCACTGGATTGAGGTCATGGGCTGGCAGGTTCACGGTCTAAATTCCAGTCATATACTCACGGACTATCCTAATATTCTTTGGTCCAGGAGCTGTTACCTTTCTAGATATCGACATCAATTGATGACCTTTCCAGGACGCCGTGCACGTGTGGCTGGCAGCCGCAGCCTGCATGACGTTTGTCTCTTCCTCTCTCAATGTGGTTGCGTGTCTCATACATCCTTCTCTTGATTCGTTTCGGTGGTAACGGGGCGTGGTCTTTATCCCTCCTACGATCGTGGCAGCGGGCAAAGCCACCGTTTTGGCTGTGCCATGACCCACCCAGTGTCGTTGACATTGAAGCGGGTCCTTATGCATAGGTGCCGACTTCACAGGGGCAACAGGGATATTCCCCTCAGTACTCATCAAAGTACTGGGGCGAGAGTATGGTTTCGCCCCAGTACCTTTTGAGACATTCAAATTTCCCCCATTGTAAAATAATAAAATGCCAGGGAGAGAACGTGAAGGAATTCCCTCCTCACAATCTGTTCTCAGCTGCGAAATTTAATGCGGTATTATGCGACACACACGCCGTGATAGTTTAAATATAGCAGAACTAATGATTTGACATGCCTAATATATCTTCCTACGAAGTCGGGAGAGGAAATTGTGGGAGACAGAGAGGACACCTAGACCTTACTATTGAGACAGCTGCGATAGACAATATACATTTCAATCGCATGCATTGACATTTGAACCTGCCTGTATCGGAGGCAGATAACCAGAAGAAGAATTATATGCATCCAAAGTGGGAGAAGAAAGACTGAAAGTAGAGGGAATATACCGCCCTGAGACTGAGTCATTTCATCGCGAAATGCTATCACTGTGTCATGAATTCCAGCGTACAGAGGATTAAAGCAGCGTTTATTAAATTAAATGGTAAATAATGTGATATATTGTCTAGTGAGCGACCGCCTTTAAAACCATTAAACAGTATTATCTCTAGCTGGAAGGTATCATGGTAGACTAAGTATTGAACAAAACAAGGCAGCAGATATTATGCAGTACCATAAGTTATCGGTTCCTATATGAAATATAGTGGTCCATGCCTAAGTCGGCCTATATAATACACGGTGCAAGGGCTTCAACAAGAGCGAGAGAGATATATGTATGTGAAGATATATTATATATATAGAGAGAGAGAGAAATAATATATATATTATATATATAGAGAGAAAAAATTATATATATATATATATATATAGAGAGAGAGAGAGAGAGAGAGAGAGAGAGAGAGAGAGAGAGAGAGAGAGAGATGGGAGAGATGGGAGAGACGGAGTAACAGAGACAGGAAGAGGTTTGAATTCACAAAGCCTGTAAGGCGTAAGAAGGATCAAAGGAAGGAACGTGTAGAGCGGGCAAGAGAGACTGCTGAGAATATCGAAAACGCGTTACCTGTAGCTACGTTATTGACTGAGGGCGAATCCTCAGAAACACTTTATCCTCATAGAATAATTGTAAGGGCTGCTGTTGATACGATCTGCATTTTTAATATGATCAACAAAAACCAAGAAGTCTTCGTGTCTTCGAACTCCGAACGAACACCACGTGCCAAAGACTAGAACTTTAAGTCTCCCAAAGATTAAATGCCGACCTACTTGTAGCACCGCTGCCACCATAACTGGGAAGAAGACTAGCAAATAAGTACAACCTAGGCATATCACTCATTTGCCATCTACGAGCCCAGATGCGCGATACAAGAAATTGATAAAGTGGCAAATTCAGATCGAGTGTGTCACGACAAATGTTTGACGGACAAATGGTTCACTGATAAATGGTTCACCGGTGGGTGTAGGACAAAACTCCCCTGACAAAAACTCCTCTGACAAAACCTCCCTGACATAAACCCCTCTGACATAATCCCCCTGTTTTAGGTAGGACATTAACCCCCCTGGACAAAAACCTCCTTCTTGCCCTAAACCCTAACTAGCTTCTGCAATTAGAAGCCATACCATAATAACTAACACTACTAACAAAGTCTGCACAACATTACAAGTGACACTCAGTACGACTATTAGTCTAACTCAGAGGCATCCACATTGGGGTGGAGGTATTTTTTTAGTCTTAGGGAGGATTTCTTGACTACCTGACACTTGAAACCAGGGTGTTTGCCTCCACCAGTTCGAGGGGAGGATTGACGCCCCTGGTCTAACTTATATAAGAAATCGTGTCTCAGATAACACACATACGCTCTGCATAGACTCACCGGACGCGTCTGAAAAAGCTGTGTCACAGATAGCCTATGTACTACGCACAGTGTATTCAGTGTAAATAGATCCATCATATATTAACAACAAAAAGACCAAGGAACTAATAAACTATTTGCTATTTAACTATTGGACGACGATAACTGAGTGACCGCATCAGACTTTGCAATGACACATATGACACATGCTTTACTTCAGACTTTAAAGTATACACACGTTTCTAAATTAAAAAAGTTAAAAAAGTAACACAAATTTATTCTTAGGGTGGGGTTTGTCCTACTTAGGGGGTTTTGTCAGAGGGGGTTGTTGTCAGAGGGGTTTTGTCAGGGTTTTTTTGTCCGGGGGGTTTGTTCGCGAACCTCACCGGCAAATGGCTCACTGACAAATGATTCACGGTCAAAAGGTTCACGATCAAAAATACCAGGGAGAGAACGTGAATTCTACAACCTAAATTCGCTAAAATAGAAGTTTGATTGATGAATAGAATTCGTGCCTCCGCAATTCGCTATTTTTCCAGAAAATTTCTGACCTGAGGGTGGGTTAGTGTTGGTTTTTATCGTCAGGTTCGATTAAGGTCACGGTTAGGGTTGGCATTAGATAAGATTCAGCCGCGGAAACTTCCAGTTACGCAAAAATGCTTTGCATCGATCCACCTATCATTTAAGCAGAAATTCGTTTCTTCGATGCGAATTTGATTTCAGTATGAATTCTTTGTAGCAATCCAACTTCAATTAAAGAAAGAATTATATTATTCAATCCAATTTCTATTTTACCTAAAACAATGGGCGAAATGTAACATATTGACCGTTACCATTTTGCTCGTGAACCATTTGCCGTCAAGTATTTATCAATGAACAAATTGTCCGGGAACCGTTTGTCGTGGAACCAATTCAAGGAGTTTATGGGGCCCGAGCGTTGTTAAAATTTGCGGTGAATGCGCTAATTAAGTAACTTTCGACCATAGAGGGGAATTAAAAACGGTTGTGAACGACTGATGTTCATAGGAGAAGTCTTAACCGTGAAAATTAGATATAATCGTCCTGATATTCCTCGGGTTTGTACGGTGGAGGCTGATTGTTTGGCTTTGTGGCGTAGATAGTCGACATTGCGCTAACTTGATGCAGAAGTTTCGTATAATGCACGGATGCAAGAGAATCGATACTTGTATCATATGGCCCACTTTCAATCTCATGTCTATCAGATCGGTTGTCATACGCTTGACTGTTGCCATCTCGTTGTTCGACCTGTGGACCTGCTCCATTTTGGATGCCAGTATCATCGATCGTATCATACAGGGACAGCGTTGAATTCGACGTATCATGATGAACTTGTTCTTGCTGAGCAGGCGCTCCTGACCGCTTGCTTCTTGATTCACAATTGACATCAATTATTAGACACGATTTAGGATAATAAACGCTGAGAATAATGATCATACTGATGTAATTGTAATCATTACAATTAATATGGCATCGTCAGTAATAAGATACTTCAAAGGCGCTTTGTAAACACTGTAAATGTTATCTGAACAGGTGCCCCGAGTTGTACCAGTAAATCTCTTTTCAATTTAATTTCAAAAGTCGACAATGGAGCAAACATGGAGACTGTTGTCTTCCCGCGGAAGACTGTTCCATGCAGGCACGCGGACCAGCGACTCGAAAGATCCGATCGAAAACTTCAGACGTAGCTACTGGAAGGCAGGGCAGTTAACACTACTGGAAAATGTTTTGATATAGCAATGCCAATACTCCCTAATAAGAAATAATGCGATACAAATGCCAATACGAACACTCTTACCTATACATTTCAATATGGTTGCAGAATTTGCTCTTAGCATGAGCTATGATTCATGCACCGATAATTATGAATTTGAAGTAGCCTTCAGGCAAGCTGCTAGGACACTGTGCTCTGATATCGCACTGGCAATCTTCGTTTCCTTAGTCATATTCAGTTTCAATATCCACTAACTTATCAAGCACTTTTAAAATTAATTAAGCAAGTCACTTTTACCACTGACCGCACAAAGGACATACATGTTGGCCTACTTTGGTCATTTCTCTATAAATTAGTTCATCTGTTCGCACCAAGGTCTATATATGGCCGAAAGAAGCTATTATAGTCCAACGTTTCGAAGCGAACCGATTAACTTCTCATAGGGCCTAATTATATTTCTTGAGAAGCCATATAAATTTCAGTGGGAAAACATGCTAAACCAGCAAAATGAAACTATCGCGACACTTGCTACGATATTGACAAGAGTATCGGCAACACCAAGTATTGCGATACTTTATCGCGATATTAACAACCCTGCTTGAAGGATATTAATACATCGTCGAACTTTGCGCGGTCGATAGAAACTTGATGTTGTCTGCGAGGTGACGCGTTGCGCAGTTGGTGAGACATTTATGCATAGCAAGGTAAAGAAGGCATACGTTTGAATTGTACACGCTTTCCAATCCTGAGCCAATGAACTTGATCTTGAAATCAGATTTGTATTGTAGTCGAGCATTTGAAACGCTCAGCCAGGCGAGGAGCAAAATACGGAGGAACATAAATTATGTTTTACAAAAGCAAATGATGACGATACGTGTTGTTTTAGTTACTTAGTGGATTAGATGCACTTCTAGTTGTAGTTGCGTAATTGTAAGAATTTGTTTATACAATTGATCAACTGCTGAAAAAATATTTATAGTAGGCTTTCAATGTATGTACTTATGTAGCGACCATACAAACGTAAGCTGTCAACGCTCATTCCTACCTTACAAAACCAGACCAGCATGAAAGAATTGTACATGTGGCAATGCCTGATAAGTCTAAGTTTAGAATACAAAGAAGCCTAATTCTCATGTATGCAATAGTGAAAGACAGTTGTCGAATGCCAAGTTCAGATTTTCTCATATCCCATTCGCATAATTTGCACTACAGTGCTGTTAGTAGTTAAGAATGGTGTTGCATCTAAAAGGAACTGTCGTATTTAATAGTCTGCAAGCTGTTCGTTGTTTTCAGATGAGAATTGCATATGAAATGAAAAGCAAGAACGAGATCTTACTTGATGAGAGCCTACTTGAAACTGTTTTAGACAAACACTCTAATCAAACTTTAAGCCAAGTCTTTCACAGATGGATGGAAACTAGCTTACCTGAACTTTCTTGACAAGACAATGCCAACAGCTGCTATGGCAACAACTACGACTGCAACGCCGCTGACAACAGAGGCCGAGATGACAATTGACAAGGACACACCACCTACTAGAATTAAACGGATGTTTTTAGCAACGCTATTCAACCCGTATACTCATTAATTTGGCAGTTACGATTCTTAATCGTATTCATGACGAATCATGAGACCTTAAGTGCAATTAATTGCAGGTACGTGTGACGGATTAGCTAGATTCACAATTGTTTCATTAATTTCAATTAGCCTGAGCATTGTATTGTGGTGTATTTATATATTTCCAAAGCGCCTCTCTAGGTATGCCCACATACGACTCGACGACCCAATTGCAATTGTACCGCAGAGCAATTGTGCGAGAAGGACTTGCTCAAGGTCCTTACACAGTAAATTTCCGGACGAGTGAGAAAAATTTCGTGAAAAATTTTGTGTAAGTGGATAAAGTAACCTATGGCATGGCAGCCCGACATTGCCGCAAATGGTAGAAACTAGACCAAGGGAGACTAGAGATGTGTTCAGCAAATGAAAGCGTGCTGTCGGTGGTAGCATCCAGGTAACGAACCCTTTTAGAGAAAGTGAACAATTAGCCTGTGTAACTGTTGAACAACGGAAACTGTAATTAATCTCAATCAGCCAATCAATCAATCAAAGAAATTTATTCGGCCAACAAGACAAAAGTAACAAAATTCATATGCAAAAAGCAATAAGTGACAAATTAACAAAACCATTGTTTTAATACATTGGCAAGACGGTCAAGACCTAATGAAGTGCCACTGGAAAAGGATAATAATAATAACGAAGGCATCAGCACACGCAGTTGACATGAACGCGTTCATTAATCCTGGTACCTTCGTCGGTGAAATCATAGTGAAAAGAGAGCTGCACAGGATACCCACGAGTTAGGGCCACCCTAGTAATAAGGTTAATCACGATTAAGTAGCGGCCATTCTAGAGATAAACTAAGTAAGGAGTGAGTGTACACGGAAACAAGGAATAAATTTTAATGTTATGCAAATTAGCAGCAATTCATAACACGGAACAATCAATCTTAACTATATATATATATATCCAGCAACTTCGTTACAGTAGAATGACTAAATATAAAACTAGATATAAAATCAGGATGAACTAAGAACTAGCTATACCAACTAGTCGAGTCACCTTATAATATTATTTAAAACTCGCACTGAGAATATAGACTTTCATCTTAGTTTTAAAGGAGCAAATGGTGAGAGTAGCCTAGTTAAGGCGAAGATAAACAGGAATAGCGTTCCATAGTCTGGGGTCTTGACAAGCGATAGAAGCCAGTCCAGAATTGGTTGGGGCGACAGGAATTGCCAGGGTTGATGGATTTCTGGTATTATGACAGGAGTATGCCGAGTTTAATATAAAGCATTTTTGAAAGAGAGTAGGCAAGGTTTTATTAAGCAAACGGAACATGAAGAAGAAGGAGATTTGTAGCCTATGGATCTGGTCTATTCTCAGCAGCCTCTTTGATTCAAATATGGGACTAGTGTAGGCATTATAGTGCAACCCTGCACTCTAATGTACAACATCCAATTTCTCGATCAGAATAAATTTGATGTGTAGGCCTACAGAAACCTATTGCAATACAGTAGGCCTACACTACTTGCTCTTTTTGATATCCTTTGCGTTAAGAATTGTTTCATACTGATCATATATAAAAGATGCTTAGATCTAAGGACTAAGGTGATTAAGTTACTGATATAAGATGAATTTGATTTTTTCTAAGGTTACCTTACATCACAACTAAATCGCAAAGATCTTCTCGTATATTTATCTTCGTAAGTTAAACTATCTATTGGTATTAGTATTTAATTTTTTGACTTTCATGCATTAATTCCACGATGATTTATAAACATTGCCCTCACTTTGCTGCAACACAGCTTCATTTCTTCGGATCATGCATAAATAGATATATTTAGTCGTCTTTTTGGATAAAAGAGAGCCACGTTTTAGAAGTAAAGTCATACCTATTGTTTATATCCAGCGCAATCGTTCTCGGGAAAGACCTATCCCGTGCGAGTAGTGTTTTATTCTTGGTTGTCGTAAGAGATATCTGTCCGATTGTCCCTGCTCCATGGTCTGCATAGTATAGATTCCTTGATACAGTATCAACGGCCAGACTACGGTAATTTCACTACCTTGAAAACGACAGAAAGGCACGATTTCTCATCCCGAAACAACCAAGTAGGAAATAAACACATCAAGTTTAAAGATTAAAATTGACAGAGGAAGTACGCCTACTTATGAGACACGGGACTTGCTTTGGATTCACTAACAATGAGAGATGATGACGACGATAATTTTATAGAGTTTATAACTCAAACGAACAGTGCATATTGTCCATGGTTGTTTAAACGAAAAGGAATACTTATCTGAACACTGTAGACATAGGAATGAACATTATATAAGCCCAACAGCTTATTTGGTCGGTAGGCAACTTGAGGGTATTGGCATCCTTCGACTTATTCTGCCTTGTCCTCACAAATCCTTTTTACTCACAGACAGTGATCTTGGAGTTACTCTTGACTCTGAGCTCACTCTCTCTCTCTTAGCATGTGAACCTAGTTGCACGAAGATGTTACTACCAGCTTCGAGCGGTCTCTCGCTCTCTCACCCATGACGAGATCTCGATTCTTGTACATGCCTTTGTTACTGCTCGAGTTAACCATTGTTATTCCCTACTTGCTGGCCTTCCTCTTGTGGTTCTGGGGCGGTTGGACCGGGTTCTGCGCTCGGCTGCTCAGCTAATTGGGCGGTATCCTACATGTAAATACTCCTCTGCTGCTGCATGCATGCGTGATTTTTTGCAATGGCTGCCAATTTCGCTGCCAATTTCATACCTCATTGCTGCTCTTGTCAATAGTGTTGTCGCCGGTACCAGCGTAGCTGTTTAGAACGCTGTGATCGATCTTACGTCTAATCTCTACTTTTACGGACTCGCGTCTATCTAGACACTCTTCTCAATCACATCAAATTCAGGATACCAGGTCAGATTATTCCAATTTTTTAACTTAAAACAACCTCAGCCTTCTCCAGATCACCTCCGATTAATTTTCTAATTCTCCCGCCCGTATCACATCAGATCTCATCCACTCGCTCTGTATTCCGCCATCTTGACACAGTTTAAAAAAACGCCGTTTCAATTTTCATTTCTGTTCGTCTCACCCACTCCTCTTTAACCACAATGAACATCGGACCTTCACCACTCTCGACCCAACGCTTTTCGCTATCTACCGCCACAGCACAGTATTCCTACATCAACATTATTTCACTTATTCATTGCTTCTCTTACGCCGTTCCATAGATCTGATACTCTCTGGCGACATTGAGACAAATCCTGGCCCCAAGACACAATCCTCACATCATTCAGCCAACAAGAAGTTTCGTCTCTTTTCCCTCAACATTCGATCACTGCCAAACACAAAAAACTCCATCGCTCTCAGTGACATCACCTCCTCCAGTAGTCCACCCGACTTCATTGATCTCCAAGAAATCTCGCTATCCACTTCGTCTTCTACCCCGCCACCTCCCCCCATATCGCCGAATCCTTACCTCCTGGCTACTCCCTTCAAAACTTCCCTCGCAAGGCCTCCTCCGCACAGTCTACAATAAATGTATCTAGCTTCCAACTCCTCCAGCACTGTTCCACTGCTTTCTGCCAACCCTACTCCTCCTTCCCATCAGTCATCACTCCCAATTCTCTTTCCTGCCACTGAAACAGAAGTACTACTCCTGCTAAAGTCTCTTCCCAACAAGCAATGCGAACTCGATCCTATCCCCCACCTCTCTTCTAAAAGACTGTACCTCGATCCTTGTTCCTATGATTACTAAAATCATCAATCTCTCGCTCTCTGCCGGAACTTTTCCTATGGTCTTTAAACACTCACTCGTTTATCCCCTACTGAAAAAAGCAAATCTAGACAAAGAAAATCTTTCTAACTACCGTCCCATCTCCAACCTCTCCTTTCTGTCTAAACTAACTGAAAGAATTGTTCTTACCTGCCTTAATGACTACCTCTCAATAAACTCACTGCTAAACCCCCACCAATCTGGGTTCACTAAACACCACTCCACAGAAACTCTGCTTGCCTCTCTGTATAACAAACTGGTCTCTGCCGTCAGCCATCAACAAGCTTCCTGCCTCTACCTCCTCGACATCTCTGCAGCATTTCATATCATTGACCACAGCCTTCTTTGACTAGACTATCCTCTTGGTTTGGCGTTTCTGGGACTCCTCTACTCTGGTTCCAATCCTATTAATCCTCCAGATCCTTCTCTGTCAAAGTCTCCAACCTTTGTACGCAACCCCTCCCACTCACATGTGGTGTCCCTCAAGGCACCGTTATAGGACCACTCCTCATCATCCTCTATACCACACCATTAAGCCATCTCATACAGTCCTCCTCTGTTGACCACCATCTGTATGCAGATGACACCCAGCTCTACATATCCTTCTCCCCAACCTCTTTCTCCACCTCCATTGCACAATTACTGAATGTGGTCAACTGAGTTTCCGTATGGATGTCATCTAACCTCCTCTGCCTCAACCCTTCCAAGACAGAATTTATCCTCATCGGACTCCCTGAACAAATCAAGAAAATACTCGACGCTGCAATTCACTTACCCACTAACTCTTCATCTCTTCCCTTCACCTCAAATGTCCCTGTCCGAAATCTTGGCGTCACCTTCGATCCTCATCTCTCTATCTCCAATCACATCTCAAACCTCTTTCGCTACTGTTTTATACAGATTCGCGGCCCTCCGCATTCGACCCATGCTCGATTTCAAAACTGCTTCCACCATTGCTACCTCCGTCGTCCACTCCAAGGTCGATTACTGAAACTCCTCTTTCCTCAACCTTGAAGCCACACAAATCAAACGTTTACAATAAATCCAAAACTCATTAGCCAGTGCCGTCACCAAAACACCCAAGCATCATCACATCACCCCAATCTTCAAATCATTTCACTGGCTAAAAATCCCAGAGCGCATTGACTTCAAAGAATAAGCTTGTGCCCTGCGCTTAGCTTTAAAGTGGCGCTTTAGAAATTTGGAGCTTACGATTACGATTGTTTCAGCTGCATTCTTGGTTTTGCTCAATCTTACTTGCGTGAGCTTTGCCGCCCAGTGTCTGACGTCGCAGCGCGTCGGGTGCTTCGCTCTGCGACGAGGGGTGAACTTCTAGTTCCACGTGCTCGCTTGGCTTGTAGGCTGCGCTGCGTTTTCTCGGCTGTGAACCTTTCAATATGGAATGATCTCCCATCTGAGCCTCGCATATTGCTTGTGGTCCAATAGTCAAGTTTTACAAATCCCTCAAGTCCTTTTCTTTATTTGTGGCTGGGTTGGGTTGGGGCGTTTCTGAGTAGGTTTCTTGATTACTTGAGGCGCTACGTATATGCTCAGAATGAATGAATTAATTAATAAAATGATTTATTGATTTGATAAAATATTAAACACCTAACGAAGCAAGAATCTCAGTCACGGACGCCTTGAATCAGAAGTGACACACCAGCGAGTTCCAAGGACCCTACCAGGACAAAATCACATATACATGTATGTGTTTGTGGACGAAGACTTAACTATATAAAGACGTCGTTAGACGTCGTCTCTGCCTATCCAATGAGCACAACAGTTGTTTCTAATACAGGTCACGTGCCAAAATGCATATATCAATCAATCAATCAATCAATATCGTATTTATTGACTCCAATCACAGTAATCATTAACAGTACATACATACAATAACACAATAGCAAAACAATAAGTGTCAAAAGGACGGTATGCGTTGTTAAACAAGTTTAACCTTGAGGTGGGAGGCAACTGGGAAAGAAAAATCCCCTAAGGAACCGTAAGGTTCCGCTAATAGGGGACACCCTTATTAGTATTGAGGCAGCGGATTGAAGAGATAATGCAAACAAATACAAGTAATTATATTATAGCTTAACTAGTTAACCAAGCCAAGGAAGTGTGACCAGTACACGCACTAATTATGAATTATTGTTTAACAAGTATATTCTAAATCTAGCCTAAACCAGCGAAGACGACCAATTTGTCGTATATATGACCTGTGTGGCATTCCAAGTTGATGGACCAGTATATTTAAGTAAGTGAGAATTTTCGCGTATTTGTTCGACAGAAGATGGGTCTGTAACTGGAAGAGGATCTTATATTGTAAGGGTTTACAGTAGAGATGGGAATAAAAATGATAGTCAAAGATTGATGGTAGTTGTTTGTGGACAAATTTAACATAAACTCATTCGTTTGGAGTAATGTAATCTGATGCAAATCCAGAATATTTAAGCTCTTAAACAAGTAGTCGGACGAGCAGCAGTAGGCCAAAGGGGCACCAGCAATAAATCAAACAGCTCTTTTTTCCAGCAAACTTAATGACCGTAATTTAGTGGGATAGTTGGAGGCCCATATAATATTGCAGCAAGTAAGGTAGGGATATATCATAGTGTAATAGAAGTTGGTACGAATGTTAGTAGGTAATAAATAAGCAATTCTAGATAGCACTCCTATACTTTTTGACAAGTTTTGACGATACGCTAGCAATATGATCTTTCCGTGAAAGAAACTGATCAACCTGGACTCCAAGGGACTTAGCTGAGGAAACACAAGGTATAGTGACATTGTTGGGAAGATAAGTAGGATTAACTTAAGCAACTGCCAATTTTTGGAGCTCACTAACAACGGCAGAAGTCTTCTTCGATGCGATCTAAACAAGATGTAACTAGTTTTTGATAAATTCAAAGTTAACTTATTTGCGGCGAACCAATCATTGGCATGAGAGAGTTCATTGTTAATCAGAGAAATTATGGCTTCATAAGAGTTGTGCGAGGCGAATAGACTAGTGTCGTCAGCAAGGAGAAGAAAGTGCAGGAGGCGGGAAGCATGGGGAAGCATGGGGAAGCATGGGGAAGCATGGGGAAGCATGGGGAAGCATGGGAAAGCATGGGAAAGCATGGGGAAGCATGGGGAAGCATGGGGAAGCATTGGGGAAGCATGGGGAAGCATGGGGAAGCATGGGGAAGCATTCAATGATGACAGAAATCTTTACAACATGCTTAACTGACAAATAATCAAGATTAACCTCCACAGGCGAGTAACTACAAATCGCAACAGACTGGTTTTCTTTCATAGTCCAATGCAGCAAAGATAACAATATGCAATTGACACACGACCATAATGCGGAGGACATTTCAGTATGTTATGCAGTCACCGACGGTCGACCATGACATCCTGGTTAAGCGCCTGTCAAGGACTTAGGGATCCTCTCGGACGCGCTCGATTGGCTCAGATCCTACCCCTGCGGTGGTCAACAGACAGTGCTCTTCGACGAAATTTTGTCATCTGTCCACTCGCTGCTGTGTGGTCTCCCTCAGGGCTCCGCCCTCGGAGCGTTGCCATTCCTACTCTAAACGTGGGTGAGCTTGCGGCAAATCTCGGTCAGTCATCTCACTTCTACGCTGACGACACGCAGCTCTAAACGTCTGTACCTCCATGAACGGCTGTACAGATGCAGCAGCGGATGGAGCACGGAATCGACCAGATCGCTGAGTGGATGTGGTCAAGTAGACTGCGTCTCAATCCGGAGAAGACCGACTTCCTGTGGTGCGCGACCAGCAGAAGGTGTCTCAACTTTGACACTGGAGCTCTGAGGTCAGCTGTTGCTTCCGTCAGCTCCGTCTCATCAGGAGTTGCATTAAGTCCTTGCCTTTCGAGGCCAATAAAGCAGCCGTCGCTGCATTCGTCATTACTCGAGAGGGCCTTTACAACAGCTTACTGGCTGGCGTCCATGGTTGCCTCCTGGACGGTCTCCAGTGTATGTTTAACTACTATGCACAGCAGCGGTTAACCATCCAGATTTCTTATGAGATTATTTGCTATTAGCAACTTTTATCGCGCAAATGGTTTGACGTACAAGGTAAACATTGATTGTACGTCAAAGCAAATGAATATCCAGAAGATCAGGCCGCTAAATAAATTCGGCGCATCCTATAGCGAAATAGCAGTTATTTTAATAAATAGGTAAACAACATTAATAGGATGGATTATAATTTTTATGACACGTTACAAGAGAACTTGAAAACTAATAATTTCATAAATTATGTCAGACCTCTGCTGTGGATATACAACGACATTCTGTGGAGACGCTATGTCTGTGTCTACGACCAATCGCCAGAGGCCGTTGGTAACGGTATCGAGCAAACAGATGCGTCGATATCCTGCATCTGACCGTTAGAGCAGTTTGGAAACCCAGTCGAATGCAAATCCTGTTACCTATTTATGTAGAAAGCGCATAGGGATAATAAGGACGAGTTTATTGTCGATACTTTATATCATATCGTATCTGATTATTTATATAGCGCTTCTTACAGTACTAACTACTAGCTACTCAGAAGCGCTCTCAGCGTATATTTATATTAACAAACACTGAAGAGCCAACTGAAGCTGTAAATATATACATATATACATATATATATATATATAACAGTAATAATAATAATAATATTCAACATTTTACTGTCGTCTACTTTGTCACTTTGTGTCAATTAAGAAGAATATTATTATTTTGGAACAGCTGCTCCCTCGCCAAAATCCGTCTAGGCAAAAGTTCCTCGGAAGGCAGCAGCATTGAAGCATTGAATCGCTAACGATCGGCGTTGGTAAATTAAGGTAATACGACTCTTTCGGATCACCGGTGATAAGAGTTACCTGCCTATTGTCCAGGGGCGGCGATCCGGGGGGGTCGACGGGGACAAGTCCCCTCACCTTTTTAAGAGAGGAGACAATTTGTACGTGTGTCCCCCCCACGTTTCCTACTCCTATAATTTGGTGTCTCTCCAACCTGACAAGCGAGATCGCCGCCTCTACTATCGTCTAACTATTGTCTACCTTTAATGACCAATGCTGTTAATTGGACCTAGTGTTTCAAAATCCACTGGAACGACTAAGTGGTTTGTGATGAGCTGACTGTATTGGCGACCTTTCTTGCTGCTGCCAGTTCCGCTGCTGCCCCCGCCTCTGCCGCCCCGTAAGAAGGCGCCACGGTGTCGATTATTGTAGCACCCTATTCGAGGCTACGTCGACGTTGCCATGGAATGTCAAATCGCATGAATGTTGACTATAGTAATAAATAAAATAACTATACAATAATGATAATAATAGTTATTACTATTAATTGTACTATTGATGGTTGCGTGATAGTAGTAATATTCGTAGTGGTTGAGAAGTGGTTGTAGTAGTGGCAGTAAGAGGGGTTTTGTAGTAGGAGCTGTAACTGCAGCCCCATCAGCAGTACTAGTAAAACAGAACTTTTCTCTGCATTGCTCGTTTAATACAACTACAGTTATTCTTTTAAGTAATTTGCTGTTACAAAATCGAACGACCCCATATGAATATTTCAGATATAATAAGACAAGCTATTGCACTAAGTTATTGTACTCATATTATATGAAGATTGGAGACCCATTACATGCCAAATGATAACACCGAGAGTTTCTTGGCGCTTGAATGGCATAAACGGGCAGAGAACCTCTTGAAGAAAGCGAGGAAGAGAGAAATTTGTATGATTAACACAGACTTGCCAGATCGGACGTGGCCACGATGTCGAAGTAAATAGATTGATCGCCACCAGTTAGATTTGCTGTAGAACAAAAAATTGATTGCGAAAAGTAAAAGTAAACTTTTGACTCTCGATATCCTGTGTCCAAAGCGCCAATTCCAAATGGAGAAATCAATGGCTGTATTAAATTTTATCGCATAAGATGTGATGTTCGTCTGATTGGGTCGCATGGTAATATCCGTAATATAGGCTTCCGGGTCTCCGTATAGGATCGTCAAAGAACCAAGGCCGTCGAGAGTAGTTGTTGACCATATCAAAGCCTTAGAAGTATCAGCTGTACAAAAAACAGCATCGTCAAATTGCAAAGTTATTTGTCCTTAAAAGGTGATGCAGTTTTTTTTACATGTCTTGATTCGTGCATACGCAAATAACATAACATAATAAAACATGACAATCATAATCATCCGAATTCTAAAGCGCACTTGTAAGCCGAGCGCAGGGCACCAGGTTATTGACGAGCGCTGCGCCTAATCAGGGTTGTCCAAAGGGTATAATTATCTAGGTTAGGTCAAGGTCAGGTTTTCAGAGGGCGAAGAATTGCTGTTAAGGCGGATGTCGTTTAGGGCGTGAAAGGGAAGGCTAAGGGTTGGATGAGCTAGACCATGGGTATTTGAAGAGAGAACACTTGAGTTTTGGGTGATAAGCTAGTTTGGTGAGACATAGAGCAGCGCACCCCAAATTTTTCAGTATGTCGAACTGGCAGGAGGATATTTCCATTGCAGCCGGTGCTCAGTTATTTTTTTTAATCTAAATGCAAGTATGATTTTTTTAATCTAAATGCATGTATGATTTGCATGATTTAAATGTGTGACCAATTACAAGAACTAAACTCATTTCAATTCAGAATGTCGGTTTAGTTCTTGAATAAGACGCTGAGGGTTAGATTCCTACGTCCACATCAACCCCGATAGCTAATCTAGGCCGAGGAAACGGACAGAGGTCAGTTAAAATGCTAAGACCGGTCACAATAGACATTTGTCAATTCTTAAGAAAACATCTTCTACCAGCTTGCAGTAACAGGTACCGGTATGAATTAAGACCTAGGCCCCGCTGGATTTACCTAACCACTTACAGATTATCAGAATATCATGTCCACGCTCCACTATGGAAATATTCATTGAGCTAAGTAAGTTTAGATGGGTAATTTATTTATTTATTTATTGTTACCGAAATCTGATACCTCTCTTCTTACAAAATATTTTGCTCAGAAGTGCAAACACGCCTCGACCGCGCAATTGCAGTTGTATTGCAGAGGAATTGTGTGCGAAGGACTTGCTCAAGGTCCCTACACAGTGACTGACGCCCCGGACGAGGATCGAACCCGCGCGCTCAGCACACACTGAACGGTACGAGTTGATAGCTCTAACCGATCGGCCACTGTGCCACACTAATAATGCTCTACGCTACAAGACAAAAATCTTTTGAGATGACATTGTCTGACTAAAATGAACAATAACTAACTATAAGCATTTGTTATATGAGTTGTCAGCATAAATTTTGATTTTGTCAGCCTAATTAGTATTTCGAAAAAAAATATTAATTGATTTACTGAAAACAATTTTAAGTTGTCTCAAAATGTGTGGAATTAACAATATAAACACGCGGCTCGCTTACATGCGACCCGCGTGCAGATTTCAATTGGGAAACACATTTAAAATTGCTGTTGATCGTCTTCGAACGGGCAACAGCGTTGTCGGTAACATAAACGCTTTTACATGTATGTAGGCCTATATCCAATTATAGTATTATAGGGTCTCTCAGTAAGTCTGTGTACACACACCATTAGAAACTTGATCAACCATATACACAACGAATCATATATATATAATATATATATATATATATATATATATATATAATATATATATATATAATATATATATAGGCCTATAGACAACACAAAAACAATTTATTGACAATGTTTCATTAATCATTAGAATCTTTATCTTTTAAATATAATCCCATATACATGTTATTTATTCAGCATACCTCTCCTGTGTCTAAGCTCCGCATTAATACTTAGACCTATTTGTTATCAATGCAAATATGAACAAGGCATTTTCATATAGGCCTAAGGCATCAATACAAACCTAGAGATGTTCCAGTTTTCAGAAAAAAATTTCCAGTACCGCAAGGATGAGAAACAAGCGTCGAAATACAGTCCACATTAGTTCCATGGAGTCTTTTCTTATACCACAAAAACTATCCATTTGTTCCTGATCCCTGAATGTTTAATATTTTAAACAAAATCAGGTTTGTTTCATAAATACTTCTATGGTTATCGCATTTCTCATGCGGCTTTTTTTATTTTAATACTTAACCAACTGAATAAATTATGTCCTATATAGGATATACATCGAGCAAAAGCAATTAGAGATTTTACTAAAAGTCGGATTAATTTCTTCCTATTCTTTCTGACTTGTCCTAATAAATATTGTACAATCGAAACAGTATTCCAATTAACTTTTTAATTACAGACATTAAACATAGAGTGACACAAAAATTCGTTCACCGTTTTCAAAATGCGTTTCTTCAGGACGGGCTTGATATTTTGTTTTGATATTTTGTCTGTGCATATACAGGTCACATGAAAGATATTGATAAAAATCTGGCTTTGATCGGGTCATTGGTTGCCATTATGCATTAAGCACATTGAAGAGGACCAGTTTCCACAAAAAGACTGCCGTGCGATACAGTTTGTTCACCATAATATCACTGTAAGCAAAATATTGGACTTAGTAAACTATAACACAATAATTGTTACCATAGGTCTTACAGGCGTAGGCTATTGGCGTAGGCCTACTGTATTTTCGTTCTGCTTAATGATAGCACAGACTCTATACGGTATAGACCGAATCAGTAACTGAAGTGTCCCAACTTGTTTCGATCTCCACGCTCGTTGGAAGCGACGTTAGAGCTGATCAACGTTCTTTGAATCAGGATCTTTATAAACGCTGAGAGTCAAAATATTCGGCAAATTCTCAATAGGAGATAGATCCGGAGAGTTTTGGTGGCTAATCCATAATTGGCTTTATTCGTTACGGGAGTTTGTAGTCTAGCCACTTCATCGTCACAGCTGATGCATGGCAACGTGCACCATTCTGCCGTTGTGCCTCGAACGCTGGTCTCGCGTTTTGCTCGAAATGTTTGTAATGTAGTACTTCAAGTTCAGTCGGGTACTTTTTGGCACAACATGAATGCTTGTGAGACCTCATTCTGGCCAGACTGGCCGTCATCCCACCTCACATTTTCACTGACGGACTAAACTGCATCTGTGGAGCAGACGGAACGTTCTCCTTCTGTGAACCCCAAACAGAACCTGGTAGCGTTTTGTGCATTCGGTACACGAGACACATTGAACGGCGATTTATCGGTGAGCAAAACATTAGACTAGTCTTCCACAGTCCATTGTCGATGCTTCTATTTTTACTAAATTAAGCGGCGTGAATAGACGTCACATACAGGCACGAACCAGATATGCACATCCCGCCCCGCAGTGTACACTGTCATGTTATTCGAAGCACGATCGACTTGAAATTTTCAGGGTTATTTAATATTTGATTACTGTATACGCTCGAGAAAATATTTAAGAGATGCAAATCATTTTGACCGAGATATTTTAGTTAGAAAACGGGGAACGAACTTTTGTGTCATCCTATAATTACGAGCGTTACTTGCTGCATGCTGATGACGATATTAATTAATTGTCATGTAATAGCATGCCAGATGTCAACCTGCACCATGTCTCACACGAAAATAGACTATCTAGTAACGTTATTCAATCAGTCTATGGAGTACATTCAATATTTTCTTGTACAAAACTCGTGATATATAGTTTCTACTGTCTTTTGTAGGCAGTTCACCGTCTCAGGCGGCGTCAGGCAATAGTGGCGTCTAATTGGCGGTGGAAGTAGAGGACTCAGTACATGGTTGTGGTTCCTCTCGATGTTCTGTAGGAGACGGTCCTCGGCAGATCCTACTCGGTAGGCTACCCCATTGTGGGGTTACCTTCGCAGAGATACCCATTCGTGCAGTTCTGGACAGCAGCCGTTCAAGTCGTTAGCGATCTGATAAATTCAAAATTCTCCCACTATGCGGGGAAGCGCACAGTAGGCGGAATACTGTTTTAGTTTCAGCGACTAAACTCAGTGCATCATCAGACAGAAGCTGCTGTATTGTTCCGAAGGACTCTCGTTATTTATTAGGCCTACTCTCTGCATTCTTACACGTGTAAAGCTATCTCTTACAGAGGAGAAGTCATTCCCCACGGAAGGGCTCACCGTATATTTACCACCGTGGGCCCTTCTACTTAACCCTTGCAATCCGTAGTAAGATTTTATTCGGAGGGTCTACCTCATCCCTTCGTTGCCTGATGACCTTCCTATTTCCACAGGGCTGTCGCGGTGAGAGCGCTCTTGAATAGCTAGTATTTTGTAAGCGCTGCAAAAATAATTCTCAGCTACGATGTGATACGATTATTATAGGGCCTATGTAAGACGATACCAAAGCAGTAGGCTAATATTATAACATAGGTTCCATCTAGTAGAGGGTTTCATGAATCATCGTCTGAGCCTATTCTCCTTTCACGTGATGAGCATTCAAGAGGTAAGCATATACATTATGCTCAACGTAATCGGAAAGAGACGTCAACTCACCGATTTTCTGCCCAAGCGCAATATTTTGGTTGATAAATGTGAACCCATAATTTTCGCAATCAATCTCAGTGCTTCCTAGACTCCGATCAAGCAGCTTTTAAGCGCGCAATTGTAACCAGGATGAAGCTTTCGCAATTGAAAGCCATAAAGGATGTACGAGGAATTAAACGGATGGTCAATATGCAAAGGCTTCATTGAAGCAAGCCTTTGCAGACGATGGGATTGAAGGTCTTTCAGGTCATAGCTTTGCACAGAGGACTTGACGCCAAGGACGACACGATGATAAACGGTGAACAGCTTTCTGTCTGTTGTCTGTCGATAAACACTGACATAACAGGAAAAAAATAGGCGACTGAAAACCTTTTACAGACTACGTTCAACATTTTAGTAGCCTATACTGATGTATGTATGTATGTATGTATGTATGTATGTATGTATGTATGTGTGTACGCATGTATGTATGTATGTATGTATGTGTGTACGCATGTATGTATGTATGTATGTATGTATGTATGTATGTATGTATGTATGTATGTATGTATGTATGTACGTATGTAACTGGACATAGTTTACACGTTTTCATGACCTCATGATGGTATAGAAATATGGTCATTTAACAGATTTAAAGAGGCTCTTCTAAAGCTGAGCTGAAAATAATTTACGAATTTCAAACTGATCTTGCAGATTCTAATTTGATAGTAGACTAACGTGTATAAAGACTGTGTACAAAGACACATATGTAGCCTATTGTGCACACTTGCAGTGTTTCATGTTTTATTTCACACGTCCTTACGTCTTTTATTGAGAGTGTTCGCGAACTTCAGATGACGCTCCAAATTTATTCTGCGAAGCTTCACACGCACGTGGTTTCAATAACCGATGCTACTCTTGGGTGATATTCCTACAAAGGCAAACACATAAAACGCGAAGCCTTGGCCTACAAGTGGTTAAACGCTAGAAACCATAGCGAATGCCTTAACAGATATACAACAACCCAGTTACCGTATTAAGTCTGCATCACAGTTACAAAATAAGATTGGTTTATTCAGAGTAGGCTATAGTCGGCCTACATCATGTGCTGATGATTGGCATCAATGGCCATTCACATCAAGGAACGAATATGACATAACGTGTTTTATCTTATTCAGTTTGTTAGGACATGGAAACATATAAAGAAGACATAATTATAACTGATATGAAAACCTGCTGCCGTAATAAACACCAAAATAGGGGCCTATTTGTAACAGAAGACACAGCGAAGTAAACAATAAAATTTAATAGCAGGTTTTCAGGATGAATTCCTGTTAAAGTACAATAAACTTGTGCATAATTATTATGTTAATGTATGTATCGACCGATAGTGACGGGTGGCTCTTCAATATATCGACCGACACACGGCGAGTGCCACCAGTGACTTTCGGTCGATCAATCCTCTGGCAGATCAGTCCTCCGTATGCAACCCATGTATGGTTCTCGTCCGATTCTCAGGCCCGTTGTCCTCTCCTTATAAAGACATGATCGACTAACCGCGACATCATGATTATTGCTACTCAATCAATGACGCCGTATCATGCGCTTGCTATCAAATACAAATTGCTGCGTTTCGACTTCAAATTAATGAATTTTTGGCTTAATCCTTCTGCGTAGACTAATATCCGGACGTGCGTTATCTTCCAATAGTGAGGGACGACTCTTCGACACCGTCACCGAGTCTGCGAACGTTGCTACATGTACCATTAGACTCAACTTGGCCCAGAAACTCCATGCCATCTGTCAGCTGTAAACGGGAACCATTGGTTGGTTCCACGCTGGTGCGTGGGCCCACCACTTGTGACTCTTTCAGCTTACTGTGTACAGCTAATATTTAAGAGAGCCAAGAGAGAGATCTGTCCAGCGTCCATAGCGCCATAGAGATCAGAAATGAGGTAGATAAGGAAAGTATCATGTGATTGGCTCTCTGAAATTTCTTTATTAATAATATCCAATCGTTTGCAATCGCAGGAACAAACGGGTCGGACTCTTAAGTAGCTAGTATCGTGGTTCTTGTTCATGCCTTTGTTACTGTTCGAGTTGACCATTGTTGTTCCCTACTTGCTGGCCTTACTCTTGTGGTTCTGGGACGGTTGTACCGAGTTCTGCGCTCGGCTGCTAGGCTTGTTGGGCGGTTTCCTAAATTCTTCTCCGTTTCTGCATAGCCTACATGCGTGATGTTTTGCATTGGCTGCCAGTGTCACAGCGAATCTCATATCGCATTGCTATATTGTTTCGCGTTGCATTCTTGGTTGTGCTCCATCTTACTTGCGTGATCTTTGCTGCCCAGTGTCTGACGATCCGAGTGACGGTGCAGCGCGTCGAGTGCTTCGATCTGCTACTAGGGGTGAGCTACTGGTTCCACGTGCTCGCTTGGCTATTAGGCAGCGCTGTGCTTTCTCGGTTGTGGGCCCTTCAATATGGAATGATCTCCCATTTGAGCTCCGCTCTTTGCTTGTGGCTCAACTGTCAGGTTTTTACAAGTCCCTCAAGTATTTTATCTTCAGTCGTGGCTGGGCTCAGAGCGCTCATGAGTAGGTTTCTTGAAGGGGCGCTAAATAAATGCTCAGAGTGAATGAATGAATGAATGTACGCTCTTAACCAACGTAGCTAATTGGACCAAGTTATGGCCTCATGACCAAAGTAATTATAAATTACAATAATATACTTTTATGAGAATTCTATGCTGCAAAAAGTAATAGAAAATATATTATAATTAAATTAATGTAAAAAATAAAACAATGTTAACTTGTTTTGAAAATGTTGGAAAATATTTTCATTCGTTCTGGCCTCGAGAGTTGAGAACCCTACATGTAGGCATGCGTGTTATGCGCCACAGGTTAACGCACCTCTGCTACTAGGCCTTTGCATTGCAAGTAGTCTATAGGCCTATGTGGGTGTGAGTGAATGTACGTTTGTATGGGTCGATATATATATATACGCACGCGTGTGGAAATAAATATAGATAAATATCAATCAATCAATCATAAAAACTTGATATAGCGCCCCTTCAAGATATCTACTCAGATAAAATAGGTAAAACCCTTTCTAGAAAGTTAATTTTACTGCCAAAGATAGTGAAAGATAGTATTTTCCTTTCATCGTAAGATTCATCTTTTGGGATATAGTTGTCTTCTAACAGCAGAGAGGAAGATGAGGGTATGCATAAACAACTGTATAGATGTGGCTAATACGTTAATCTTAACTATAATGTAATGTAATATAACAATTATATAGCTGAACTGGTGGAAGATGACGCACATTCGGATAATAATTATCGTCGAGGCACAAGGAGTATGTTGAAAAGGCAGAAGTATAATGCATACAATACGTATTACATGTGGGTCTGCCTGTATAGTCATTGTTAGTTAGGCGTGCGTGAGTCATCATTCTGGGACTTCCGTGTAGTCGTTAGTCTGCTGTGGTGACATCGTTTGTCTTGGTGGAGGCTTTGGGGGTTCCATATCCGATTTAATCAGCTCAGCGTAGGTTGGGGGGTAAATTGACATATATCTTTCATTTCCACGTGATTGCTGTTGTGTCTGTGAATGGTTGGTAGCATATGGTGTCAACGAATGCTCATACGTCATTCCCGCAGAGCCTGAAACCGTGTCTACATTTCCTCCTGTTGGCATCTGTCCTAAATCGATGATCGTAGAATAGTCTTCGTTGGCCATTTGTTGCGTTTCGTTCCTACACAGAACACCCGGAAAACTTATTAACTGAACAAGACGTTCGTTCATTCGTTCAGTCAGTTAATTTTACTGCCAAAGATAGTGAAAGATAGTATTTTCCTTTCATCGTAAGATTCATCTTTTGGGATATAGTTGTCTTCTAACAGCAGAGAGGAAGATGAGGGTATGCATAAACAACTGTATAGATGTGGCTAATACGTTAATCTTAACTATAATGTAATGTAATATAACAATTATATAGCTGAACTGGTGGAAGATGACGCACATTCGGATAATAATTATCGTCGAGGCACAAGGAGTATGTTGAAAAGGCAGAAGTATAATGCATACAATACGTATTACATGTGGGTCTGCCTGTATAGTCATTGTTAGTTAGGCGTGCGTGAGTCATCATTCTGGGACTTCCGTGTAGTCGTTAGTCTGCTGTGGTGACATCGTTTGTCTTGGTGGAGGCTTTGGGGGTTCCATATCCGATTTAATCAGCTCAGCGTAGGTTGGGGGGTAAATTGACATATATTTTTAATTTCCACGTGATTGCTGTTGTGTCTGTGAATGGTTGGTAGCATATGGTGTCAACGAATGCCCATACGTCATTCCCGCAAAGCCTGAAACCGTGTCTACATTTCCTCCTGTTGGCATCTGTCCTGAATCGATGATCGTAGAATAGTCTTCGTTGGCCATTTGTTGCGTTTCGTTCCTACACAGAACACCCGGAAAACTTATTAACTGAACAAGACGTTCGTTCATTCGTTCAGTCAGTTAATTTTACTGCCAAAGATAGTGAAAGATAGTATTTTCCTTTCATCGTAAGATTCATCTTTTGGGATATAGTTGTCTTCTAACAGCAGAGAGGAAGATGAGGGTATGCATAAACAACTGTATAGATGTGGCTAATACGTTAATCTTAACTATAATGTAATGTAATATAACAATTATATAGCTGAACTGGTGGAAGATGACGCACATTCGGATAATAATTATCGTCGAGGCACAAGGAGTATGTTGAAAAGGCAGAAGTATAATGCATACAATACGTATTACATGTGGGTCTGCCTGTATAGTCATTGTTAGTTAGGCGTGCGTGAGTCATCATTCTGGGACTTCCATGTAGTCGTTAGTCTGCTATGGTGACATCGTTTGTCTTGGTGGAGGCTTTGGGGGTTCCATATCCGATTTAATCAGCTCAGCGTAGGTTGGGGGGTAAATTGACATATATTTTTAATTTCCACGTGATTGCTGTTGTGTCTGTGAATGGTTGGTAGCATATGGTGTCAACGAATGCCCATACGTCATTCCCGCAAAGCCTGAAACCGTGTCTACATTTCCTCCTGTTGGCATCTGTCCTGAATCGATGATCGTAGAATAGTCTTCGTTGGCCATTTGTTGCGTTTCGTTCCTACACAGAACACCCGGAAAACTTATTAACTGAACAAGACGTTCGTTCATTCGTTCAGTCAGTTGACGCGTGGTGGTCACCGATGAGTATAACCATAACCATAACCAACCATTTTTATTGACTGCCTTCAACCGAAGGAATATGAAGAACATAAAATAAACAAGTAAGTTGAGTACAAGCGAGTGAGTAGAGATCTTTTGATTATTTTGCTAATTATTTTTGTTTAGAAAGCAAACAAGTTTATAAAAGTCAGATACTACTTTTCAGATAAAGTCAACATAGAAAACCTACAGGTAAAGTACAAATGACACTCCTATTTCTAACCCATGAAAATCCTGTCCAGATGTATACGAAGGATCAGTCATACTTAGCTCTAACTCGACGACGTTTTAGGTAGGGATTCGATACCTGAAGCATTGTCGAGTTATCGCTCCGAAGACTGATCTCTGGCTTTTTCTTGGTCTAACACTGAACCTGTAGGCTAGTCAGTTAAGAAGTTAATCCCGAAAAGGAGTAGTGCATAATAATAATACCACGTTTCACTCACCTACGAGGTTACAAGTAATTTGTTAGATCATCATACTTAACATAACAATAATTCATCATAAGACTTTTGAAACTTATCTCGTGTCTGCTGAAGAACACAAGTCCGTTTGATGTGGATAAGCCCAGTGAGATGGCATTAAAAAACATATGCGCTAAATTATGCTTGTTCGCTTGAAATACATTTGGCTGTTAGACCACATTAATTGAAATTGACTCAAACACGTGCATGTATGACTGTACGTACATACTCAAATATATATGAAATTTATTCATATATATCTATCTATATATATGAATAAATTTCATATACGTTTGTATAAGTATATATAAGTACATATGATGAATTAATGTCATAAATATATATATATATATGTATATGTATATATATGGACATGCTTTGATTTTTTTATTTATTATACCTTTGTGGATTCTTCTTACATCGTCGTCCAAAGATTACACCCAGTGTAATGATCACAGCAATCACAACGACAGAACCACAAATGACAGCAGCCAAGATGACCGTTGTATCTAGATCAATGATACCATGCATATGTCGTAGAATGATATGCACAAATTATGCATACACGAAAGCATGTGCGTATGCATGTAAGTATTAAGTATATATGCATCCATGGATGTTTGTATGTATGTATGCACTCATAACTATGTATGTATTGATGTATGTATGCATGTGTGTAATATTGTGTGCTCATGCATCTATGAATGCATGCATGTTTGTATACTTATATATTATAGCCTAAGTGTCACTCATCGCCATGCATGAAAGAGATTGCTTTGACTGAGTCACATATAATGACCTATAGAGGCAATCGAACACAAAACATAATATATCCAAAGCAGAAAAACTCTTCTGAACGGTTCAGACAATCTTATTGCTGAAATGCAACTACACTTGCTTTCAGGAAAGTAGAATAGAGCAACTTCAGTTTCAAAATATAATTTTCGTTTCTAACTCTGAGATTAGAGTGTTTATTAAAACCAAGTTTTAATTGTTGATAGACTGATCGTCACATACGCTAATCGAAACTTTAAATCTTCACGTATAAATAATAGCAATTATGTGATATTCACATCGTGTTATTTTGATCTTAATGTCATTCTTCAATAGCACAGCAGTTGATTTAACACCAAAACTGATACAGAATGCTTAACTACACAGGACACAGATTATGATGTCATTGTGTTAGATCATTTTGTTATTATATCACCGACGAAATTTCCCGTTATATTTCCTACCAGTTGATGTCTTGGTTGGCTCAAATCCCACCGTAGTGACAGCTGTACTAGAGCTACTTCCTGTGGTTGCAGGCAAGTCACCTACAAAATTATTTCCTCACTTAATTAAAGAACTACAGGCCTGCAGTTGTATATTTATTTCGATTTGTGAAAAAACTTCACAAGATTGAGGTGATTCGCGGGAACAGATTCATTCACAGGCGCTCAGTCAATACAAAATGGACAACCAGGATAAAAATCGGTTCCAAGTCAGGATACAAACTGATCGGACAGAAGGCAGACAGTTAGTCGACTAACGGGTACGGCGCTAAGAATTGATACGGCGAAAGAGGCAAGGCAAGAGGAGGAGTCAGGAGGAGATTTGTCGAATAATCATTATGATATATATATATATTATGAAGACATAATAATTATTACTAATATTATATACATTATTGTAATAAAATAATAATTTAATGCTACCATTATTATTATTATTATTATTATTATTATTATTATTATTATTATTATTATTATTATTGCTGTTATAATTATGTTGTTGTCATTGTTTGCTTAAAGTAAAGATTGATGTTTCATAGAACATCTCAATAATATGCATAAAGAGTTGGCCTGTAATATTTAGACATGTTCATTACAGCAAGGTTGTGATTCTCGTCGTCCTAAAAATTAAAATAAGTCTAAGAGTAATAAAGTCTAATTGATATTTATGGTAATTATTTACCTGTTGACGCACTAATCGACCTAAACGCAGGTGTAGGCCTCCTACTAGAACTTGTAAGATTTATCAATCTTCCTGTGGCAAAAATAATCATCCATCTGAAATTGCTTGAATCGCGTTTTTATTTAGTTGTTCATCAACTCATTTAAATGATATGTGTTATGTGTTTGGAGTGTGCATGTGATGTTGCTATTGCCCTTCGTTGGGCTGCATAAAACAGCACCATTGCACTTTACATTGTAAACATATTTGAACGAATAAAAACAGTTGTTTACACTCTGCATGCGAATAACTGACTAACAGTTATACGACACGCTTGAGAAGTATGCTTTCATCTGCCACGTGCGCCAAGATGGCCGATGTTGTTACTTTCTGCAATAACAATTAAACGACAAGCAAAACGTTTCCTCACGGCCACATCAAAACTAATACGCGTAGACTCAACCTAGTAAGTCTTTGTCTCTGTACAAGACTCATTCTATGACCGAATTCGCTCTCAGGTTCAAAAGTGTCCAATCATTTGTTTGGCCTGGCAGCGACAGCATTCGGATAATTAATAATATTAGACCTGATGTGAAGTAATGATGTCATGTGAGGCGAAAATTACACGTATTTCTCAATTGCTGCTATGACAATGCTTACAATAAACGTAGGCCTAGGAAAGAATACGATACAGGGCCTAGGCCTACAAACTTACTCAAGACCATCAATACACCCATAAGCTTTAGAAACGTACACATACCTTTGCTGAATAGCGCTAGAGCATACGGGTTGGTGAATCGATTACCAGTGAGATTGCGTAATTCACCATTAGTTTTGTTGATTCTCTGAATTTGTCTAAAATTGCAGTCATATCAGGCAACGTCGTTATACCGTGAGCATTTTCTCAACACCTAGAATACGGCCCCAGTCCGAAGACCACGAAATTACTGTGGTTCTTTCACTTTTTGATGCAGTAGGCATAGCTTATAGATTGATCACCACGTATCATCATATTTTATTTACACTGATCAAAATCACTTGCTTCACTATACGTAATTATGTTTCAAGTATAAATAATAATACTGCCTCATGTTTAGAAGCTTATGAGATTGGCCTCTGAATTAAAATTGTTGTCAATAGATCGTTTCATTGTCTGCCTACCAGACAGTGCTGATATTCAATCGCAGGTCCCAAGACATTTTTCTCTGCCAGATAAAGTTCGTTTGGTGAATTATTTTATATCCTTCGGGTTCAAACTGGAGACTCATTGTCTTTCAACTTGACTCGTGTTTCTCAACTGCAGTCATTTCTATCAAATCAACATTTTTTTTCTTTCAACCCAACTCATTTCTTTCAACCCAACTCATTTCTTTCAACTCGACTCATTTTTTTCAACTCGACTGCATACTCAGGTTGATGTGAATTGATTGCAATGAAGCGTTCCACTGTATATTCACCTTTGATTCGATGCGCTGATGTATACAAATAGGACATCAACTGCCAAGCCTGTGATTGATGATGTTGAAGATAGCTGGCGTATTAATGAACGTCCTGTCCCTCCGTAGCCCACCTGTTCTAGCCCGCCGTTACTGTCTGCCCAGTAAATCACCTGGTCTGAGAGACAAAATACATGTAAATCTGTTGGGATTGAAAAACATGAGACTGGCCAATAAATGGAGTAAACTGTAACAAAAATTCCGACAACCAATGACCGATGGATTTAAAGGTTGCAATGCCAGAGAATAATTTCAAAAATGCTAGGAAGTTTGTCATAGTGTTTTCGGTGTTCATCACAGGTCTGATAAATGGCACAACGTCAAGAGCCAGCTTCTTAGCTGTAGGCCTATGTATAGAAACCGACGTTATTTCATTACCTTTTGAAATAAAAACCCTCAATTTTTCCTTGGGCTAAACTTACCCAGTTTTGGAGCCACTTCCTTCTTGTCTCTGTAATCAACCCGATGCCTTGACTAATTTCGACGGCTCATTTGACACGAATTTTAATACGATTTAGTAGAAAGAATGTTAGGGACATGCCTTCAAATTATGAAGGCACTGGCGTTAAAATTTACTCATGTAAGCCCATTTGCTGTCAAATTTATTTTAAACTGCTAACTTTATGTATTAAATAATATTATGAGATATCAAAGCCTACTCGGTGCATCTATTGCGATTGCTGTAGCACAAAAACCGGAAACTGTGACCACTGATAGGTGATTGCTTGGGTTCAACATTTGCGCTTGTTCGATACTACGACGATAGCTGCAGTCCGACCAAAACATCAATCTACAATTGTAAACATAACCTCGCACTTTGACATAGGCCTAGGCTATGTATGACCCGTCTCATATTTCTTGGAATAGCAATAGATCCGTGGAATAATGAAACAGATGAGAGAGATCTAATTCACTGATTAGACGTTATTTTAGGAATTGACATCGTATGTAGTCCTATCTATACGATTAAAGTAAATCATTAATGTGTCTCACAAAGCTCTGTACGTAGTACTATTAATATTAACGTAATACCGTTTATCTTAACGTAATACTGTTTATCTGAAGGTAATGCCGTTTATCTTAACATGATACTGTTTAGTGTTTAGGCCTACCTAATTGAATCATGTGCGTATTACAACTGCCCCCACTATTGTTATCTGAATGAGACGAATTATTTAAGCGCGTTGGTGCAGTGGAAGACAGTGTTCAGACGAAGTGTCACTGACGAAATATAGGACCATAATTTATGCCAATATAGTTAAATCTTATTTTTGCAAAAGTGACTTCTGTCACCTCTGCTAGCAATAACTTCCGTTCCTGTTCGAACTAGACGCTACATGTGATTTTGGCTGACATAGGCTTGATGCTGTAACGTTACCTGTAGGTTGCACACGCATTCTATTAGGTCTTGTCAACAACAAAGCATATAGTATTTCGCGTATCCGACGGGAATATATCGTTGTAAAAGTATTAAGGAAAGTAAAATCTATTTTAATTTGTTCACCTATTCTGGACGTCCAAGGCTATCGCTTTTGCCAGAGTACCATCTCCGGAGACGACTGCTCTGGGATCTTCGCCTAATAAAGATGCTCGATTTATGGTGCCCAAGCCGTGGTTTACATAATATAACAACCGTTCAACTGTGTCAACAGCCAAGCTGCTAATTTCCGTATCTGCAAACCAAAATCAATCTTCTTTCAATGAATAATAAACTGGGGCAATATAGATCACATGATTTTATGTCATAAACTGAATCAAATAAAGGCGGAATTGACCATAACAAGAGTCACACAGGAGGCGAACGGAGGATACATGATAAATGGAATATGACAGTATTATCACAAGTATGAATTAACCAAGTCTGAAGTCAAAATCTGAAGGCTGCTCCACTATTTTGTCAATTTCTTGTGTTTTCATTTAATGCAGTCACACTTTAAATTCCGGAGTGTCGTTGTAAATGCATCACAATTTAAGCGTGCAGCCAATAGTTAGGATCGGCGATACTGAGTATCGTAATAATTAGTAACGCTCTGCAAGTAGGATAATTTTCAAAAAAGTTGGCCTATTTTAAAGAAATGTATTGGCGTCACTCGCTGATGAGAGATCCTAAGGAGTAATATGGGTTGATAATAGGTATCGAATAACTCGTACATACCAAGCTACTTGTCAGTTAATGCACTGGTTTAGAGGTAGGCCAAATGTTCTATACATGGACGAAGCGAATGTCTAGAAGCGAATGTCTAGAAGCGAATGACTAATATCTAATTACCTTGAAACGTTACTACGGTTGATATTGTTTGGTTGGCGAGTGTCACCCTTCTGATTAAATTTTTGGTGCTGTCAAAACCGTATATCGCGTTGGAGGGTGGGTCGTAATCCATTGCGGTGACGGTGAAAAGGTCCACTGGAGTACTGGAGGCGGCTCGAACCTCTCCAGTTGCTAGGTCAACTTGATAGATGTTGTTCTGAGATTGATCGGAAACTAGTAGGAAATTATCTTCCAAAGGTTCTGAAACAATTGCCAAGTAATCGACAGTCAAATAGGCAAACTGCTCGTCCATATGCACCTTCAGTACCACTCATAATAGGCCTAACTAATATTATTGTTATCGTCTATCATAATATTTAAGGGCAATACTTATTGTGTAATTGATAATTATATTCAAATAACAATTTAATTTTAATTTAGAATAATATTTATATTCATGATAATGACATTATCATCTTTATCGTATTGCTGCTGCAGCAGTTATGTTCAGCAGATTAAGATGTTCTCTGGAAGGCAGTTCAGACATACACACATGTGTGGAAAGGCTATGGCAGATCATTAAGAGCAACTATACCAATCAAGTGCAAGAACAGATATATAGTATTTACCTGGTTTGCAAGTGGCTCCGTCAGAATCCAGAAAGAAACCCATCGAGCACTGACAAACACTTTCTGTTGCGGTTTTGGTCATGCAGAAGTGGTTGCATCCTCCATTATTCAGACTGCATGGACCTTAAATATCATGGTTGATTCGAGTAAGTAAGCACTTGCTACAGATGCTTTTCTGATTAAGCTATTTCAAATCTACACATTTTAGTGATGGTTAAATCCGCTCATTGAGAACCTATTTTCGTTTAAATTTAAAAAAACTTCATATGATATCTTTTTATATTCAGTCGGCATCCAGCAACTAGATTATGTAATACCATGCATGTATTTTCGTTTCCACCATAAACACTGACAAACTGCAGTATTGTTACAAGATATTGTACTGACAGGCCCGCCGACATAAATTCCAAGACACCGGGCAGAGAATATCCAGACATCTAGGCAGAGCAGCAATGGTCTCTTAGACGCAAAAAATGACAAGTCAAGTGAAATTCAGATGCCTGAAGTTAACACTGATTATTGCTCTTCGCTCGTTGTGTTTCGGCCCCTCATACACACAGCTTCGTTGGCGATAGTTAACATGATTCATCTAAGTATCAATGAAACAGTTACTTGTGAAAGGAGGCTGCTTTTCAGGTGCATTGGCTGTCATGTCAACTACTCCAGCTGTATCATTTGCCATTACACAGCCGAAGAAAGTCCGCTGAGTAAAATTGTAGGCATAACTTTTAGGTTGTGTTCTATCGCCCAGAAAAATGTAATCCTGTCATTGAACACCATAGAACAGTAAGTCAAGAGTCATATTGGGTTTATGCTACAGAAATAAAACGTATTATTGGCTAGCGAAAACGGAATAAAGGTCGCTAAAACAGACTTCTAAGGAATTGACAAGTATGACAAAGATATACATACATATATATATATATAAATATATATATATATATATCTGTCTCCTTCTCTCTTTGTTTATGGATGGAAAGGAAGTGTGACTCAAAGAAAGAGGACAGAAGAGGATAAATGGAAGGAGGAAGGAATTATGCAAAAGACGTGAAGATGAAAAAGAAATTAGGCAGAAGATGTGAAAGCGTCATAGAAGTTACTTCGTGGATTTGTCATATTAAGCTAAATCTCACATTTTCGGTTGAACTGAAAGTAAGGCACGAGAATAGGAAGTGGTTGGCCCTTACACGTAGCTCTAAACCGACACAATACAAAATTAGACTTAACAATTAAATGAAAAAAAACAGAAAGTAATCAGTGGAGGTTCAAAATGAAGAAATCAATAAACCCCTTTGGGACCAACGAGGTCCCGCTATCGGGGCCCACCAGTTCTCACGTGGAAATACTAGCAACGATTTCTTCAGATCGCGCTTTGATCTTTCGAATCATCAATTATTTCAATAATTGCAATATCAATTTAATAACAAAGTGACTGTGGTATGCCATTACATAAAATTTAATAGTTATAACCTTAAAAATGACAAATGAAGAAACGCTTGAGAAGAGTTGCATAGACCAAAAGGAGAGACCGGATCCATCAAAGTTGACAAAGCCGATTCTTGACGCCGCTGAATCGAGCCAGAGCAGTCGTTGAGTAGCGAAATCAACGACAAGCGTCGTTGGTCGTTGTAGGTTAGTATAATTAACAATTATCTGACGATTGTTCGTCGCCAAATCTAATCTCTCGATCTTCGGACTGGAATCAGTCCAGAAAAGGAATCTAGCCATGGACATTTATAAACATTTAGCTTGCATGCCGTAATAGATAATAATATTTAAGGAAGGCAAAATGAATGAGAGTTGGAACGGAAAATCAACGTAATTATCATTTACATAATCATCATCACCTTCACTAATATAAAAAGCATTGTGATCATCAGTATGTCATAGCAACGATCACCAAAATCAAGAAAATCTATCTGATAATGATGATTATCATTATCGTGGTGATGATCATCATCATAATGTATCCATACATGTTAAATGTACGGATGCAATGCACGTATTTTCGTTCCCGTCTAAGCAATGCTCCTCTCCAGACATATTGAATTTGTTACTCTATATAAGCATCTGCTCTCACTTCCACCGCTGTCTCTCGTTTATGTTAAGGGCACCCCTACTAGCGGGATCATGGTCTCTTAGAGTTTTCCTTCCCTTTTGCTCACTACCATTCTCTCTCTGTTTCGTTACTCGATTTATTGTTTGATTGGTTGATTGATTGTATTGTGTTCAAGAAAAATCTTTGGCATTGGTATTGATATTTGCAGGCTATAAATCAAGTTTAGCACCGTCTGAAAATCCAAGGATAAAATACGTTCGCATTCCTCATCTTAAGGGTCTCTTCAAAGGACTAAGTTTTGTCTGATGGTCGCTTGATTAAGTTTTCTTAGCAGGCAATGTGGTCCCTGAAGAGTTTTCAATAAATATAAACTTATGAAGTAATTTCAAGGAACGGTTTTTCAAAAGGCAATGATAAGGTGCAGTTCTGAGAGTCGGGGCAGAATTGAGTAAAACAAACAGTCTTCACGGGTTTTGCTATGCCTAGCTCACGCTTGTGCAAGCATCACCCTTAATTTTATTTTTCAGTTGAATAGAAGCTGGCACCCTTTACAATTCCCACACGGATTTGCTCTTTCAGTAACATTGTATGTGTTATTTTCATGCAGATACGGTCAAGCCAAATAGCTGAATTCATGTATCGTGAGGATATAGTAGTAATCTCCATTCGGCCATTAAGAGGCCAGACATCTTGTTTCCTAGGTACGGATATTCACACTCACCTTAACAGAAATATTATAGATCCTACTACAGGCTGATTGCACTCACTAAAACTCAAATGTCATCTTTAAAATCTACTGGCACCCGTATATGGAATGACACACCTCTAGTCTTCTGGTTTGGCCTTTAAAGGCACACACTGCCCTCATGGTGTCAACAAAATGACCTAACTCTCAACCGTCTTTAGCTAAACCCATATGTCATTTATATTCTCTTCTCTTAATTTTACTTTTCATTGCAGGCTAAACTAATTAAGCTTTCTGTTTTAGATTTTATTTTAATCGATTCATCATAAACATTTGTAGGCTATGATGTTCTGTATGTATACGGCCGTTTACCCTGTATTAAAGTCTAAAGCATTAACTATAGGTACGTAGGAGCCCTTAGCTAGCTAGCTACGTTATATTGCAAGCTATGAACAAAGATGGTCTCGCGGTTTCCCACTTGCAATCAGAAGCCACAATGTTTCCCTTATCGCACGATTTATAGACACCCCAGAGATGAAAACAATTTATTTCTAAGACTGCATATATTATATTATATTATATATATTGATCCTTAATGTGTTCCCGAAGTTAACTCTATGTTGTCAAGACGTTTGCACAAAGAAGCTAACAATGTATTCTCAACTTTGTATCATGTCTGGAAAGTTCTTGTGAAGTGTTGTGGCGTCAGCTGCGCAGCGTAAGAATATTCTTAGTAATAGTCATACCCTTGCTGTGGATAAACAGCGGCATCTTGCGGTGATGTTATCCCGGATTCGACAACTGGTCGCCAAAATAGATAAAGCTTTGTCTGTACGACACAGATTCGCTGATAGATGGCGTCTGACCAGTAAAGCTGATTCGATACCCAATCAACAGTCAGACCGGTCAACTGCGATAAATAGACACCAGCGATCATAACTAAACGAGTTAAAAATAGTCCCCATAAGCATTGCTCGTTGCTAATTATAATTTTCATTTAACTTCAAACTGACAGGCCGCAGTATGATTACGAGTGCATTATAAGTATCTGCATGATGACAACTTGACAAGTTACTACAGGAGTCGAATTTAACTGACGGCAACCATGCAAGGCGCCCATCACGCCATACATTTAATTTCACCAACGGCGCACTGCCTCCTAGTAAAGGAAGGACTAGTCAACCTAATGGTTGACCTTGATCGATAGTCACGTGTAGCTATTCAATCTACCGACTTACACAAGACGAATGCATTTTCTACGTCATCCTCGTGCCTCATAGTAAAGGAAGGACTAGTCAACCTAAAGGTTGACCTCGACCGATAGTCACGGGTGGCTATTCATTTCACCGACCAACACACGACGAACGCCTTTTCTACGTCATCCTCGTGCCTCGACGAATATCCGGGTGTGCGTCATCTTCAACCAGTGAGAGAATATTTGTCGTCAGCATATCGTGTCTGCGATTGTTGCTGATAGACGTTGCTCTACCCTTTCGAGGCAACCTGGCCTAGAGACTCCTAACATCCATGCTATCTGTACAGCCACAGACGGGAATCCGTCGGTTCTTGTGGCATGGTGGCCGAGCGATTAGGTCGGCCCGTAACACTCAGTGTGCGCTGAGTGAACGGGTTCGACTCTCGTCCGGAGCGTCACTGTGTAGGGGCCTTGAGCAAGTCCTTCGCACGCAATTGCTCTGCATTGCAACTGCAGTTGCGCCGTCGAGGCGTGTGTGCACTTCTGAACTTAAGTGCAAGAAGGGCGATATCAAATAACAGTTGTATTGTATTCGTTCCACGCTATTGCGTGTGCCCATCGCTTGCTGTGCACTGTTTTGCTAATTGTTGTGATACATAAGTTGATACTAAACGTCAAAACGACGCTTGACATAAGAATATACCAATGCAGAGATCGCCTCTGAATAGTTATTTTTGAGAGGCGCTATATAAATTTAGAAATGCAATAAATGGGTCTTAGGAAAGGAACTCCTTTTTCTGCTTGCACGTCAGTGTCTTATCATGACTCTACAGACCCCCAGAGGTGGTTCGGTTAAAATGGGAACACCCCAACAGCCATCCAAATGCTGACAACACCTTCTAGGATAAAAATGGTTCAGAAAAGCATTTTAACACCCTGCTTAAAGGCAAAATGTCGCGAGTCTCTGTCTGCCTGTCACTCTATCTGCATCTGATAGCGAATTGAGCCATTCATGTCAACTTTGCGGATAGCCAATATGCTCAGTTTACGATGTTTTCCATGCTGTATATAAAGGACATATTCATGGTTTGACTCTAGAAACTCCTCCGCTTTTTGGACTTTGACAGTGCCAGTCCCAAGCCTATAGAAAGGAGGAGGCGCTCAATGAAACTCGATAGTCAGTCATAGTGATCCTCATTCGAGCGTTCAATGATTATGTTGCGTCCATATATATATATATATATATATATATATATATATATATGATGCTTTGTAAGAACATATGTGGGTGGTGCTTATATATATATATATATATATATATATATATATATATATATATATATATATATATATATATATATATATAAGCACCACCCACATATGTTCTTACAAAGCATCATCGATACATCATCGATACAGCATCATTGTGGGAGCACCTCTGAGTAGTTTTATTGAAGAAGCGCTATATAAATTATCGAAATGAATGAATGACTGAATAAATATACTGTTTGACTTAGTGAATAAGACATATATAGGGCCTACATGCACAGAATTATATGAAAATTGAAGAAATCGGTTACCAAGCCGGACACAGCCACCACGTTTAAATAGCGATTATCGTACGATGTTCCAGATAGAGTGAACGGTCCAAAGTTCAAATATCCGGCGCTTGAGCTGAAGTATAGACGCGAACGGGCAAAGTCCGTCTCCATGGCATAGCTGCGAGTGCTACTTGTGGATGCAGTTAGGTAGAGAGTAGATGAAGGGTCTTTAAACGTCTCATTTCGTTGCATTCTATCTCTATATGAGTTTGGGTCACCGTACAGAAAAAATATCGATCCTCGACCGTCAAAGGTCGATGTTGTAGACCATACCAAAGCCAATGTAGTGTTAACTAAAATGTAATCAGCTTGGTAGAAGCAATTAAACCGCACTGGAAATCATATTAAAAATATCAAATTGTCGATCTAAAATGTAAAGCAGAAGTATTAACTAAAGCAGTACCTAATGACAATAGTGGTAAAAGAAAACTGGACGCGCCTCTTGTATGTTGAAAATGACAGAAAATGCAGAAGTAAGTCTAGAGAAGTAATAAAGAAAAACCAAGCGTGGTACAAGATCATGATACAGCTTCATTCTTTCAGGAATGCAGAAAATGAGAAATAATTACACTGAACCATTCCGAGATACCCAAAAAGCTCTGACAAACAAAAGACCTTTAGCAAAGCGTCTTTGCTAAAGGTCTTTTGTTTGTCTTTGCCAAAGACTCCGATGGTTGGGCCACGTGAATGAAATGCGACGCACCAAATGCAAGGTTCGAAGGAAAGAGAAACAGAAGAAGATCAAGACAGCAAACGATAGTAGCACACGATCGAAGACTTTAAGACAAGCAAATGAGGGGAACGCACATGGCTTGACAGGCGACCGAAAATTAATATCATCTATTCGCACCTTTTGTCAACTAATGGCTGGCGATAGAAACTAATGCCGTTGAAAATACTGTTGCTATTGATAATGATGATGATGATGCTGCTGCTGCTGCTGATGATGATGACGACGACGATGATGATGATGCTGCTGATGATGATGGTAGTGGTGGTGATGATAATGATGATGATGATAATGATGATGATGATGAATAGTGTACCGCACATGGAAATAATGAAGGAGCGAGTATTAAGCTGCTTCGCACTGGAATGATAGAAAAAATACAGACGAAGTAGCGCTGGAATAAGCGAAATTTTAGTAAGTGGATACAGTAGGCCTCTATTGGTAACGTTAATGGCATAATTTGCCATAATAACTTATGAGCAAATAGCAATAATTTTGTTGTCAATATATTGCGATTATTATTTATGATCAAGGGCCATATTAATATACCTGGGTAGCCTACAAACCTGATTATATATGTATTAATTGTATTAATGTATTGATTATGCATGTATTAATTGCATTAATGTATTAATTATAGATGTACTAATTGTTATTGTATTACAATTGTTATGTAATTACAATGGTAAAGCAATTACAACTGCAATGCAGTTACATTTGCAATTACAATTATAATTGTAATATAAATGTATTAATCGTAAATGTATTAATGTGCTTGAATTTTACATTTATTTTAGTTAAGCTGATAAATTGATAATGCATGAATTCGAACTGTCACGCGTTCGTAGGTGCATTAGTTACATAAACTGAATTGCTTTACATATGCTATATTTACTGTAAACTATACGCAAGTGTTTGTTTTCCCCAGATAGTATTTAGAATATTGGTGCTTGCGATTCGACTGTAGGCCTAGATTACATGCGGACACTATATAAACTAAATGTTTGCATCTTGAAAATTAATAATTTTTTAGAACCGTCTGATTAATACAAAGTGGTCCAAACCTTGAGATTTTCCATCTCGTATTAATGATGTTGCGATGAACAAAATGATGAGGCGCCATCGTATCATATTGGCTCCAGTTGTCAAAACTCGTCAAAGCCAAAGCTTCTAAAAAGTTATATCTATGTTATGTTGTACTTTTCTTTCCAACATTTCTTATAGGACCTATCTTATGCATGCTTGACATTATAATGTAATAATTACAGGCCAGATATATATCTTAATCCAACGCTCGTTCATTTTCTTCAACGAACATTTTGTAAGCTATCACATATAGTGATATTAAAATTATTATATCATTATAATTGAAATATTTTTTAGTGCGCGTAATTTATTGTATGCACTGCGTAAGCAATTCGTCCTGAATAAATTGTTTTATAAAACACCAGTTTGTAAGTTACCTAAACATTTTGACATCACGACTTCTGTGTAACTCCAATTCGATTAAGTATTAGAATTTTTCTATAATTTACCTGGGCCTGCATGTAATTGCAAACAAATACAGCACTATAGCGCCTCACAACAGAAAACCGCAGTGGAACCAAATATTTCAAATCACAAACGGAATAAAGCAAAGAGATATATTATGCCGACGCACATTCAACACAGTTGTGATGAAAAAGAAAGCTGGATAATGAAGGTTAGCTTACTACTGCGGCTGTCAAAAAGTGTTGAAATGGCGACCCCGGTACCCGTCGACCCGCGCAGTCGGGTACTCGGGTACCCGACCGCGCGGATATTCTGTTAGGAAATTGCGCATTTTTACGAAATGTCGGTCACCCGAGAATCGATTTCATTGCCGTGGCAGTCAGCCAATATGATCAACGGAATATTTCTGGCATATGTTCGGGTAAAATAGCGCATTTTTACGAGATTTCGGGTACCCAAAAACCAATTTCATTACCCGGGTAGTCAGCTTCGGTCGGGTACCGGGGTACCCGTTGACAGCCTTACTTACTACAAGACACGACCCAATATTATATGCTCCTACCTGTTTCTTATAGAAATTATTTAATCCTGAATTTATTGCACCCTACTCAGCTAAGACTCGGACCATTGGCAACGGGTCAAACACAGTTGACATCTGAAGACGAATTCCCTATAGGTGTTAGAATTTAGTGGTTCTCACTTCTATTTAAAAGCAGTCTGTGCGCTTCTTGTGTTATACCTGTCTGCAGTCTTGAGTTGTCAGCCTACATTTCAACGCTCGACTGCATAGATATAACGCTGCACGTCTGTCTGTACGTAGGTATTTAAAGTTATTTACGCTGTTATTGTGGTTGGCGCCTGGGTATAAAAAAAATACGAAAACATTCAGCTTATTGTAGTCATCGACTTTACGTGATACTTCCTTCTTGCGTGATATTGCTATCCTAAAAATATTATTGTATATCATGCAAGAAGCTGGAAGGAAACAGCATAATTTGTAAAACGTTATTCGAAGCAATTCGTTGCATTTGAGAATCATCTTTTAACTCATGCATAGGGTCAGGGAGTAAAAACCGACACCCTAACACGTATATGCCTGGATCCTTTGACGATTGGGGATTGAATAAAGGCATTTCGCGTTAAGGCGTAAAAGTCTCACTTATGCCGTTTGTATCCATGAATGCTTATATTCATGGAAACAATCCCATGACACTGTCGATTGACCCTCACTATATCGAGCAATAAGATATATAGGCTATGTTGCAATGACTTGAAATTGTCGAAGTAGGCCAAATATAAACTTAATTTTGTTGCCTTCTTTTACCATAATTATCTGTGATTTGAAGAAATGCGTTACACGGGAAGGTCAGTCATGAGGCTAACCTCAATTTTTTTTTAAAACGTATTAAAGCTGGTTATTAAAGCTAAGGTGCAAAAGCATGACAATACGACGTGATCAAACACTGCGATGCTGAAAGAGACAAAGATATGCACATTAGCAAAGTGAGAATAATCGAGGGCAAAGAAGAGAGAGAGAGAGGGGGAGGGAGGGAGACAGAGAGAGACAGAGACAGAGAAACAGATAGAGACAGAGAGAAACAGAGGGAGACATAAAGAGACAGAGAGACAGAGAGAACACGACAGCATGCGGACTAAGACAGACGACGAAGCGGACAAAGAGACGACCAGGAAGAAGCAGAGAAGTGGTCAGCTGACATCGCGTAACCCATTAGAAGCATTTGCAGATTTTATTATGTTACGCTGCTCTCAACCTGTCATGCGCGTAATTGATTTGATAAACGCGTTGTAAAAACGAGTCTTCGAGTTCTAACATCACGAATGGCTCACGTCGTATATCCAAAACTATTTAATTGTATAGTATGTATGATTTACATCTCTGTACGTGTATGTTTATATTCATGCATACATGTTTCACGTGGCAGAATTGAGTGGACAATGACAGGATTATAGAGAGTCTGTCCACTGTTAACACGCTATCATATGGAAATTCTGCTCAATAATGAACGTAAGGAATCCATTATCGTTGTCGTCATCACCGAAACCATTGTGAACATGATTTTCTGCCGTTCACTAAGCAGGTTTTAGGCATTGGTATATAGGCCACCCGTTGAGAACGATGCCACATCAATAAGTTCAAGGGGTGGTTGGCTTGCTTGTGATTGGTTGGTGACGCTTAGGTGGAAATTTTGTGGTTGTCGATTTGTTTGTCATTGGTCTGAGATATGAGACGAGCAAAGTAGACTGAGTGGGAATTCCTGAACGACAACGTTTAAAATTTATTCTTCACGTTGGTCATGCATGGTTCGCTTGCTATTGCCGACGGCAACCTGTTTGTCCGCAGATGTTGCGAGTAAAATGCACTCGCCTATGCATTGTTAAGAAGAGTGATAACAAATCTTTTGATCATTTTCTGGTTTTCCATTCTTAGTCAGCTTCTTCAACTTTTTCTATTCTGTAGCTTCTATCTCTACCTATATTTAGCTCAATTAGAATATTTGACACGATTGTCTGTCTCTACGTTATAATTATGTCTTGTGCTGGCTTCCATTGTGCGTATCCACTACAGGATCCTTTTTATGGTTTCCAAAGCCCTGCTAGGCAGTGCCTAGATGTCTCTCTGATTATTATGTCATTTGAAACCTCATCTCGATCGTTCCTTGTCCTTTGCTTACCGTGCTGATCTTATTGTTCCTAGGACTAGGCCTGCCTTGGTTCAACATCGTGCGTTTGCTGTTGTCGTTTAAGCGACTTGGAATGACCTTCCTCCCTCACTAAGCTCAAAACAAATGACTGGCTTCGCTACATCGGCCTCTCATTCTTACAAGGTGTTTCTTTGCCACCGGGTTTTCGTCCTGAAGGCGCCTCTGGATAGTTATTCTGTGAGAAGTGTTATAAATCTATAGATACGACACGAGAAACGATCAACACCAAGTACACGTGAAGTAATAGCCCTAATATGATCGAAAATCCCACTAGCTGGGGACTTCTGTACATATAATATATATATTTAAGCAAGGTAAATTTTTATTGGTAGAAAATCCAATGGGGGAAAGAGTAGTGTTCATAACGAAACTTATCTAGGCGAGTAAAAATATGCCACGTACTATAATTGAAACAGCGAAAAAAACATGGAATGTACTTAACTAAGCAACTAAATGAAAAGGCACACAGCCACGTTTAGTTAATTTTACCAGTTCACGACTATAAGTCATAATCAATAACTACAGGATGATGATAGTAGCCTAAGTGTCATTCTGACAGTAGGTCAGTCGTAAGTTGGATCATTTGAAGTCACAAAATGTACACGTAAATTGTTCCTGACGCACGTTGGCTCGGGCGATTAACGAATCATTGGGAGTAAGCTCTTCTATTATCTTTTCTAGATCGAGAGACTTACCCACTAAAGGAAAGTCTGCAGTGGAAAAACTGCAGCCTCACAGACACTAATCAACACAATCATCTGACCAGTGAACGCGTATGACTCGGCTCAACATTATCTTCCATTCGTCACAGAACGCGTATAATTCTAGCAATAAGTAAGCTTTAGATTTTAAGCATTGAGGTGCAACTCAAGTACAAGATGGTTTTGTCAGTGAAATCAGTAAAGACATTTACAACCCAGGCTGCATACAAGTGCAACCAGAAAGTTTGCTAATGGTCAGTGTTCGTCCAAAGTTTGAATGAAACATTGCAGGAACGTTACCGAAACGTTTGCAAAGTAGTGTTAAAATAAATTGGTTTAATGCCAAATGGGACTATCTTTAGAGATTTGTATTTTGCTGTGGGACAAAACGAGGCAAATCTTGGTCCAAACAAGTCGTCTGTTACAGTAGCGTTATTAAATGTGTGAAAACGTTGATTGTCTCAATGTTAGGAAAACGTTTGTAAAATTAACCGTTTGCTTAACAACGTTTCTGCAACGTCATCGAGCCGTGTCGAATGTAACGTTAACCATGAAAACGTTCCCAACTGAAAAAGAGACGTTTAAAAACGTTTACGAGCTGCCTGGGATGTACTATCAGAAATAGAGAGTGCCATTTAAGAGAATCTGACAGATCTTGCTATAAAAGATAAAACAAACAATTGCTTTATCTACGTTAGGTCATGACTTTCAAAAATCTACATTAGGCCCTACATGCCACCTCTTCGAGAAACCTACTAAGCGACACTTCCAGTCCAAACACGTTACTAGGTCTATATTCACGCTGTAACGTTTACAGCAGTTTAAAATAATAACAGCAATAATTATTCTGGTTAAATAAAATCAAAATTAGATGGATGAACATCCAGCAGATATTTAATAACGTCATTAGAATTTGCTGTCGATGTTGTTCTGTTGCTCAGGCTTTATGGTCTCATATTCATCTGTTAGCGATAGTTCCCTGTGTTGAAGGCCCTGACATCTGTCAAACAACATTCATTAGCATAAAATTTGTACTCAACGTTCTCATAAGTTGCTTTGTCCGACAGATTTTGCTCAGCATCCTCAATATAAGTGGAAGTTCTAAAATCTTCATAGGTTGGTCCCGCATTCTAATATTGCACCTTCAGCGGTTCGTACTGTGAAGCATTTGGATTGTCACTTTGGGTTTTATTTAGATCTCGGCCTTCAGGTCCTCTGTCAAGCCTTCCGTCTGTCCCGTTATCCTCTACCAAGAGTTAAGTTAAATAAGCATAGCAATCACATTTAAAACATATTTCAATTTGCATGCATAAAGCCCATGATTCATTCACCGCCCATCCAACACGAAATTCATTTGGTAATATAAATGAAAATTCATGCGTATACAGTAGAATTGTATCAAATAACTACTTTCAAAGTTTCACAGCATTCAAACAAAGTAGCCTACTTAATTACTAATTCATTGACTTCAGGAATGTTATAACGTCCCTTCAAGAAGCTTACTTAGATGCGCCTCCAGTTCAACCGCAGGAACAATTAGACTTTAGAAACTTATAAAATGCAGGCGACTACTCATTGACGGAAGGCGAATATCTAACTATAGCCTAATAATAACAAGAATACATGTAAATTGTGTGCTGAACAGGTCATGTTAATCTGGATATTTTTCACCCAGGGATACCGGATCTCGACAAATTTATAAATCAAAGACTTAACCCAGATCAGGCTAAATGGCGAATCTATGGCAGACATAATTGCTAGTTTCTACTCGGATAAGCATAAAAATATGCGTGCCAAGGTTCATTATGTTTGAGTTTATAAACAAAACATGTATTTAGGTCGTGGCTCTCATCTGTTGGGTGGCGAATCTCATGGTTGAGGAGGTGAATCTAAAATCCGAGGTTCCAGATCTCAGATTCGGTTGGATCCGGCTGAATTTAACCACTGGGCATAGAGGAGTCGGGTGAATATCGTGCTGAATATCGAAGTGGCCCTGGTGATGGTATGCAGACCCTGGAGTTAGAGCTCGTGCCACCTAAGGACTCAAAGCGCATGAAGCGATTTAGCGCGGATCCCACGCACACGCGGAAAACATGACGCGTTGCTCGTAGGTCGCCCGTAATGATGACTCCGAGGATGTTCATCTGCCGCACACGTTCCACTACCTCTAGAAAAGGGGTATGATGCGAGGCGGCCCTTTTCTTGTGACCAGCATCTCCATGGTCTTTGATGACTTGATCCGAAGATTGTTCTCCCTAGCCCACTTCTGCACCGCCGCGAGTTTTCCTTGATTTGCAATAAGGGGCCAGCCTCCAAGGTAGAGTGTAGGCTCCGAGCCGTACCTTAGTCCGGTGAACTCCGTATTTTCCGGAAGTTAAGGAAATCGCAGGTGGAGGTTGGAGTTCTTCCATCCTGACCAGCTGAGGCTTGTAGAAAGCGAAATTCTCCAGCAGAGCGGCGAGAGCTCTTTGAAAAGCGCTGAGGCTGGAGAGGAGAAGTGAGGTCGGTAGATGGCGAGTGGTGTGCCACGACTAGACTCTCGTGAAAGCTACAAACGTCGATGGCAATTTTCTTGTGCTCAAAGAGCTCCTGTGAAAAGCAATGACGTTGCCCCTCATGAAACTGCATCACGAGAGTCAGATCTCGGATGATCGAGGAATGAGAAGCCAGAGGGGGGTCCGAGCGAAGAACAGTGACGTCCTCCGAGGTACGGTGCCAAGATTCAGTAACCTCAGGAACGTCAGTGATCGCGATCACTGGAAGTGTCTGCGATCGGTACATAGGCCTACTTAATCGTCAGCGATCGTTCTTAGGGAGTTACGAGGGAGAGGACTAGAGGAGAGGAAACCGGGGTAGGATGGGATGATGACTAATGATAAATAAAATCCAGCGATACGCTCAGTTTGATAATGCAATAACGTATAGTCACAATACGAATTAATGCTAAATGACCAATTTACTGTGACATTTGAAAGAAATCAGTAATTTGATTGTGAAAATACTCGACTTACTTCTTTGTCTTCTTTGATATATCACGCATGCAGCATAACGACAGCGAAGAGGATCCCGCCTAAAAGCAGCATAACGACAGCGAAGAGGATCCCGCCTAAAAGCAGCATAACGACGAAGCCGAAGCAACGGCCGACACTGATTAGGATTTTACTTCCATCTGATGATTCATCTGTCAAAATAGCAGTTACTAACTGCAGTACAAAGACGAACTGATCCATACTGAAATCACTGAATGGAATAGTAAATAGGCATATATATACTGCAAGGGTTGCAAATAATCAACGATTAAACTATTCTTGATATCCAGGTCATAATAGACTTTCTAAGTAGCAGCCACTATTCCGTTGGCTAATTTCTCGTGGGTGTGTAATATTTATAAGGACAATTTTATTAGCTTCGTATAAAATAATCGCCATCGAGAGACGGAACATCTTAGGTATGAAGTTAATCAGCCAAGCAATGCATCAATCAATCAATCAATGAGACTTGATATAGCGCCTCTTCAAGAGATCTACTCAGAGGCGCTCCCAGTCCAACCACGGTCAGAGAGTACAGTTTTAAGAGAAGAGTAGAAAGAAGATGAGAAGGTCCACGAGGTTCAGAAGAAGCCCATTCCAAGTGGTTGGGCCCACAACAGAGAAGGCACTATACTGCAGCATAGCAGCGCGTGAGAATCGAACGCTGAGAAGGCCCTGCACAGTAAAGCGCAGCGCCCTCCGAGCACTGGCAGCAGTCGGGAAGAATAGCCCCGGAAGGTAAGCAGCTGCAGCCCCAACAAGACAGTGCCATACCAAGCAGGCGAGTCGAAATGCAATGTGCAGCGGGAGGGGAAGCCAGTGCAACGTATCACGCATATATATAGACAGGAACATTGCCTGTCTATTACCTCAGTTACACTAGGCTCCCGATCTCACAACGCTCCGATCACGCTCGTAGAGCGTGGTGGAAACGTGTAGAACGTAGTAGAACCGCAGTAAAACCGCAGTTTGATCTCCTATGAACGTATTGCAATCGCGATCCAGCGTGGCGCTGTCACCATGAGGGCAGAGCGCGCCAAATTATGAACGCGTTAAAAAAACGTGATGCGAGCGTGGCGGAAAGAAGCGTAGTGCGAGCGCATTTGAGCGTAATAGAAACAGGTCGAGCGTAGTACCGACGTAAGTCGAGCGTAGTGCAAACGTAATGATCGCATTACATGCGTGTTGTAGATCATAAAAATCGACCCGTACGTAATTAGATTGTGCAACGCTTAACGCGCACAGACAACGCTGCTGTGACGTTCTCATAACGTATAACCTGTATCACGCTCATTTTGACCACTATGATCTTGTGGTGTAAATTGGGGTGCAACACAAATAGTAGTGTCAGCATTGGATGCAGCAAAATAGGACCACGCCATGTTACTTCTTCAAGGACAACTCTAATCACTGGAATGCCAAGCCGTCGTCATGCTGAGGAGGATGAGGATGCAGGACTGTATGCTACGATGAAGAGGGACGTGTGGTCTAAAATGCCTTCGACGGTGGACAATGGACACATGATGCGATAGGATAATGGAACATTTCTTGTATATAAATTATTGTTGTTGTTGTGCTGCACTGCATTGATTGTAGCGATATTAATAGCAGTAGTAGTATTATTTAAAGACTTAATGACTATTTAAAGAGGTGTTTATCATGTCCTATGAAGTAATTTAAGCTGTGTTTCTGAAATCTGAAATGAAACAAAGACTGTCTGAGGCTGCGATTATTGCATCACTTAGCCTGAGGTATGACAGGATAATTAGTTGTTTATATTCATACACATATGCAAATACATACATACATGCATACATAGATACAAAAGCGGCGTTGCCTGCGCGCGTTAAGCGCTGAGCAATCGTATTACGAACGGGACAAGCCTGACAGCGACGCATTATTGTCATAGCGAGAGCGTGGTTGGATCGAAGGGGCATCGGCGTGGGCGTGGTATAAAAGTAACGACATCGTGCTCAGAGTGGAAGACTATTTCATGTTCAATGCAACCGCGACTTCGTTTCCAGAGTTTCATGTGTTTTATTGCATCTGTTATATGTATCTGTTTTCAGATTCCCAGCCTGTTGCCTGATCCATTAGTCGAAGACCCGTTGATTCCATGCAAACCCGATGCCTGTTTCAGAGTATTCTGTCTTTGTATTGTATTACTTTCGTCGATTTCTTTATAAGCGAGGAAACTGCAACCATCCGTTCGACCCTCACACTTCTCCCAAGAGGAGCTCAAGGTTATGGACTAGCTCTTATATTGTCCAGCATCCGATGCGGCGTTGCTTCGCGCTAGCCACCTTTTTCAGGGTTCCTGTAGACTGAGACTTTCCACTTCGCTTAGCACCTTAGGTGGCACTTCAGTCAAAGCCTTCACGACGAATTTCCCTAGAACCACCTGAAGCAGGTTGCTTAGCAATCTATTAGGCCCTACGTCAGATATTGGTTTGTGTTTGTCTGTAGAAGCCGTTCCCCACGTATTTGAGAGCTATACACCCTCATCAGCGCAACGGCAGGTCGACGACTACAATTTCATCCATTTTTCGTCAGCACTTACTGACGAGCTGTGTTTCTTATAATCGCAGTTACACTAGGCTCCCGATCTCGGCAGGACTACAACTATTTCTACCCCTCTCAAGTATAAAAAATAAGCCCTTGCCCATGTCATAGTTTCTTGCATTTTTGACAGAAACAGCTGCGGAAGTGTAGCAGGTTGGTGACATCCTTGATTGCTCTGTACACAGACTGGCAAGTACTGAAACAATTTCTGTTCAATCATGATTTTGTGTTTTTCTTTCAAGGGTATTTGTGAGAAAAAGTGTAATATAAATGAAATACGTGTAATTCCATTTTGACAAACAAGATAAATGCAATTGCGTCAAATAAGAGCATCTATGCAATTATTCTCAATTTTTATTTACGTACATCACTATAGTCAGATAAATAACCAGAATCCTAAGGTGATTTCCTTGCACCATCAGATGTCGACGACAATAGACCTACTTCTAAAATGTATTTAATGCTACCTAACTGCAGTTGCGAACATTGATTGATGCCTTAAACATAATTATAATGACACTACAGAAGTCATTGTATGAGATCAGAAGCTGAATTCGTCGCATTCTCTACCTGACTGGCAATCTGTTCCATTCCATCCGGGTGCACACAATCCGGAGCACCTTCCGTTAGTCTTTTCGTATAGAAAGTCACCTTCACAATGACACTGCTTTGTGCATTCCACACCAAAGAAGCCATCGTTACAAACTAAAACCAAGAAAGGCTGATAAAAGAAGTCATATGCATACTAATTGGAATCGCAGAGGTGACGACGATTGCTTTGTCTGCAGTTATCAAACTACCGGACTTGGAATCGTAATCGTAATCTCCAACTTTCTAAAGTGCCACTTAAAAGCTAAGCCCAGGGCACCAGCTTATTCACGATCGCTGCATCAAATCGAAAGGGTCGTTCAAAAGATATAGTGCGTGAGAGGTAAGAGTCTGGTTTAAGGGAGGTCAGCAGGGAGGAAGAGCAGCTGTTAAGGAGGGTTTCGTTTTGGTTGAGGGTTAACAGGTGGAATGTCAAGTAAGGAGTCTGGGTAAGAGTTCTTGAAAAGGTGAGACTTGAGTTTAGAATGAAAAGCCCGGGGTGTGATGGATAGGTTGGAGCTGGCGTGGCTCGTCAAAAGCGCCCCGGACAAATGCGCCCCGACAATTGTGCCCCGACAAATGCGCCCCGAAATATGCGCCAAGAAACGACCGACAAATGCGCCCCGACATATGCGCCAAGAAACGACCGACAAAAGCGCCCCGACATTAGCGCCCCAAAACTATCTCGCGTCCTGTAGATACTTATGTCGATTATCGTTAGAGAGCGAATTAAATTTACTATCTTAATTTATTGGTAATTACTTGAATACGATGCATAGGCCTAATTAATGTGTGTGCATTGAATTCTTGGTGAAATCACAGTTGTGTTGTCATGCACAATTGCTCATAACAAGCTGAAATGGAATCTGCATTGATAAAGATGGAAGTTGGATTGATGCAAATAATTGGGTTCTAGAAATAATTGTGCTTAAATGGAGGCAGGATTGATGAAAATTATTCATTATTAGGCCTTAACGGAAGTTGGATTGATGCAAGTAATGGTGCTTAAATGGATGGAAGATGGATTGATGTAAAGAAGTATGTTTGAACAGAAGCTGTATTGATAAAGGTATCAACATAATAATTAAGCATATTGTACAGAATTATGTGTATTGCGCATTAGTGTTATTGATTACATGACTAAATAGAATTATATGTGGGGCGCAATCGTCGGGGCCAGTCCCAGATTACCCATTAGGCAGAGTAGGCAACTGTCTATGGGCCCCGCGACTTTTAGGGGCCCCATGAGACCGTGACGAAAGAATTTTTTTTACTTACTTACTTACTTATTCTTAAGAATAGAGGCACTGCCTATGGGCCTCCACGGTGCTTAATCCGGCACTGGTCGGGGCGCATTTGTCGAGGCGCAATTGTCGAGGCGCAATCGTCGTGGCGCATTTGTCGGGGCGCATTTGTCGGGGCGCTTTTGACGGTGTACCGATGCCGAAGCAAAACACACAAAAATCGCTACTTGCTTACTGTTAAACACAGCAAAATAATGATGGTTCAATAATGACAACATGCATGCACGAGAATTCTTCCCTTAATGGAAGTCGGATTACCTAGATTATTGCAAGGTATTGATTCTTCAGTAAAATTTTGAATGATCAAAATTATTCTGCTTAAATCGAAACTGGATCGACTGAAAGAATTCTTCCTATAAAAAAATTTGGATTGATGCAAAGCGTTCTTCCTTAAGAAAAAGTTGCATAGATCAAAATAATTCTGGTTAACTGGAAGATGGATCGATCCAAAGGTTAACATTCTTGCCTAAATGGAAGCCGGAATAATGAAGGAATTCTGCTTTAGTAGACGGTAGATTGACGATAAGAATTTCAATAAGAAGCAGAGGGGTTGGAAATCAATAGAAATACTAAAAATGAACTAAGCCGCAATGAATTTTGTATTCGCGATTTGTTCTTGGCATTGCAAACCACTTGCAATTGATATAAATCATCGGAGTTTGCAAAATTTATGGTCTCACACACACACAGACGCAAGCACACACACGCACGCACGCACGCTCACGCACGCACGCGCACACAAGCAGGCCATTCTCAATACTGCAGCCCGCCTGATATTTCCGTGAAATTCGATCACATCTCGTCTTTTATCAAAGAAGTTACGCCAGCGTATTCTATTTAAGCTGCTCGCTCATGCCGAGCAGTTTTGCTGTTTCTGCTCCACTGTACCTCAGGTTATACTATGATCCAGTATATTCTTTACCCAATCGTTCCTCCTACAGCCCTCAACTCGAGAATATTTAGTCGCTCCCCTGGCGCGTACTTCCACGGCTCAATCTAGAAGTTTCGGCACCGTGAGTCCCTCCAGCTGGAATTGGCTACTACCACAGTTCCGCAGGATCAACTATTCCTGTTTAACCCCGATCAGTTACGTAAACACCTGAAAACTTCACTGAGTAAGAGTGGCGCTATAATAATATTTGATTATGATTTTGTCAACTCTGTAAGTCGAAACTGCTTCTACCTGGTATACGCCAACTGTGGGTCGTCTACCGCTCTCGCTCTCGCTCTCGCTCACTGCAATCAATTAATTTATCAATCAATGAAACTTAACCTAGCGCCGCCCTGGCCTAATTGATGTCAAATGTCATTAGGAACAAATAGTATACATCAATTAACAGAACAATGTACAGTACACTGAAAATTACGGTGTCCCATCAGCAGCTGACAGATTATACTGATGTTCAGAGTCTCTGGGCGAAGTTGCGTCGAAAGGGAAGACTGTTGACAGCGTTCGCAGATACGGCGACAATGTCAACAAGTAGTCCATCGTTGGTGAAGATAACGCTGGTCCTGATATTGTTCAAAGCACGAGGAGGACGTAAAATGGCATTTGTCGTGTGTTGGTCGGTAGATTGAATGGCAATCTGTGATTATCGGTCGTGGTCACTCCAATGGCCGCATTATCCGCCTTACACCGAGACGAAAACAATCGGTTACTGGAGGCGTACGTCCGTATAGCTGAGACTCTATCGCATATATCAGAAAGGATGGTCTGATGCAGTCACATGGCCCATTCAACTTGCAAGCAAAATGTTTCTTAAACGCACAATAACCAGTACGCAACCCTAGCACTAAAGAACTCTAACACGTTCGAAATTGCTGAGCAAATTCTGCATATAGATGACAAATTTGTTGAAATGACGCAGTCATGGCCGATGAGTGCGTAGTAGCTCATGCAACATGAAGTGGTTCAGAATTTGTTGAGTACAGTTTCAATTTACCCTATTCCACAATGAACGAATGTATTGAGACGTTTCCGATGTGGTAGCCGTACTAGTGCCGCAACCACTCTCATCCATGATTGATTACTGCTCCGTCATATATATGCGGGTATTTCGCGGTGGCAGGATTAGGGAATTGGGGAAACTTTCTAGGAGTTATATCTCTGTCATTGTTCAGGATGGTATGCGCTGGCTGCCACTCCCGCATTCCATTGCATTTCGGATCGCCTCTTTGGTACGGTGCTGTCCTGTACGTCTGACCTGCGCCTGCTTACCTTCAAGAGACATGCTGCCCTACTACTGCCAGCGCTTAATGGACCTTGTGCTTTGCTGCACGTGGCTTTCTCTTAGTCCCATTCTAACGCTATGCCATGATGCAGCATCGTGCTTTCTTTGTTGTGGGCCCAACCACTTGGTATGGGTTTCCTCTGGACATTTGGCTTTACCTAAGAGTTCCTCATCATCGTTCTACTCTTTTCTAAAATCTAACTTCTTTGGTTGGACTGGGAGGCGCTATATCAAGTTTTGTTGATTGATTGAGATATTAACAGACGTTGAAGCGTTGTCACATAATTATAATGATTTCTCAACTCCCTCAGTTTTTCATGTTTTAGAAATAAACCAGCTCATCACCGCTTTTCAGACTTAAGGCAATTGCGTTGTTTACTTTAATTCCAGTTGGCAACATTGCCTTCATTGGACTTTCCTCTCACAAGATCTCTAAGCTCCAGTCCATTGTCTCAATGCGGCTGTCCACTAATTGGTGGAATTCTAAAATTTGGTCACATCTCTTCCTTCATTCATGAATCCCTTCACTGGCTCCCTGCACCTCAACGCATTCGTTTCAAGACCCTTGCATTGAAGTGTAACTGTCTCCTTGGGTCTGCCCCGCCTACCTTCTGGCTCTCTGCACTAGGGTCTCCACTATTCCGCACCGGTTTTACCTTCGTTCCTCTGCCCCGGACTTCTGGTGGTTCACCGCATGCGCTCTGCCACGGCCCAATCCAGGAGCTTTGCCTACGAGGGTCCCACGGGCTGGAACAGCCTCCCCTTTCCTTTTCGAAAGGAGCTGCTTTCTCTCTCTCCCCTACTGCCTTTCGGAAGCGCTTTAAGACTTTCATTTTTTCTGTTTAGCATTGTGTTGAGTCGTGAGCGCCTCTGATTCGATTGGCGCTATAGAGGTGCTCCATTACATCACATCACATATACATTATATTCTAACGAAATGCTTTACTTCTAGCGACGAAACATTTCAATTACATAATCGGGAAACGTCTCGACGATACAATTAATCGACTTTTTCATTATGGAAATGAAAAATTGGAACTGTACAGGATTCTTAACAAATTCTGAACCACTTTGTGTTTCGTTGACATAACTTTCTGTTCCCGCATAATTAGCAAAACATTAACTTACCACATGAGTAAAGGACCAATTGCCACCGAACAATTATGCCCTGTATTTGTGCATCGAAAAAGAGAAAGAGAAATTAAAATATTAAATTGTCTATTGACAAAATGTCTGGTTTGTTGATATAATTCTCAAATCTCCAGCGCAAAATCGAGGGGACTGTCATCAATCCAACTTCTATTTAAACAAAGAATGTCTTTCGTCAATCCAACTTCTTTTAAAGCAGAAATCCTTTCATCAATCCTCGTTTTATTTATGCAAAGTTAATTCCGGTGATCCAACTTTCATTTAAGCACAATTGTTCTCAACAATTCAGCTTTGAAAAAAATTAGAATTTATTTCATCGATGCAAATTTTTTGATCAGTCCGCACAAATTAAGCAGTGCTATGGCTGCTTGCAAAATACTGACAATATCCCGATAAAGTAACCCCAAATGAAATTTACATACTCAGAATTTAGCAGTTCTTGCAAGTCACTTACCCAAGACCTGAAAGTCGCACAGTCGCACAGAGCCAGCGAATTTATTCCTTACGGTCACTATTCTTGCCATGACTGGTCCAGAGAAGCAGCTGATATTCACATCAGATATTGCTTCACCAGAGCCAAAGTAACAGAGGAAACCGAGTTCGTGGCTCAAGACGCTTCTCACGTATATCTCGATGTTCTGCCCCAAAATGTCTCCACCTGCAGACAGCATCGTTCAAAATAGTATATATCGTACAGCATCCCTTCAAGGGAAACTCCACCAAATCACACAATACAAAAGAAAACGCAAGAACATGATGCTTGCAGAAAACAGGTGTCAGATAGGTCAATGAGTTCATGTTGTAGTTATTCATTTTATTATTCATGTGTGTAGATATGTATAAATATAACTATTCAGACTTTTAGGTGCGCTAACTTATACAGTATTCATGCGGGTAGGCATATATATATATATATAAATTGTATATATATTTTGTATATATATAACATAACTAGTAGGAATTTTAGTTGCGTTGGCCGAGTTGAGCGGCGTGCATTTATGCATATGTAATTAGACAGACAGACTGATGTTAATGGAAGCGCGGGAAGTTGAAAAGTAATTATGTGTGCAATATTGGAGTAGCCAGTTGCGATAGATGCAGATGTCGTCCTTTTAAGTTACTGAATAAGTCTCTCTCTCTCTCTCTCTTCAGACAGTCTTTTCCGCTCTATTTTCGCTAGCCGTGATTTTCTTGAATCTTCAGCAACTCGTTTTCTTTCCTCATCTTTCGTCCGTCTTAATTCTCTTTGAACTTTGGCTTCGTTTGTGCACCTATTCCTTGCTTTCATTTCTTCACGAGTTTCCTTAACAAATTTCTCTTCAATGCGTTCCGGAATATCCCAAATTCAGTTCAATTTTAACTAATTTCAGCCAATCAACCGCTATTTACATAGCTAAACGGAGAACAGGAAGACCTTCAGGCGCCTTCGCAAGGCAGTAGGGGAAGAGAGCAGCTCCTCCCGAAGATGGCATAAATGATATACCATTCAAAGTCGTGTACATCATGAATGAAACATTGTAGTCATGAAAGTCGGAAAGGATAATCGTTTCATGCTTCTGCCAGGTATATAGAACTTGTTTGGGACAATGATATTTGATAATGAAAATTCCGATACATTTTGGATATATTACAGTGTTAGCTTAGGCCCCTACGTACAATAATCTGTTGACCTGAACTAAATTACTTGCCAGTAGGCCTCCTTGGCACAACAAGACCTCAACACAGGCGTAACTAAGTAATCAACTCAATGCGCACTTCAGTGCTGCCGAACTGCAGGTTCTAGACAATTGCTGCCAGTGAACGGTGTGAGGTGGCCAGAACAGCGAAGGACTTGCTGTATTTTACATAAGTTATCGGCGGGTAGTCGAGAGTTTCCTTTGCATAGTAATAAAATGTTGACCCGGCCAAATGCTATGTTAAACTCCTATCCTTAATCACGCTTGCGGACTTAGACTAGGCGGCATGATCATGTTTTTTAACCTTGTTCTAAGTTTTAAAACCCCGAATATTCGTTACAATATAAATTTCCATTTGATTACATTTCAAATTGCAATTCTCACAAATTATCATTTCTGACCTAGGTTCATTTTTTTCTGCTGATTGGAACAATTTCATCAAGAACAATTGTCCAGTTGGCGCCTCTCTGCTTTTCTGTAACGCTGCAGGTGGTGATATTGTCATCAACGGCATGATCTGATGTTGTCGAATTATCGCTATCCGATGACTGAAATGTACGTCTGTAGAGTGCAACATTCTGGGCATTAAGAGTAGATTCCGCATCCAAACAAACTGTAAATGAAAAATAAAAATTGATCAGAAACTAATTTAACATTGTAATAACAACCAAACATATAAATAACTGTAACAAATGTCATTTCCTTCTGCTTCTCGTTTATTTGTCTCGAATAAACCTTACAGCAGCAACGTTAACTGAGTTAGCATATATATTATCATGTATGAAATCAAACCATAAGTGAATTGAAAATATTTTGATCGACTCCCTCCTCCCAAAAACCGGCTGCCATTTACAACACTTAAGAAACCTGACCTATTCCTAAACCTCTGTCAAAACTACACCTTTCGATTCCAACCTTTCATATATTACCAAGACCCTCAATAGTTTAGTTTAACCACAGTTCTTAATTTATCTTTGGCCACTCTGGTTTCTTCTCCCGACAATCTGGATTCGCAGTGCACCACTTTAGGGGAACTCTTTTGTAGTTTTGCTTTCTGATGTACCGTCTGCAATTGACATGTCGCAAGGTCGCAACTCACTCTAGGCCCGGACCTATATACCTGGCAGCACTCAAATGGCTATTTGTGGAGATACCATTACCCCTTGGGTTGTCGTCAAACTTGGTGTTCCGCTGGCTCTGCTTTAACTACACTCTTATATCTTCTATATAAGGCTGACATTCTTGCTCTCATTTCAAGATATTCGTCAACTGGCTACCTCTTTCCTGATTAGATAGATGCCTCTATTCATCGCTATGCCCCTGCTCAGCTTGCACTCATTAGCCGCATCGACGATCTATCCCGGGAGCTCTGCAAAATGTTTCCTAATCACCTTGTACTAAATTTATTTGGCAACCGATTCGTCTGGATTGGTACTCGCCAGCATTATATTATACTTGATCTTGTATGACATGCTAAGAGCTCTCCTTCTTTCACTTTCTTGTCTAGTGTTCGTGACTTAGCGCTATTCTAGACAACAATCTCACATTTACTGCTCACATTGCCAATCTTGCCCGCTCCAGTAACTTTTACCTAAGATGGCACAGAGCGACGCGACGCTCTGTCGTCTATACTTCCACCTATACTTCTGTCGTTAGAATAGATTCTTCCTTTATTCCGAATGGACTTCTGCGATCCTCTATTTTCAAAGTCCGTCTTCTTCTCTTCAATATGTGTTGAATGCTGTTGCTAGACCGTTAGTTTGCTTTTCGCGCTCCACGCACAGTTTTTTATGTGTTTGACCGCCTATAAAAATTATTAGCCATCCCTCCAGGCCTGCATTCAACTTGAAGTCCGTGTAGGCCTATTCATCTACAGATCCTATTAATAATCAGCAAAGAGGTGGCCAGTTTGCTTAGCTCCTAAATATGTATCTTTTGAATATCAACCGCCTGCTGACTTAGTCTCGTAAATTCGTTCACAACGATCGCTTTACCGGCTTGAACTCTTGTCCCACGAGCCTGGACAACCACGCTTATAATTATAGCCCACTCCGTGGAACCAACTTCCTCCCATGACTCGCTCATTGCTTCATTTCGGGGCCCACTTGCATTATCTCGCTGCTTAAAGACAGCCTTATTTTTCCGGTGTCTCCTGCATTCAGAGCGCTTCTGATTAGTGCAGCACAGCAAGTACCGTAATATAAAGTTACGGTTACAATGAAATGCAGTTTATAAATATTCATGAATCACGAATCCAGTGATTCCAGTCTGCTAATCATGGCAGATTCTTGCTTTTATATTACTCGATTCTGTCACTGAGTTATTGCAACATTCACTTTCTCTATTTCACGAGCTCATTGTCATTCTAACATGAGTTGGATGACAACCTCAAAAGCGCTACATAAAAACCATGTGTGCATTTATACTCGATCTGGGATTAAGTTCCACCCAAAACCTTAGGGTCATTATAAAACCCTAGTTTAAGCAACACTACTGATATAATATATGTACGCTCATTCAGCTGACAGATCTTTACTTATTATATTCGTGAAAGCAAAACAGACGATCATGAATAATCTTAGATGCATCCGCAAGTGTTTCAAGCCGGAAGTATTTGCCATATTTATGTTGACGTTCAGCGATAATCGTCAGTTCCTCCTCAAAAGACGCAGCCAGACTGTCCAAACCTCCCTGCAAACTAATATGCCCCGTTTTTATTCGTAATCGACTAATCGTAAACTTCAGATTTATAAAGCGTCTGACGAATCCTAAACGCAGATCACCAGCTTATTCACAAGAGCTGCGTCGAGTCACAAGGATTGTCCAAAAAATAGTCAAAAGAAGTCAGAGTCCGGTTGGCATTTCCAACGTGTACAATGATTAATTTGCCTGTCGCACATCGACTGCAGGTCTTTCAGCCTGCAACCGATGTAGTCAGCATAAGCCTACATACAATTATATCAGCCATAGCCCGGGCCCCACTGCAAATGAGAATCGTCGTTATTAATCGCAAAATATTGTGTATTTATCAGCCATATAATAATCTCATTATCAGATTCAATTTAGAGGGAAAACAGGTATCTTTCTATACTAAATAAAAGTTAATTTCTAAAACACTTCCCGCTACCCTGTTGCTCATTGTTGTTATTACGAATGTTGTAGGCCTAGTAACTAATTCACACCCTGCATAGGCCCCTATGGGTGCACGTGACAGACAGTAGCCTAAGTTTGGGGGTTCGATTGACGGAAAGCTCATAGGCCTATATAAGGCCTATCGTAGAGGTTAAATTGACCAAGAGAAGATTCGCTCAAATGAAAATTGATTGATGAAAATAATCCTCGCTTATATAGAAGTTGGAATGATGAAAATAATTCTTGCTTAGGCTACATAGAAGGTGAGTTGCTGAAACCATTTTAGTGCCAGTGGAAGCTGAATTTATGAAAAATCAGTGTCGGTTGAAGTTAGATTAAGTTGGCCTGATGTTCAAAGGCAGGGCTGGAAATATGCTGAAACAAACTGAAAATTTGTAATAGACCTCCCTTGGGTCCAGTGGATCGGTAATGAATGCTAAGGGGGGACTGTGAGCATGGTGTCAAGAACAGGATGAAGACAGCTTGGCAAAAATGGGTAGGACTTGACGGGTGTATTGCACGACACCAAAACGCCGAATCATCTCAAGTCAAAGGTTTACAAAACAATGATAAGACCGGCGATGATCTATGGAGCAGAGGCCTGGACACTGATGAAGAAAGAAGAAGGGTTATTGGAGAGAACGGAGATGAGAATGCTGAGGTGGATGCTTAGTGTAGACTCTATGCCTTAGTGAAAAGATAAGGAGCGAAGATATAAGAAAGACGCTGGGAGTGGCATGTATTACGGAAAAAATACTAGAAGCCAGAATGAGATGGTCATGTAGGTCCAATGAGTAGAGAGGACGAAGCTGCATTAAAAGAGTCATGAAGCGGATGTCAACGGACGACGCAGTCGGGAACGACAGAAGAAGAGATGGAAATATATCATGCATAAGGACCCAAAGACTCTAAAATTTAAAAATGAAGACACTCGTGACAGGGTCGAGTGGAGAAGAAGGATCCGTGTGGCTGACCCATCCATTGTGATGGATTAGTTCAAGCCATAGATAAGTATGACTAAGAAAAAAAATTATAACTTAAATGGCCTTTGGACTGATGCTCAATCAATATGCTACAAAAGGCAAACGAATAAATTCGCTAAAACGATAGCTTATCCAACGAAGAGTAGAGATTGATGTTCATTACAATAGGTTCATCAATAAGCAAATAAACAATGATCAGATAACTGGAGAGTCACCGGTCTCGTAGGCCTACACCTGCACGCGTGAAGACCGAACCAACTTATTCCTATTCAGAGTTGACAATTTTAGCACCATATTAAAGCAAGAAAGAAGAGAATAATGGATCCTACAGGTTTACATGCATTATTCAGCAGTGTCTCTCCATCTTGTTGCTTTCTTACTGCGGCGCCGTCAGAGGACAACGACCGCAAACGGCAACAACGGCGACAAACAAGACGACCGAGCCACATATTACAACTGTTAAGATCACGACCGATGTTGAACCTAAATCAGTCAACTATAAATACATTGAAACTATAAAATTTTTACACGTTTTAAGAACTAAAGCGCACACTACGCACACCACAAAAATGCAGACATTATAGTCAAGAGACTCAAGACACAGGACGTTTGTGCTATTATAACTCAACACCGTGCCTTTACCATTGTGGGCCCTTCTATGTGGCCTGACCTACACTGGCTACCCACTTTACCATAGCAAGCTTTTAATCGGGCTCCTTCGAGCGCTTCTGAATAGCTAGTACCAAAAGAAGCTCTATATAAATAATCAAACACGATACGATACGATGCGAGACTTACTTTTGACCTTATCTCATATTTCTTTTTGCATCTCGATGAATCCGTTGGCCACGACAATCCGCTCGCTCTCTAACACATTAGACAATTATGTTAGAGCGTTATCGTACATAAGACGAAGCTGGATTGGTGCAAAGAATCTTGTTCAAACAGACTGACAGACTGACTGACAACAGAGTGCTTGTTAAAACTGTATTCGTGGGAATAAGCCCTCATCACCAGTAAACCTGCATGTATATATAATATTCATGTTCTACTAACTCCCTATATGTCTCTCCTCGTTGCTTACGATCATGAAGTGCAGCTAGATCATTCAGTTGAGCCACGACGCAGAGCAGTTATGGGCTCTCGTGCATTTCATGCCTCTGCTCCTAAGAAATGGAATCGACTGCCACTCTCTCTTCGTAGCTCAAATTCACTTCCTTTCTTCAAAAAGCGACTCAAAATTCACTATTTCTTATTAATTTTCAAAATTTGGAAATCTCATTGCATCTTCTCCCGGCGACTGACTTTCAGTCAGGTTCACATTTTGGTGTTACCTTGCGCAGTATACATCTAATTAATAAACAAGGAAATGAAATAAATAAATAACCCTGAATAAGTAAATGATGTGTTGTGTTGATGAAACATTATTGGTTAAATTGAAGTTGGATTAATGCAAAGAATCATCTCAAGTAACAGCTGGATCGAAATAAATAATTCTGTCTAAAGGAGAAACGGAATAGAAGAAATAATTTCTTTCAGTGAACCATTTGTTGGGGAACTATTTGACGTGACACGGTGCAATTATTGACGCGGCAATGCGAGTGAACAACTTGCGCTGAAATCAACTTGTTTATTACACTATTAGACCTACCATAAAGTCTAATAATTTCATCATTCCCGCTTCCATTTATGCTGAACTATGTTCATCATTCCAGCTTCCATTAAAATTCCAAGTTTTAGTTGAAATCCTTTCATCATTTCTCTTATATTAAAATCTCATCCTACTCATTAATCCAGGTTCTAGTTAAACACTTTTATTTTCACCAGTCCCGCTTTCATATTAACAGAATTCTCTTCGTCATTCAAACTTCCATTTAAGAACGATACGTTACATCAATGCAGCTCCCAGTTTAACCGCCATCTTTTCATCAATTAATCCAGCTTCTCTAAAGACATAGAACGAGGACGAGAACGTTATGAAGGCCCTAACGCAGGGATTGATGAAATGTGATGTTTAAATTTTAAATTGGAGTTGAGCGCCTGTGAAGAATTACGTAGAGGCTTCTGAGGTGGGTGAAAGCGGTGATTAACGAGGAGACTGGATTGGCTGAGTTATTAGTGGTTATGCAGAGCTAATTAAATGGTATTCTCAATGCTCGGTCACTTATGTGTACACAGCCACCTTACCATTTACTCTATTTCCTGATCCTGTCTCTCATTCCTTCCGACGCATCAGTTCCATGAACGTTGAAGACACCGTGCAAGATCTCACCACTTCAGATCTCGTTCAAACACGCTTCTAATTTAACCAAATTCGAAGCTCACGTTAACAATCCTTGGTACAATTCCCACTCCACTCCGCCTCTCTGTTCGATTACTTCCCTTCAAGACCACAATCATTCACCTCTAAATACTCCTTCCTCTTCTCTATTCCACTTCTATTATCATTTTCAGCCTTCCAATCAACATCAGAGACTGAAATATCCGAGAGGTTACAATCAGTGCAAGTTCGACCCCGTACGTGTAGGCTACCTGCATGTCTCCTTACTGAAAATGCTCATCTATCCGTGTTCCTTTCATTACCAAAATGATCCACTTCCAGATAATTTTCTAACATTCTTAAGTCATTCCGTTCCACAGGAAAGGTGAGGTGACCTTTCTCGTCTGACTCTGAACCATAGCCCTTAAATACCTAAAATCAGACCTTATTTCTTTGATCTATCCTTATTCAATGAAGTCCTCTTTATTTGGTCATGTCTAAATCGAGAACTGTTCTTGGTGACCGAGCGTTTGATATACCTACTTTTCTACTATTCCCATGTATCAGTCCGCTCTGCTCAGTCAGTGCTATATCATTGTCAACTAAAAACTGACCTCATTCCTATAATTTATCCCCATTGGCTGCCTTTCTGTCGTAGCGGATTTTGTCTTATGGATATTGACCTGATTACGGGTTGGCTTTGATTATAGGCCGTCGGTCGATACTTTGTGCGTTAGTCACGTTAGGCGCAATAGAAGTTGCTAATCGCAGCTATAGTAACTCGAATGCCTATATACGAATACCCATACATTGATGGACTCTGTGTAGTTTTCTTCTTATGGCAATCGAAGATGCTTGTGCTGTGGCGTTCTCATTGTGACAAAGACCATGTCCTCCATTGGTTTATAGGCTTATGTTACACCATAAATCACAGGTTTTAAACGTTTGTTATGAGCTTATACGACTATAGACGTGACAGTACTGTAGCAAAAGCCTTAATTACCACTAGCCTACAACTCTTAAACGAGCAACTTCCCTGTCTGTAGCAGTTGCAAAACATCATACTTTTTATATTTAGTCAAACCATTGCCGGTTGATCCTAACCCTTAACGTGAGCTGGATCAATTAATGCTTAAATAAATGTATTAAAAATCAGTGCGAGGGGTGAATTATTTTAGTGACAATCGAAAGACACACCAGAAATAAAATGTGAATGCGTGAATCACAGCCCGATAGTATAAATACAAAAAGAGCTTAAGTTTGGTTTGGTTTGGTTACTGCACTGATTCCAAAGGCTGGGATTCTGTGCCATAGCAATTAATCGTCCGCGAGCAACAACATAGAGATGTTGATGGTTCGTAGCTTTTGTTCAATCACAAAGTTTAAGATCCGTTCTAATCTTTTATCTCTATGCTCTATGAGCATTTTCATACCGACCAAGAAACCAAATTGATTAACCTGAGTCTGCCGATTGAATTCTCACTGGTGACTGAGACACCAAAATTCATTAATGATTGTTAGGTAATGATGAACATTAATTAGAATTTTTCATAGATGGCATCATCAAATTTGGCGGCGGCTCAAATTGAGGTTGCACGCTTCCATTAAGGCTGGTACTGATCATGACAATTAGGATAATCATCTTTCCATTCAATTAGGATAATATTATGCTTTTATTATAAAGAATGCCTCTTAGTAGATATCTTGAAGGGGTGCTATATCAAGTATTATTTATTGATTGATTGAGAATAACTGTTGAGTTGTATTAATATTTTTTATAAATTCGAAGTGTAGCGCGTAGGGTCATTCTATTGTGTGACGTCACAATACAAGAGAGTTTGGAAGTTGGCTGGAATTCCGATGAAGAGTTATCCATTTCAATGGTTCGATTACTTCCTTTATTTTAGTAGGGCCTATAACTGTAATTAATTTGCTTTTGGATTATTTGTAACTTTTGTCGTAAGTGGATTGCTTTCACAATAGCACATATGCCTTGGTTATAATCTTTCTATTTTCTCAGCATTAACCGACTTAGCTTGGTTTCTTGCCATATTGATGTCGATTGTAGGTCTATTTCTTCTTCTGTATATCTCCTGTTTCTATATCTTCTTCTGTAGATCTCCAGTTAAAATTTCCTCCGTTAAGCCATGTCCGAGAAACGAACATCTGTTGATTCCAATAGCGACGAACAAAACAATGAAGACTCAAGCCGTAAGTTGATGCAAGGAAGTTTCTCAACAATAATGTTGACTAACTCATTGGGTCTTTGTCACGATGTAGGCCTACATTTCGATTGCTTGTCAGAATTTCTTAGCCAATCCATCGCACAGTTTATTCAGCAGTGTAGGGACAGGTACACAAGACGACCTCTTCTTTGAATGACTCTGTATAAATAATCATAGTTTATTACTCACGTTTGGCTTACTGCAGAAAGCTTAATTCCTCTGTTGGAGATTGCTAACTTCTCAAACTCTTTGACAATATAGCGCCACACCGTGTCGGTGATTGGACACTTTCTATATACAGTGAAATTTTGCTTTCTACAACGTCACACGATCTGAGTGAACGAATGAACAAAATTGTGAAAATGCCAAGTTTTATGATTGTTCAATTGGTCATAAGTTAGACTTCTCAAATATTTCGTAGTTCTCGCGTTTTCCTTTAAACTGGGAAGCTTTTTACTAGACTCTTCAGTCTTATAAACTAATGCAATGTATACGCCCGAAAAGACCCTCCCCTTAGTCACACGTCGTCACAAATGCCCTGACCCTCCTTCAGATATGACGTCACACAGTCCTGATCCCCTCAAAAAAAGATGTCCAGGATGTAGGCCTAATGCAGATTTTCTTATAATTACCAAAAAAGTAATTATAGCTATAAAAATACTTAAAACCATAATAGTAAAACGAAGAAAAAATGGAGAAAGTAATCTATAATTAGTACAACCTTATGCATTCCTCAAGACGAAAGGGTCTGGCAGAATCATTGCAGTTACTAAAAAAAATTTGATAACAATTACTCTTAACAATCTAAACTTTATGCATCTCCATTTTCCCACGCTGAAGCAAAATGTTCCTTCATTGAATAAATAATATCCAATCCACACACTCTCCATTTTCTCTGTTTCAGCGACTCTCTGTAGATCGTGCGTTTGGGCGGGATAATATGTTCCTGCTTGTGTGTTGCAGAATGGCTGCCTCACTTCCAAAACCACAAAATTAACAGCGAGCATAAAAGTAGACAGTAGAAAAATTAAGAATACATTAATCATGATTAGTGTTGTCGAATTGTGATAACGATTACTGCTAATTAAGTGGAACTTGTTTAATTGAGTGTAAGTTTTAAACAAAATCACGCATTTTGATGTTTGATGTTTGATGTGTCACATTTCGTCGGCCCCCATCGTCACACATTGTCACGAATTTGTGACCTCTCCAGAAAGAACAGTCAGTCATACAGACCAAGAGAGAAAGAAAGAAAGAGAGAAAGAGAGAGTGAGCGAGAGAGCCAGAGAGAGAGACAGAGAGAGAGAGAGTGAGAGAGAGAGAGAGATAGAAGAAAGTCAATTAGTCGACCTTAATGAATAATATTACATGTAAGTGTGATAATATGATTGGTTTTAGACATTATTGTTGGTAAGTGTTCAAAGTTTTATGAACTCCACTCGAAGCCAATCATTTGCTGAAAACGAGGTCAATGTAATGATCAAAGCACGTGGGTGATGTTCTAGTTATGGCTCTTGTCAGCGGATTCTGAAAACTCTGCAGCCTCAGCACGTTTGACTCATTGATACCATTAGAAGCGAGTTACAGTAATCTCGTGATGTTTGCCAAAGATATTCTGGCAGACAATGACACATATACAAAGCCTAATTCGTCGTTATCGCAACTGAACATAATTATGATGACTTACATTACATTGTAAAGAATTTATTTACACGATCGGTGAGATAAACTTGGTCGAATGGGACAAAGTTAAACATGAGGGCCTTGTTTCTGTTGTAGCGTTGTTGAAACAAGGAAACAATGCTAAACGAGCAAAACTCGTCTCATTGAGCGACACATCGGTGAGTTCTAATTCTTTGAAGGATCTGAATTTCGTGAATTGCTTCAGTAACTTAACTCTTGACCCCTTCCGGTAAAAGTTTAACCCCAGTCCGAAAACTTGGCGTCACTTTTGAACCTCAACTCCCTTTTTTCTAATCTCATATCTCCTGGATCCGCTTTCTGAATTCCGCACATATTCAGCTCCTCCACCATCATTGTCTATCATCGACAGATATGATTGGTCTGCCATCATCGGTTGCAGGTTTCTTTTTCCATCACCCATCGAGCTCTCCTTTTCGAAATTTAAGTCTTATCTTTTCAGGAACTCTTACCCAGACTCACGTGATCGTTTACCTTCCAATCCCCGACCAAGAAGACATCCGCCTTAACAGCTATTCTGCCTCCTCTGGAAACCAAACATTGACCTTGCTCGGACTGCTGTTTTGACAACCCTATTGATACGAAACAGCGCTCGTGAATAAGCTGGTGCCGATTGGCTTTCGAGTGGCGCTTAGAAGTTTTTAGTTTACGATTATGATTACTATAATGCGGTTTATAGTCTTATGTTCCGCATAACTTTTCCTCTTGTCAAATAATCTAAGTGACGCCTTAGAATTTTAAGATGTGACAACAATTTGAATGTGTCTAATTGCGTCTCATTAATCAATGGGCCTAAGCGGTGTACAGAGACCAAGTCAAGCATTTCATGATGAGACGGCGCGGCCAACGAGAATGCCGTCGAGACATATGCAGCTTTGCCATCTGATCATTCTTGCCGCATGTACGAGTTATATATTCTGCTGCAACGAAGGTGACTTGTCATTTTCTTCCACTTTTATCACGACGACCATCAGAAGTCATTTCTTTTGGATCATGACAATTCGACGTGATATAGATCGGTCTGCGATTCATCCAACATACAGCAGAAATGTTCCCAGAGTATGCATACACGCATTCACCTCGCTTCAGTTGCTGTCGTTCATCAGACGAAGTTTTCTGCATCATTCACTGATTCGTTAAAACTACTGCTAGAACAGTCACTGTCTGGTGAAGAACTGCATGAACTTCTTCACTATCGCTATCCATAATCTTTCTAGTGGCTTCTGTAAAAATAAATGACGAGAAGTATCACCAAAAGAACCAAAGTTTCAGGAGTAAGATAGGCTGCGGCCGGTTAAGGGACTATCGATTTACGTAGGCTCATAAAAATTATGTTCGCACACAAAATTTTTGTGTGCTCTGGCTTCACGGCCCATGTGCGTGCATACATGGGCATAGCTTAGAAGAAACATTGGGACTCATGTCATGTCTGTGAAGATACCGGAAAATAATCTTAACTTTTTTAATAATATTGGAATGTTGTGACCATGCCATTCGATGAATGAAGTTGCTGTGAGACGAGTATAAACTAAGTGTCATTGACAACGACTCTACATCAAGACAGTATACCATGCCGCTAAGAAAGCAAAAAATGCGTAATTAAAATATTTTAAAACTCTCTTGTTGTAAGACGCTTATGTGGCCTACACCAGCATCATGAATCTGCTCTGACTGTTCATATCATTCTTCATCAGCATCATGAATCTGCAAATTATTAGGGTCTACCACAGAGAATGCAAGGTTTTGCATTTCTGAGGAGTACCGAACCACAGAACCACAGAACCACTCATTGTGTCCTTTCTGGAATTTCGTAGTTTCTTTGCCTTTGCATAACAGTAACTGTTCGTCGCCTGAAAATTATCTTGGCGAATCTCCTTTTTTCGATAAAAAGTGGAGATTCAATTAGGCTAATTGGACAGTATAGTGCGATGCTAGTTCTCTTACTAATATTTACATTTGGCAATGAGAAAATAATAATTATAAAAGTAGCATAAAATGCTAAAATGGTTTAATAACTTTCTTGCTGACATTTCGTTTTAACTCGGGAGGCATAGTAATTGCCAAACGCAGCGGTGTACATTGTCGTATCTCCTGCGTCCAATCAGCGGTGATCTTTCACGGGACACGAACACAAACTGCTACACTTGCCATAGCTACATTCAGGACTTAAAGTGTGCCTGGACGGTCATGGACAGCGTCCAGGCACCTATTTTCGAGGCTTGACGCCGTCCTGCCACCTATTTGGCCAGCAGAACCTGTACGCCCGTCCTTGAGCGTCCATGCAACAGTGCAGTTGCTCTATAATGCGTACGTTATTATCAACAGGAAAAAGAGGAGAACAAAAATTACAAACTTTATTTTCACAACTTTCAAAACAATGCCGGCGCCACTGGCCATTTGTTGACAATTTAAAAAGAAAAGCAATTCTCTGTAGGCCTATGCTTTAAATTTTTACAACAAATATTTCACCAACAAATAATTGACGACGATATAGCCTAATGGTTGATGGACAAAAAGCCTAACGAATGATTAAAAATTCTATATTTCGCAGTATCTACGTAACGACAACTTAATCCTGAAATAATCTTGGCATTTCTTATAAAGATACAACAATGTGAATGGTGTAAGGAGATACGACAAAAATGGGTCTGGAACCATGAGATTGAGGTAGTTTTCGCTGAATATCTCAAAAACGACATGTCGTATCTCTTGGTTGTTGAAACTGAAGAAAGATATCATATTGCCCGCTACATATCAACTCTAAGCGCATTTTCGAAAGAGAGAGGAGATACGAGAAGATAATACTCTCGGGCGTCGATGTGCTTCGATTCCTCAGATGTTTAAAAATCGGTTGAATGAACATCCACTTCATTAGTCTCGGCTGGGGTACATTAACACGTGAACATATATATAATATTATGAGCAATCTTTCATCTGTAGCTAAAAGATCTACCGGTGGAGCTACTTGAGCGCATACTCATTCAAGTCGTAACTTTGGAAGTGAGGGATATGAAGATGGCCAAAGCTGTGTGGAAAGAAAAAGTTGATCTTGTGATAAACAGACTTAAAACGGTCTGTTCGCATTGGAGCAGCATACTTACGACCAACTTCTTTCGAAACGAACTTCACAGAATGCTCGACATAACAGGTCAGTCAGTTATCAGTTAAATAAATTAATTAGCATAAATTCATGCACGCGAATAACTAAGACCTAAAATTTAGAATTACGGTCAATGTTTAAGTAACGCTTAGGCTTAGGATGACGTTATGAATTTTAGTTACATTCTGCTTCGCACTTGAAGTGCGATCTATGATAATAGGCCCCTACAGTGTAGTAAATTTTCTAAGATAGATTTTTCACGTTGTTAATTTCGTACGTAAAAGTTTGGTAGATCTGTGTACTCTTTTGAGAACATTATTTTTAACACCCATTTTCTCGCAATAGGCCTATGTGTGAAACAGTCGTTTATATTTCTTTTTTAGCGCCGATGACGATTCTCTTGAAAATTTTGCATCAGGGCCAGATCCCATTCCACCTTTACAAAGTCACTACAACGAAACATGAAATATTTATGATAAGCAGTGGAAAGAATCTATTAGTTTATAACCGCAACAATACGGTACGGATGAACGATGTCATCGCGCCGCCAGATACCTGTCTGGTGGACATGGCAGCCTGCAACGTGTCAAACTGCATCTATGCATTGGGTGTATGCTTGAACTGCTTTTCAATGTTCCGTATTACGAAGACCGAACTGCTTCAGTTCAACGTTTCACCGTGGATTAATGATCTAAAGGTTGTTCCATATTCTAACATATCCGCAACGTCTAATGGTAGCCTAATAATTCTATCAAAGGCGGAAAGAGTTGATGATCCTTTCGAAGTAAGCCTGTACGACATGAATGGTTACTTGCAGCACAAAATAATATTGTCAGTAGAGAATTTTCGTGGGTTCGGATGTTGGGACAATATTATTCAAAAGTCAAATGGAAACTTTGTATTGGCTTTGAGCAACGACCAGAGAGTCAAAGAAATAGTGGAGATTGATACAACTGGGCGCATTAAACGACGATGCGAATCAGTACCAAATGTTGAGAGAGGTGTTCATTTTGCTGATATTTCTGGAAGATTCGTGATTACTGAGACGAACAACGCCATCAGGCTGTTAGATTCTGAGCTGAATCTACTAGATTTCACTGGTCCGCAACTGAATGGCAGCGAGTTGCACTTCAATAGCGAGAGGAATGAGATAGTGAGTTTTTTGTCGCTTGGCCCTAATAACAGTATCCTAACCATTTTCCGTTTCACAGAAGAATGACGACGCTGTCTTGGGTGCCAGCAATGGAGTAAATTCGTGTTCAACAGTTTTAATGGTAACCATTACATTTCGCTTAAAATAGTCTGTCCTGTCTTTTATCCTTTTATTTTTGAATTTGCCTAAAATCCCTTTTATCTTAGCGAGACATTTTGAGAATTTATTTTTACAGTTCGAGTATCAAAAGCACTTCGTAAGCCTAATTCATAATTTTAGCGCGTATAACTATCTGATTGTAATGCTGAAGTTTCGTTTAAATGAGAAAAGCAAAAAAGCTTAAAACTTCTTGCGTTGTGTCAATTTGCGTTATTTAATTTTTATATGGTTCCTTCGTCAATACAGCGCGTGTATAGATTTATTCGATCAATCAATCAACAAAAAATACTTGATATAACGCCCCTTCAAAATATCTACTCAGAGGCGCTCAGTTGCAGGTTGCAGGTTGTTTCGACGTTAAAGAAACTTTAAGGTCGTATTTTATGATTTCGTGGACGGCAACAGTTGTTTTTTTTTGCATCTTCGACCAACTGTCTGACTTGACGTAGCGCTCGTAAATAAGGTCATTCACAAGCTTAGCATTTAAATTACACTATGGTTGATCTGGAATACGATTTGTAAAAATCAGAGCTCGTGAATAAGTGTTGCCCTAGTAAGTAAACTAGTGCCCTGCGCTTGATTTTGAGTGGCGCATTCTGGGTTTACGATTAGGCCTACGTCTTTTGAATGCGACATTCCTACCACCTCTTAGTCATTTGAATATATCCATCCTCTTTTTCTGCAATTCATTATTTCCCGAAGTTGTCTAACAAATTAAAGAATAACGCAAGTATGAAATTCTTAAATAAGCCGAACTGTTTCATATATTACTGGCAATAAAGAAATTATAGTCGTACAATTAAAATCTATAGTCAGGCCCAGCCTTAGGACAAAAAATGCCGCCCCATATGCTTGTTTTTGTCTAACTTATTTTTCAAGAAAAGAAACATATTCTATTGAATATTGATTATAGTAAATCAAAGATGTTTGTAATTCAATGTACTAAAAAAATTGAACATGAAATTATAACACATTTTATAATGATTAATAGGCCCACACAATTTGCAAGGCCAGTGTGCAGGCAGTGCAGCAGCACCAGCATACTAATAATTTCCGTTTATACAGTCTGATGATGCTTAATAATCAAATCATTCAACCAGGGGCGTCCAGATAAATGCGCCCAACTTCTCGTTGGGAGGATATTTCTTAGTCTTGGGATGAGGGATATTTTGCCTTCCATACCCTTGGGACTGGGAGTTTGCCTCCATCACTCAGAGGGGATTGACGCCCCTGCATTCAACTGATCCATTTGTAATATAGAGCTACACGCATCCAGACTCCAAAATCAGATTGTACTTCAGGGTTTTTAATCAATGGTTATTTGATAACAATAATATTAAGGTCTTGTATAATATCAGACGAGAATTGAGTGTCATGCAGTGCTCTGATTATCAACTGGAGACATCCACCTTAGGGACTGATCATCAATTCTGTTTTGCTTTGAGACTGCAACGATCTATTTCCAGGCGTCTTGAGTTTAAGGGAGAAAACACCTATAGGTTTCCAAGAATTTGTGTAGTTTTTTTGTATTGTTTAGGTTTTTAACGAACGCACACTCGCGCACCGTACATAAAATTACGACCCAGAGCATCTAGTGCACTGCGGAACGGACATTTGCCACCCCGGATAATTTCCCCTCGGACAACTACCCGAAAACTAAGACAATTGCCCCACTCCCGATCGGACCATAAGCTCACCCAAAGCCTAACATGTGCAAACCGAGAACAAGGCGCTATATGATGATAATGCGAGTTACTGCAGCTCATAATAAAGATTCGTCAGCGATTGCTTCAGATGACAATAGGCCTACGTGTCACTGAATGTAGTCAGTATTTATGCATCTAACAAGAGAAAGAGAAATTAATAAGTTGACTTGTCCTTTGACGGAATGTCTGATTTGTTGGATAAATTAATAAATTAACACCAATGAATGAATACAATTGCTTGCTGATTATTGCCTCGCGTTGTCTCGTGATAATTGCTTATTTTCTTGTTTAAGGAGAAGTTGGATTGATGAAAAATAATTCGTACTTGAATAGAATTTGGATTGACGGAAAAATAATTTCCTGTATTCAAATTTTCCGTTTACTTTTTGGAGACAATGTGCGCAAGAAATGTTTTGCACAACGTTGTAAAAACGGTTCATTCTTTTGTGCGCAGGTTCGAGCTGAGTACGATGATTGTTAAATTAAGACCATAATCTAAAAGTGTATATGGTGATACTGATAAATTCTGATTACTTAAGAAAAGTTCCTTGTCTAAAATACGTCTTAGAGCAGATGATGCATACATGAAAAAAGTATAATTGTATAATCATTGTGCATTCCAAAAGTGAAGAACTGTGGTAGAATCATAACATTTATAAAACATGTTTAGTGAAGATAATTCGAAATAATCCAAACTTCGTGCTTCTCCGTTCTCCTACGGCAAAGCAAAATGTTCCTTTGTGGCATAAATAGGGAGAGTTGAATCTCAGCATCCAATTCAATGATCCAGCTCTTCTTCGTCTATCCAATCCATACTTTCTTCATTTTACTTCTTTTGTGATTACAACCCTTAGTTCATGTTGGCGACGTGCAGAGTTGTCTGTCATCTCTCGTCCTTCCCTCGCTTCCGTCGCGTGCCCTTGCCCATAATCTTCCATAATGTCTGTCTTTTTACGTCTCCTTCGTGTCTCTCTATTTATCCTTCTACCTATTGCTGTCAGATGCGCGAGTCTGGTAATGCACTTGGTGCTGTATTAATTAAGGCAATTACCGATGTCGTTATCGCCGCGATTACGGACGAGCTTTAGCAACGGCTACAGGTCTGCCACGTAGAGTTCATTTGGTACATAGCAGATCCAAATATTCTATAGCCTAGCCTGATTCAAATGTTCGCATGAACAAATAATAGGTACAATCACATTGAAACTAAATAATGCATTATTACAATACATTCACAAAATAATCGTCGTAGATTCCACTACAATGATGATGATGATGATGATGATGATGATGATGATGATGATGATGATGATGATGATGATGATGATGATGATGATGATGATGATGATGATGATGATGATGATGATGATGATGATGATGATGATGATGATGATGATGATGATGATGATGATGATGATGATGATGATGATGATGATGATGATGATGATGATGATGATGATGATGATGATGATGATGATGATGATGATGATGATGATGATGATGATGATGATGATGATGATGATGATGATGATGATGATGATGATGATGATGATGATGATGATGATGATGATGATGATGATGATGATGATGATGATGATGATGATGATGATGATGATGATGATGATGATGATGATGATGATGATGATGATGATGATGATGATGATGATGATGATGATGATGATGATGATGATGATGATGATGATGATGATGATGATGATGATGATGATGATGATGATGATGATGATGATGATGATGATGATGATGATGATGATGATGATGATGATGATGATGATGATGATGATGATGATGATGATGATGATGATGATGATGATGATGATGATGATGATGATGATGATGATGATGATGATGATGATGATGATGATGATGATGATGATGATGATGATGATGATGATGATGATGATGATGATGATGATGATGATGATGATGATGATGATGATGATGATGATGATGATGATGATGATGATGATGATGATGATGATGATGATGATGATGATGATGATGATGATGATGATGATGATGATGATGATGATGATGATGATGATGATGATGATGATGATGATGATGATGATGATGATGATGATGATGATGATGATGATGATGATGATGATGATGATGATGATGATGATGATGATGATGATGATGATGATGATGATGATGATGATGATGATGATGATGATGATGATGATGATGATGATGATGATGATGATGATGATGATGATGATGATGATGATGATGATGATGATGATGATGATGATGATGATGATGATGATGATGATGATGATGATGATGATGATGATGATGATGATGATGATGATGATGATGATGATGATGATGATGATGATGATGATGATGATGATGATGATGATGATGATGATGATGATGATGATGATGATGATGATGATGATGATGATGATGATGATGATGATGATGATGATGATGATGATGATGATGATGATGATGATGATGATGATGATGATGATGATGATGATGATGATGATGATGATGATGATGATGATGATGATGATGATGATGATGATGATGATGATGATGATGATGATGATGATGATGATGATGATGATGATGATGATGATGATGATGATGATGATGATGATGATGATGATGATGATGATGATGATGATGATGATGATGATGATGATGATGATGATGATGATGATGATGATGATGATGATGATGATGATGATGATGATGATGATGATGATGATGATGATGATGATGATGATGATGATGATGATGATGATGATGATGATGATGATGATGATGATGATGATGATGATGATGATGATGATGATGATGATGATGATGATGATGATGATGATGATGATGATGATGATGATGATGATGATGATGATGATGATGATGATGATGATGATGATGATGATGATGATGATGATGATGATGATGATGATGATGATGATGATGATGATGATGATGATGATGATGATGATGATGATGATGATGATGATGATGATGATGATGATGATGATGATGATGATGATGATGATGATGATGATGATGATGATGATGATGATGATGATGATGATGATGATGATGATGATGATGATGATGATGATGATGATGATGATGATGATGATGATGATGATGATGATGATGATGATGATGATGATGATGATGATGATGATGATGATGATGATGATGATGATGATGATGATGATGATGATGATGATGATGATGATGATGATGATGATGATGATGATGATGATGATGATGATGATGATGATGATGATGATGATGATGATGATGATGATGATGATGATGATGATGATGATGATGATGATGATGATGATGATGATGATGATGATGATGATGATGATGATGATGATGATGATGATGATGATGATGATGATGATGATGATGATGATGATGATGATGATGATGATGATGATGATGATGATGATGATGATGATGATGATGATGATGATGATGATGATGATGATGATGATGATGATGATGATGATGATGATGATGATGATGATGATGATGATGATGATGATGATGATGATGATGATGATGATGATGATGATGATGATGATGATGATGATGATGATGATGATGATGATGATGATGATGATGATGATGATGATGATGATGATGATGATGATGATGATGATGATGATGATGATGATGATGATGATGATGATGATGATGATGATGATGATGATGATGATGATGATGATGATGATGATGATGATGATGATGATGATGATGATGATGATGATGATGATGATGATGATGATGATGATGATGATGATGATGATGATGATGATGATGATGATGATGATGATGATGATGATGATGATGATGATGATGATGATGATGATGATGATGATGATGATGATGATGATGATGATGATGATGATGATGATGATGATGATGATGATGATGATGATGATGATGATGATGATGATGATGATGATGATGATGATGATGATGATGATGATGATGATGATGATGATGATGATGATGATGATGATGATGATGATGATGATGATGATGATGATGATGATGATGATGATGATGATGATGATGATGATGATGATGATGATGATGATGATGATGATGATGATGATGATGATGATGATGATGATGATGATGATGATGATGATGATGATGATGATGATGATGATGATGATGATGATGATGATGATGATGATGATGATGATGATGATGATGATGATGATGATGATGATGATGATGATGATGATGATGATGATGATGATGATGATGATGATGATGATGATGATGATGATGATGATGATGATGATGATGATGATGATGATGATGATGATGATGATGATGATGATGATGATGATGATGATGATGATGATGATGATGATGATGATGATGATGATGATGATGATGATGATGATGATGATGATGATGATGATGATGATGATGATGATGATGATGATGATGATGATGATGATGATGATGATGATGATGATGATGATGATGATGATGATGATGATGATGATGATGATGATGATGATGATGATGATGATGATGATGATGATGATGATGATGATGATGATGATGATGATGATGATGATGATGATGATGATGATGATGATGATGATGATGATGATGATGATGATGATGATGATGATGATGATGATGATGATGATGATGATGATGATGATGATGATAAACGAATAAATCTCCACCAAATGGACGGGAAAACTGTTCAAAATAATGCCTGTGTAATGAAGTCATAAAAGTAGCATAGAGCAAAGAGGAAACGATTTATGAGGCGCTGTCATATTTCTGGCGTACGATGTCTTGCTGGAACAATAGCTACTGCCTATTCGCATGCACTCAGTCAAGACAGAAATTGACAGACAGCCAAGATCCAGGCGACATCAAAGCTCATCAGAATCCATATTATCGATTGGCTGTCGGTGCCAATGCAAAACAGATTCAGTCCGAGGTCTAAGATTGGGACAGTCAGACGGTGCTACGACCAAAAGCGTATCACATCGGAGCAGTGACAAGGCAAAAGATGACCGTAGCCGTTTGATTGTCTGCAACAGGGACGTCAATCCCCCAACTGAATGATGAAGGCAAACCCCCGGTCGCCAGCGTTAGCGACTCAAGATATTTATCTCCAAGACTAAAAAAATTATCCCTCTACCTCAAATTGCAGGCATTCGTCTCCGGGCCCCCATACGTGGACGCCTCTGGTCTGCAATGCCGAACGCTAGAGTTCCACGACAAATGGTTCACGGACAAATGGTTAACCGAAATGATAATAGTTGATGACAAATTGATTCACGGACAAAATTTGAACCATGTAATGGTTTACCGACATAAATTATACATGCAGTTGACGACTTTAATGGTTCACAGACAAAAGGGTTCACCGATATAGTTGACGACAAGTGATCCAAGGACAAATGATTCACCGACTGATTGTTGACGTGAAATCGTTCGCGAACCATAAGACAACGTTCAAAAAGAGACGAATTTACTTTAGCGGTGATTGCGAGAAACTTTCTGTTGATTCTGCGAGCTATTAATTTTCAAGTAATAACTAGGTAGCCTATATCATTAACTCATGTTCAGAAATCAGAATAATGGAATATTCACCTCCTTCTGCTGCATAGGTCTTCACTTTCAACCGCTCTCTCAAGTTAAATGGAAACAATCATCGAGCAAGCAATGTATAAGTTGCAAATTTTGAGAAAAATTAGGTATTTTGCAACTAATTTGATTAACCTCACTCCAAGTTTGTTCAGAAGTCCAGTTTCAGCGCCATTTGTTGAGACAACAATTTATTTACAATTTCAGTTGAGAATGTTTCCAATAGCAGAAAATCTGACTCTCGCACCCAACGATAGTTGCTGGCGAGCAGAGGTTCTCTTCTTATCCTTCCGGGTAGGATTAGTCCATCGCTGAGATGGGTCACCCACTCGGATTCCTTTTCTCCAACGAATTCTGTCTGCAGCATCCTCGATTTTCAGTTTGTGCAGTTTGAGATTCCTTTCGACCACGGCTCTCCATCTCTTTTTCTGTCTTCCTATATTTCGATGACTATATGCCTCCTGGAAACGAACAATTGCCCCGGACAATAAATACTGAAGTCGCAACTTGTGCGACACTACGCGAAATCGTTAAATTTTCATAGAATTTCTGTTGACCTGTATAATTGTGGCCACAGGATATGCCATTAAATAATGACAGTGACGATGATGATGATGACGACGAAGATGGTGGTGATGTCTGGAATTGCCTTGCCAAAGATGATCGTTTGTTTTTCTCTCTGCAGAGGCGCTGTTGATTTCCGAGTTGCCTTGCCGGTTTTAGTAGGGCTTCCAAATAAACTACTTGTCGACCCTGGGCGACAAAAGCTTTCAAGATTCGTTAGGTTGTACAGTTATCTTTTTTGCAACTGAAAACAACTTATACCCTCTATGCTAATCAACCATATACATGTACCTAAGGCTGCTAGACAGCCTTCGAGCCCTTCTCACAACCATTGTGGGGTGAGCCGTGTTATTTCGGATCTGCTCTCCATAACCGCATGGCGCCACCTATTAGCAATCAGGGCGAAGACAATAGCAAAACCCACGACAGGAGGCAAAATGCAAGACCTCACCAATTGAACCCTCGGACAATTGCCCCGTCTCCTGTTGGACCATAAGTTCGCACAAATTATATGTGCGTGCTTTCATGTGTGCATATATTATGCCCTCTGTGTGCACGTATGTATATGCAGGTCACCTTAGCTCATAATAAATATTCGTCAGCGATTGATTTATCGGTACATGAATGCGTGTCATGATTTTTTACCTATAAGCTTACTCAACATTCAGTATAAATTTATGCATCTAGCAAGAGTAATTCATAAGTTAACTTGTTCTTTCACAGGATGTATAATTTTTTGACAGATTATCGAATTTGCAGCAATGAAGCTGCACAATAATTATTTATTAGATTACTGTTTGGCTTGTCAAACAGTCAATCAATCAATTCGTCAACTCCGTTTGCAGATAGCTTCTCTCTGCTGTCGTTTTAAGTTTCTTTAGTTTATTTCTATAATTTTTTACTTAAGTTCATTTAGTAATGTTGGGAACCGAATCCATTTGAGGTCCAGCTTTAATTTGGTTCTACAGGCCTTGAGTTACTGTTGGCCAGAAGTCATCCAGGGTTTACGTTTTATTTTATGCTTAGGCCTACTAGTGAGCTTGGTGGAGTAATAAAATTTATCATTATAAGCTTTCTTATAATCATTTATTAAGAGATCATATGCCTCATTCGCATCTTCTCTTGCACAAGCTTCCTTAGTCGAGTTCCACTCAAGTTGAGAAAGAGTATCTAAATAGGAAGTTGGGCGGCCTGTAGCGACCTTTATCGAAGGAGTGGTGTTAAAGCATGCCAGGACTGGGAGGTGGTCGGAGATGTCAGATATTAGTAGTTTTGACTCAGAGAAGTTGTATCTAGCATAACACGATAATTAGGCCTAGATGCTTGCTTTCTTGTTTTATCAGAAATGAGATTGATGAATTCGTGCTTAAAGAGAATTTAGTTTGACTTCAAGTACATTTTCCTTAATGGATGTTAAATAAGTAACGTGTCATGATGTAGGCCTACTTGTAATCGTGCAACTGTTTGGCAGTGTGAAATAAAAAAATATTATTATTACTACTACTACTATTATTATTATCATTATCAATATTATTGTCTTATCATTATGAATTTTATTATTATTACTATTAGGTGGAGTAGTAGTAGTAGTAGTAGTAGTAGTAGTAGTAGTAGTAATAGTAGTAGTAGTAGTAGTAGTAGTAGTAGTAGGTGGAGTAGTAGTAGTAGTAGTAGTAGTAGTAGTAGTAGTAGTAGTAGTAGTTTGAATTGATGATGACGCATTTTGCAAGTCTTCGGTGACACACATATTCAACCTTTACATGGGATGGGGGTGCAATTGTCAGAGGAACAAATGTCCTACGCAAAATCGAGGAAGAGGCGATGGACAATTGTCCTGGGGACTGACAATTGTCCGGGGGCAATTGTCCTACACTCAGCCTCAACAATAAGATTAAGCTATGATCAAATGAGTCTGACATTGGGGGGCGATTCTCTCACTTTCATAGATACACTACAATTTATGTCTTCTATCGTGGCCGCAAGATGACGTTGTTGTGATAACCATGATGATGATTATGATGATGATGTCAATGACGATGACGACGATGCTGATGTTGATAATGTCTGGAATGGCTTGCCCAATATGGTCGTTTGTATTTTTTCTCTAAAGCCGCACCTCTGAGTTTTTGAGCTTTATAAGGGCTTCCAACAAATCAACTTGTCAACTTTAGGCTATAAGAATAGGTCTTCCGTTTCTGTTGCATAAGTCTTCCTTTCCATCTGTTCTCTAAAGTTGATAGAAGTCAAATCATTGTCTTCCTCTGTAAGCGGCAAAGGGAATAAATTAATATATAAAGGGTAGAAGGAATGTTCTTGAACGATATAGTATTAGTAGTGCTACGTACAGAAATCACAGAATTATGTCAGCTACAGGGGTGATGGCCGTATATAGCAATAGACAAAACACAGAGGCGCAGAGCTGAAGAACCGAGTTCTATACTCGTATCAGCGTAAGGTTGACCAGTCCTTTCGCTCGATGGCGTTGGTCAAATTAGATTTATAATGTAAGAGACGCCTTGCATGGCTGCCGACAGTAATATTCTACACATGTTCGTACAAGTTCGTGCCGGCTACCCCTCCGCCAAGGAACCTGTGGGCCTCTTAAGAACTGATGACAAGAGACCTGACGGTCTCACTCTATCTCATGGCGGGCTGGGCGAAGTCTGGTATGGGATGTAACGGTGACAGACACATTGGCCCCTTCATACCTACCGAGTACTTCTCGGACGGCTGGGGCAAGCACATCGAACTCGCAGCAGTCCATCACTTCGTCCCTCTCGCCTTTAAAACCATGGGCCCCGTGTGTGCTGAAGGCTTGACATTCATATTCTCCTTGGGACGGAACCTTAGCACAATATCTGGGTATGCACGCGAGACCTCCTACATGTTTCAGCTTTCAGCGCCAAGCCATGGCGGTACAGCGGTTGAATGCGGTTGAATTTCGCATTACTTTTGCAACAATGGACCCAAACAACGAATAAGATTCAGAAGACAACAAAGAGAGGAGGAAGAGAGGATCAGAAGACAACAAAGAGAGGAGGAAGAGAGGATCAGAAGACAACAAAGAGAGGAGGAAGAGAGGATCAGAATGCAACAAAGAGAGGAGGAAGAGAGGATCAGAAGACAACAAAGAGAGGAGGAAGAGAGGATCAGAAGACAACAAAGAGAGGAGGAAGAGAGGATCAGAAGACAACAAAGAGAGGAGGAAGAGAGGATCAGAAGACAACAAAGAGAGGAGGAAGAGAGGATCAGAATGCAACAAAGAGAGGAGGAAGAGAGGATCAGAAGACAACAAAGAGAGGAGGAAGAGAGGATCAGAATGCAACAAAGAGAGGAGGAAGAGAGGATCAGAATGCAACAAAGAGAGGAGGAAGAGAGGATCAGAAGACAACAAAGGAGACCCCTCAGCATCTTGAAAGAGTCATGGGCGGGGCAGCGAGAATTACCATTCAGCATTGGAAAATCCCCGGAAGAATATCTTCAACAGTTGAAGTCCAATTTAGAGATGACTGCTCTGTATGCAGAGTATTATTCGACCCTAGAACAGAAACGCTACGTAGAGAATTACAACTTACGAAGTCTAGACAGGCGCTACGCAGTTAAGTTAAATTCAGGCGTGGATCCAAAAATATTGTTGCGGACCACCTGTCTCGCACCTAGAAGCCGAGGAATATTAGCCTATTGGACTACTAGTAACGGGGTCCGCAATTTCTTCATCCATCCGCAAGATTCCATATACAGAAATTTATTCCATAAAGGCGAATAGGTGATGAATGAGGCTGACAAAAGATCACGTGCATTGGACTATCCTTCCAGAAACCAAGAGGTTTCCTAGTATAATTTCTGCTATACCCGCCAAATAACGATCCAGGCGACCCGTATCACAGTTTTAGCTGCTGGTGGAAAATTTTGATTTTTTTAATTCACTTTTATTAAGTTTCATCGTCACATAGGACCTATTAAAATTACTGATCGGAAGGGCAGGGATCGAATGAGTCTATTACCGCTAGAAGTGAGTTAGAATGTTCAGATTTTGATATGAGTTCTTGAGAAGATAAAACTTAAGTTGTTAGTGGAATTAAGCCCGGGAGTTGTTAAACATGAGAGAACGATGATCGAGTAGAATGTGTTGGCTGAATGGTGATGATTTCGTGAAGATAGTGTGATCTGGGAGTATTATAGGGAGTTGTAGCGTAGTAATAGTACATCGTCACTTTGAGATTTTGAGCCAGTTGGGTGCTTGAGCATAGAAGTGCATGGTTTCGGCGTTTCGCTCAAATAACCTTCAGCAACAGCACAAGAGAGTGAGACAGGGACTATTTCCATTGAGCAAGAATAGCAGGTGCCAAAGTTGGGTCTATAACCGCTAGAAGTCAGTTAGAATGTTCAGATTTTGGCTCGTTAGAGGTTTTAACTGATGATGCAGCTCATGCAGGCAGTGGGGGATAAGAGAATTTCTTTAAACAAAATAGATTTTACTTTAATTTTAGTTATCGTTAACGAATTCGTTAATCTCTGCTTCTAACTTGTGTTCCTGTGATCGATCGATTAAATGATTGATTGATTGATTGATGACAATCATCTGGAGACTAGGCTTATACGCTATCAGAATCCCGTGGTGGGCCCTAGGGGTCTGCGGGTATACCGTACCCGCAGATAACCCGCACCCGACCCGTACCCGCGGGTACGGGTACATATTTTACGGGTCGGGTTTGGCACGGGTAGAGTAATCACGGGTACGGGTATACCTGGTTTTACCCGTGTCAACGTCAGGTTTTAGGGTTCAATGTCACCGTTAAATAAAATATAAGTGAATCTTGCAGCATCAAAGGCTTAATTACAACTATAGGCAAACTGGCACATTCGAAATTCAAGTACTATATACCTGCAACTACTGCTTCCCTTCTTTTTAGAATTTATGTTAATCGCTGTTTTCTCATTTTTCTTCCTCCTCCCTTCCCTGCTACTCCTTCTGCTGATCCTCCTCTGCCTTTTCCCCTCCTTCACCTCTTCCTACTTCTGTTCCTGCTCCTGGTCTCTGTTCCTACTCCTCCAACTGCTCTCCTACAGCTCTTTCTCTCCCTCTTACTCTTCTTCTTCTTCCCCATTTCATCCCCATCATCATCATCCTCTTTATCTTCATCTTCCAGATTTGCCTTCTGCTTCTGCATGTCTGCAGCCTCTCCATTTCCCTTCTTCTCTATCTTTTCCTTCTCCTCGGCCTTTTCTTCTTTCTCTCCTCCTCAAGTTCCGTGCTCCTCTTCTACCTCTTCTTTTTTCTTCCTTCTCTTCCTCCTCGTCTTCATACTCCTCATGCCTTCCTCTTGCGTCCGATGGCCTCTTGTTCCTCCTGCTCTCCTTCTGCTCCTGCCCTTCTGCTGACTGTTCTCCCTCCTCTCCTCCACTTTCCCTCCTCCAGCTTCCGTCCTCCCTCTCTTCTCTTCTTTCTTTCCTTTCTCCTCTTCCACTTCCTCCTTCTCTTCTCCTGCTTCCTCCGCCATCTCTACCCCACGGCTGCTGGCACTGATGCTGCTGTTGCTGCTACTACTACTACGACAACATTATAATGCTTAGTAAGTTGTGATCCTATTAGCCTGACAAGCAGCAAGACTATGAGAAGGCATGCCAATGACGTTACGGGTACGGTTATGCTCGCGGGTACGGGTCTGGTCTGGTAGGAATTTTTAGTACGGGCCGGGTACGGGTACGGGTAACGGTCCTGCGTTACGGTTACGGGTCGGGTAGCAAAAACACTGCCCGCAGACCTCCATTGGGTCCTCATTCCTCAACAATAATAGACAATTACTAGCGATTATGAGCAGTTGATCAATTGCTGTATTTAAATGCTGTAATTAATTTCATAAGAGCAAATATATAATTATGCTAACAACTTGCATTAGCTTGGTTAATAGGCAAAAATACGTTTAAACTAATAACATCAACTTAAAATCTTAACTCAATAATTAATCTCAAAATTAACACTGTAGTTTCTTTTACGTAGACTCGACCTGTAACCATGTAATGTTGGTAAACGGATTACCATAAAATATGTGTATTTAGAAGGCCCCGTGGTTGATCTGGGTTCGCCTCCCTATAAGATGAATGAAAGAATTGAACACATCGAGTGGCACAACAATAGCAATCAGCGAAATGAAATCAGCAGGGTAAATTTAAGCCAACAGTGATATAATGGGCCCTATATGATCTTAATTAGACAATTAATATGGAAGGCAATAATACATACAGCGAGGTCACGCCAGGGAACTGTGTAAAATCGATCCAAACTTTGTAGCTCATTCGAACTGTCTTTTGCAGACGGATTGAGCAGCGATCTCGGATTCAACAATGATCTTTTGTCTGCAAATTCATCGTGTTTGTCCAATTTGCAGAGGATCGATCATGGCTTTTAGGTGATCATTGCTCCTCGGCTTTCTAAATGCAACAGGCCAGCTAAATTAGACTGTGACGTCATCAGAGGAGGCTCACACAGACTGCCGCGGCTGACGGAAATGTTGATTTGGTCGACAGCGGTGTCATTTTCTTTATTTATTTCTTTTGGAGCTGCAACTACGACAATGCGCAGCTAATTTGATTTCTTAGTCGATGGCCCTTCCATCTGGAACACACTCCCCTTAGATATGCGACTGTTATCAAAGAGTAACGCGCTTTTGCTTTACAAGATGCTTAAGACTGATTTTTATCGCCGTGGTTGGGCTGGGTTCGCCTCCCAGTAGACCTTTAGGCTCTCGAGTAGGCACAACATAAATGTCGGGATGAATGATTGGATGAACATGCAGTGGTCTTACACAGACTATACGCATTGATCAAAAACATCGGAATGCTCAATAGAGATCAGACGACAGCCTCCCTCACTACTTCAAAGGAGAATGATCCGTCTATAACGATAGCCGTGTAGGTTCACTCATAGTGACTGAAAAATCAGTGCAGAATGTCGCTAAAGCGATTTTATCACTAACTTAACAAGAGTTTTAAGTTCTGAGTCAGAAGGTATTGCAGTTTGTGTTAGAAATACTGAAGATTAACCTAGAAGTCTTAATTGTTCTTTCCCTAGCTTCCTCTTAAAACCAGGACAGTACATACCGACCCCATTGAGCTCGAAGTGCTATCCGCCTATTCCAAATTAAGGCCTATTATTGCTTATGTAAATCTTGTCGCGGCTGAGCTCTATGTTCCTTGTGAATTAAACGAATTGTATGTATGAGACTTTACTATTGTCATCCAAGCCATTCCACGAGTCCGTAATTCTTACACTGAAGAATTCTGCCGTAATGTTCGTTCAGCTTTTTAAATAATTTAAACCTATATCCTCGAAATCCCTTTTATGTTGCAAATTCAAAGAACCTCTTCTCCTATAGTGCTTCCAGTAAATGCTGACAGCAAAGACTGGCCGTTCCTCCTCCAACGTTTACTACAACGTCTACTGTCCTCGATGGCTTTCGACTGATAACCGAGTCGTACCTTCGTTTAGTGTTATCATCTGTTAATTTGAAACCATGTTAACCAAGTCCACTACCCCTTTTATTATTAATGACAGTTTGGATGATCTTGCCCCCTTCCTTGTATATTTATTTTACAGTGAGGCATATGTATGCAAGGGACCTCCGAAGATTGCATTCCTCCTTCTCAGAAAAGAAACGGGTCCTTGTCTTTCCGTCGCTCAAAAAACCTTACCTTGACAACAACCTCTGCCTTAACTGTCGACCAATATCAAATTTATACTTACTTGCTCAGACGCTTGAACGACTTGTGCAGTTTCTCCTTTATCTTCAACAATCTGGACTCCTTTCTAATAACCAATCTGGTTTTAGGGCTCACCCTTCCACAGAAGCAGCCCTCCTATCCCTACTTTCATATATCTTCTCTGAATAATTTCCTTAGGAAAGAATAAATCACGGAACAACTGTTATATTTGCTAATCAGCTTGTAGCATATAACCTCGCAGCGGCATGAAGTCAAGCGGTAACTAAACAAATAACTAATAACATATACAGGACTGGAACGTCTGGTCTAACGTTATCCGACCAGCTTGAGTGGTGCCGACATCTGGCGAACTTAAAGGCGTCGCAGAGTTCAGTCAAAATTTCTATTCCAAAGGGCCACAGCATACGAATGTAAGTCTGAAACGGTCTCCTAACCAGTTTCCGTTTCGCAAAGGAATGAGAACACTGTCTATATAGGATGCCAGCAATGAGGACAATTCGTGTTCAATAATTTTAATAATAATCATTTCATATCGCTTGGAATAGTAAAACCTATCTTTTTCCCTTCTATTTATTATTTTTACCTATAATTTATTAAAGACAGGAAATTGCAGAACATACATAATTGGCTTTCATGACAACCTCACCGGATGAAACAGATGACAACCACAAGTAGGAGAGTGAGGGTGAAGCTTCCGAACTACATTTCAAGGCTCCACCAAATAATTATTACCACGAGCCCAGCAACCACGACCTATGCCATCTGTTGGTCAGTCAGTCTGTCGGGTGTCTTACGAAACCAATGGTCCGTCTGGCGGCCTATGACTCAGTGCGTCAGGTCATCGGTTTATCGGTATTTATGTAGCACAAAGACCCTGCTCATATGTCTGTCCGTCTGTCTGTCGTCTGTCTGTTTGTCTGGCTGTCTTGCTGCCAACGCCAAGGTAGGCGGATACAACGTTACCTGGAAAGGCACATCTTGAAATACACCGACTAATTTGCTATTAACGCTAAAACCCGCCCTATTCCACCGAGGCTGGGCTTGGGACAACTGCTGACCAAATACCTTGTACATGCGACGTACAATTAATTGCTCTTTATGAAAAGTGAGTTAACGATACCACGGTTCAAGTTGTGTGCGAGTATCCCTCGTACTCTTTGCTCCGATAGTTGCACCTCTATCGTTCTCCTTCTGATCGTCATCTCATGAGGAATCATTTCCAGCATAATATCTAGCGCCTCCGTAGGGTTCTTGAAAAGCGCTATATGATTGACCATAATTATGTGTTACACACCGTGCGGACGGTTTCATACTCATTGCTTAGGACGTTCTTGGCCATCAAAGCTCCAAAAATTTCGCAAATATAGAGGATTTAAAAGAACATTCATAGCTTTCTGCACTTCAACGACGACAGCATGTATCAGGCTATTTATATAGCGCCTTATGAGAATTTCTCGAAGGCGACAGTGTACAACAAACGACTGGGAATACAATGCAGCTCGTCGCTAAGGTGTTATAGGCCTAATACAACCATACTTTTCACACAACAAACCATGATTTGAACTTTGGTTTCGTTGATATCACTCCGTTCCACTAATGAAATTCGTTCTTGGAGTTGCGATATACAAGTGTTTGTTAATGACCACGATTACGTGCAACCACCAAACAAACGAGTGACCTTTGCACTCTGACTAATGGATGTGACCTCGGGATGGAATTTTTTCTAGAAAGTCGACCGATGAGACAGGATTTCTGAAAAACCATCTTCCGCGGAACCCGAAGATCACCACATGTCCAGAACGGAAGTATCTAAGGGTTGACTCATCGCCCAAATTGATCTTCGGATTCCTACACCCTCCCCCATACGCCAGATAAGACGTATATTTTCCAGACTACATTTGCATCCCTTCCGGATCTACTTCAGATGTCCTGTTGTGTCTGACGCATATATATCAGACTTAATTTGTGCTTCAATTAGACATATATCGAGAGGTAGACAGATATATGCATACATACATATAATGATGAGCCCACGAATCCAAAGTAAACCGAATGAAACCGGATACTTCTTCTCGGGTCTATGCCATTGTTCTGGTTGAGTCGAGTGCCTCATTGAAACAGATAATTCAATGCTGCAGACGACTTAGACGAGTGTGCATGCAAGCACATAACCACTGTCTTGTTGCCTATTATATGCCTAAAATGCTATATATAGTTAGGATAAGTTGGATAACACCCTTTAAACGTCCTACACGTACCTTACGATAAGCATATATATATATATATATATATATATATATATATATATATATATATATATATATATATATATATATGTATATATATATACAGTGTACATATAATGAACTATCTCTATCAATGTCATCCAAGGTAAGAGTAATGGAACCTCAGTCAGTTATATTTTTTACACCTCTCTGCCTCATCATTCACACACACGGACGCATCACAGTGAGAAGCCTCTTCTTCAGTCGAATGCGGCTTTATACAACTGCTCCTCCGGTTACACCTCCAAATTTTAGTCCACTCTCAATTATGGCGAAATCAGGCATCTAACTAACCCCTCTGCCAAGTTCCTCTGCCCATCCGTGGCCTCTGGAAATGTCCAGCGGCTAGTCGATCGTTGAGTGTTGCATTAGTAGATGTAATATACGTAGATGTACTTGTGAATTCTATGGAGCCTCAATTGTCTCAAAACTTCCAGGTCAAAGCGGCTCGTCGCGACGATGCTAAATAAGCCATAATCCGTATGCAAATCGACATCCTCACGCACAAAGGTGCATGAGACGGGAGCTCTAGTAATCGCCGCTCTATCCAGTCCCGTTGTGAGTTGTTGGTGTTTATTAAAAAAGTAAATGGTACATGAACATAGTTCGTATATGCTGCTGTGTCACTTATTTGTTACGCTTTTCAATGCACAATTCTGAGCATAAAATGTTTAATTGGCAGTCAAATGGTTATCTTCATAGTAATGCCTACGAGCACCACAGGCCCACAAAGCGAAGTCAAAACACCTTCCACACACGTGTTACTTTGGCCGCATTTTAACTCCGATAACCTCAGAGAAGTCAGTGTGTAAACAGATGCAGTACAAAGCCAGAGAGTCCGTCACGGCTATCTGTTGGTGCGTTGGTATTTAGTCTGTTGGTCTGTCTTGGTCTGATTAAGTCGGTCGATGTAATATGCTTTGGCCTGGCACATGCCTCAAATTCTCGCTCAGCCACACAAGGGAAAGCGGGACAACGAAGAAATTCCTCAAAGTCGTCTTGAAGCATTTTGAATGCGAAGAATGCATGTCTGCTTCCTACTCGTCTTGACCGGTTGTATTAATAATGTTCACTGTTAATAATTAATAATATTCACTGTCGAGACAGGAGTAGCGGTCGTCAAGTGTGGCATTGGAGTCGGCATTCATAGATTGGCAATGGTGCTTCATCAATGTGTGGCCATGCTTATAGCTAGTTTCATTGAACGTCTGTTGCTAATGCTCTAACATTAGCGCTGTTTACGTCTTTATAAATAGGCAGTTGAGCGATCGTGCACCCACACACAGACACACACACAGAGAGAGAGAGAGAGAGAGAGAGAGAGAGAGAGAGAGAGAGAGAGAGAGAGACGCTAACTCCGGATTCCTGTCTTAATGAAGCGAAGGTGTGTCTCATGTGTTGGATTCGTGGTCCGTGTCCCATTGACGTTCCTTTCATTCTCGGCGTACCAGATTGACGGAAATAAACGTGGAATTCGGATCGTTGAAGGCTTTGCAATCGCTTGAAGTTAGCCAGACAACTATGTTTGCTGACCTATCTATTGAAACTGGCGGATAGCACAACAACAAATGTTCCCCGACTTTGGCCTCTGCTATCCGAATAACAGTCAGGTCAGAGCTCTCCAAGACACCTGCTGTCCGATAACGAAATATACTCGTTTTGGTTAATACAGTAATACTACACATCTGAGGGGGTGTACGGTAACACCACATATTCGATGTGGGGAATAAGGTAATACCACATACCCGATGTGGGGAATACGGTAATACGACATACTCGATGTGGGGAATACCACAACTGATGTACGTAAGTTACTCGTAAATCCGCATACTTCCGTCTGACTCCGAAATCGTGGCTCTCGTTGCAGGTCACTCTGAGTCTGTTACCGCAGTGACATAATGAAAACCAGACAGTTCCTACATATGCAATTATGATGAACGCCAGTCATACAGCGTTTGATATAATTTACAATTAGCGCATTTCATTGCTTAGTAATCCCCTTAGTAATTCAGCGCCCATGGCAGTCCATAGGCCTATTAACAGCGTCCGATTAGTCAAGAAAGAAGCAAGGGATCGGCTGCTAGGGGTTTCTTGGAATGTGGAGTATTCGACAATATATCAGCGACCTTGTAGCAAAAGCTGGGAGGGCCAACCCCAGCTCCCATCTCCCTCCCAACGAGTCCACGACAAATCGAACGCTGCCTATTTAGGTCTAAGTATTCTTAGAACAACAACGTCAGTTACTGGCGCCATACATTTGGCGGCGATGGGTACAAATAAATGATCACAAAGATCCTCCATGCATATATATCGCCTCAGCTGGGCACTGAAAAGCCATGGTTTACATACGCTATACTCATTTGCGCTCTATAAATAGCAAACAAGAAAAGTCATTCAATTGATGTTGGCATTGCCTAATCATTCCCTAATGCATCGACTGTTGACACATTCACTGTATAGAACTGTTCTCATATATGCTTGTGTCTAAATACCATTCATGATGTGATGTGATGTCGTGACGAGACTTTTCGGTGTGTGTGTGTGTATGTGTGTGCGTGTATGTGTGTGTATGTGTGTGTATGTATGTGTATGTGTGTGTATGTGTGTGTGTAGGTGTGTGTATGTATGTTTGCGTGCGTATGTGTGTGTCTGCTTGTTTGTAGGTGTGCCATTCATAATGTGATGTAATGGTGGGACTGTCAGCGTATGAGTGTATCTCTATCTGTATGTCTAAGTATCCATCTGCTGTACATTTCTCACTCTTGTTTTCCATATCCATCCTCTGTGCGCTTGTTACCTCTTTGCAGCGCATGTAACTCACTGCAAGTGGCGCTATAGAAGTGAGTCGCCTTCACAACCGATCTGAGCTGTGAACCGGAAATGAACAACAGTCGATAAATTGGTTGGTAATCGCGTGATCTCGGACGTGATTGATTTTCCAATCGCGATGTTATTGCCCATCGCTGCTGGAACTGCGCTTAGATGACCAACTGACTGACCGACTGATGTCCTTAATGTTGAAAATACAAAACACGAATGACGAAGACCCGTTGAATCATTCATCGAGAGAGTTGACTCATAACGTCCGAAATGAATCACGACGATAACTATGGCGCTGATTTTATGAAACCCTTATTAATGAGGCGCTATAACACCGACTTCCGTTGCCATAAAATTAAGTGCTGTTTAAAAAGCAGCGAGATTGTAACGTCGCAGTTTCTGGCAGGTCATAAGAAACTTATATTAGAATCTTCTGTTGTTGGATTTGGCAACAATACTTTTTCTTTTATTCAATTCCAACTGACAAATGGCAGTGTGACTACATGGTCATGATAGCATGATAGCAGATCATGATAAGTTTAACAGGAGTAAAATTTATCTGTTTGGAAACCTACAAGGCCCAACTATATACTACTGCTAATTTTGTTAATAGAAGGATTAGACAACTGTATGATGAGGCCAGCTGGTATCGAACCCGTGTCCTCTGATCTTCATTACAGCGTCTTATCATTCAGCCAATTCCTCCAGGTGGCAAACGTTTCTTTGTATGTATGTATGTACTACGTACGTACGCACGCACGCACGTACGTATGTATATATATGTATGCATTATAATATGTATGTATATATGTATGTAGGCATGGATTATATATGTATGTATATGTTGGCCTATGTGTGTCTGTAACAAACTGTATGAAAACATCTAATATAGCGCATTTTAATTAACTCAAAGAGAGCTGTGACCTAAGCACTCTAAAGATCTCTGATCGCACATGAATTTCAAGCTCAGATATAACGCTAAGCGTTATCCTGATCGTTATCTCCTAACTTCTAAAGCGCCACTAAATGATAAACTAAGCGCAGGGCACCAGCATATTCACGAGTGCTGCGTTGAATCATTACAGCCATCTGACCGGCAGTGCGAAGAAGGTCCGAATGAACTGGTTTGGGCTATTGCTTTAGCACTCATACATAACACGATCATTGAATTAGAGCCAAAATATGTTTTACAGCTCGACACACGCCGTATAACTGAGAGATGTTTGGCATTGTTTGCCATTTACAAATTGACAAAGCGACACTTCAAGAGAAATAATCAGTACACGAGTGACGTAGAGTAGTTGTTGTAACCGAAGTTAGCGCTCTGTCAACCTGAAACTCTCTTATATTATATTATATTATATTATATTATAAATAAACGAATGCGATTGATTTACTTCAAAACACAAGGAACGCACATTAACTACACGCTGCGTTATCTCTCTAAGAGCCTTCATTAAGCATCGTTGTATTCCGCCCACCACTCTAGGCAAAGGGAATGTGGACATCTGCTGACTGGATGAAGATGTATGATAGTGATACAACCGTCAGTGACGAACGACCACATGCAATCAAGCGTACAAGACCATGATATTGTCAGAGACCTGTGCACCCCAATAAGTCGCAATGATAAAATTCCACATTTATATAGCGCATGATCAAAGAAAGTGAAAGTATACTTGGAGGTGTGTCAGCCTTAAATGTAACACAAGACCAAGATTATGTGTACTGCTTGTGAAATTGAGTAAGAAAGATATGGGAAAAGCCTCTATATATAGTAGGTGTGAGCTTTCTATAGATTGTTTTATCGTAAAATCCGATGTAATCCAGCATTCCACCTAAAGGACATTATTTGTAATATCTAAGCGCAAGCCGAGAGGTCAAACCGAGCTATAAGATTATAAAATTAAAATTCGCACAGTGCTTGTAATTATCTTTAAAATTTGGGCCATTGCTTCATTTTAGTCAAACTAACCAATAGATAAATAATAATGCCAATTAATAATATAAATATATAATTGCGATAAATTATTAACAATAGGCTATAATTATTACTATGCTTTAACTATCTTTATAATAGATATTTATGATATACCTTTTATGACATATTAAACCCGAAGCTGTTAGTTAACATGCGCCAGAGTATGTCCTATTGTACAATGTATCTCAAAAGAAAGCACTAGCGCGGCCAGAAGGTCGACCGACAAATATTGTCCAGCATACAAGTAGACCGTCCTTTGTGTCTGCATAGCTCCAAAGGAGGAAGAATATTATTTTTAATTTTAATGAGACGCGGGTTACAAAACGATGGCACTGCGTGAGATGTTCATTCCGTGAACATTTTACGGTGACCGTTTTAGAGTCTCATAGGCGAAGACGTTACTCTGAGAAATTGGCACTTTTCATTTTCTTCATTTAAGTGGAAGTAGTAAGATTAGCGCTAATTAAAATAGTCTGAATTATAAAATCAGAGTAATGAATATGCTAAGACTTTGACGCCGGGCTGCATTGGTCTAAGAGTCGCATGTGGCACCGTCAGTGTTAAAAACCCTGCTTTGATTATTGTTTTATTTATTGTTTTGCTTTGGTTATAATGCAGGTGTTATATCATGAATGATAGTTAATTAATTGAGACTTCTAATAAGCATTTTCTTTACTGAATATATTGGAAAGATGGTATGAGTCTGGATCAATCAATATCATAATTATAAAGATCAACTGTTTGTTTTGATCAGTTAAGCTCATGTAAGGATCTGTTAACAGTTACTGTGAGTTTGGGTCAATCAAAGTCCACCCAAGATCACCAATTGTGGCAATAGAAGAGATGAAGTCTAGTAGTTAAGATTAGTTACATTTTCTAACTATACGATTTAACGCATTAAGTTACATAGATATCAATGGAACTGTCCTAGTATATAGGCTATTATGGGAGGCCCTGTCAGCGGGAGGATCCCCTATAGGGTCATCCCTTGAAACCTAACATTATTTAGTGATAATTAATTTCTTGCATAAATGACTGCTATCTGACACGTCATTGTCCATTAGGCAAGCTGTTAGATTTGATTTTGATTTGTTCACAATAAAATTAACGTTACCATCAAGATTATGCAGAATTCATGATGTGGATAATTAGGTGATTCTGTGTGACGATCGAGACCCATATGGTTCCTTTTGATTCTCCCCTTAAATTGACCCTGAGTTTCATTACATTTCCAAAACTGTTCAATAAAGCCAAATCAGTTCATTTTCAATAAAACATCGTTTATTCAAAATCTCATGGCAAAACATTTCACATGACATACACAGACATTAACGTCTGCTATCAGACAAATAACAACTGCTATCATACGTTATATAACTGCTGGCAAATGAGATTGCATTGAACTGTAAGGCAGCTTCTTACGAGTAAATGTCCCGGCTTTCAATTTCCTAACCATGCATAGAACATTTTGCTCGTTATAAACACGAATCGTACAGTTTGCAATTACATTTAGTTTCGATTACATACGCATCAGATTCAAACACACAAAAATGTTGCTGAACATCTACATCAGTTCGTACATTCCACTGATTTATCACAGATCATTGTACCATGTAGGCATGTGGAGGTATCATACAGAAGGATGTGTCTGGATTGCCAGCAGCTGAGCAAATCCGCTGAGTAAGAACTCGGTTTGTCATCGTTCTACAGGCGCCAATGCAAATCAGTCTGGCTGTTCATCCGCTGACAACCGCATGCGGCATCAGCTGCTGTGCCAGACACGAACTGAGTTAACTGAGTGAGTGTGGACTTGCATTTTAAACATCTGATTCAGTTTACACGAATAAAAAGAACATCTGTGATACTATATACGATTTCTTTACAAGCAATTCAAGTAAGTACACATCTATATCACATAATACACTGATTGCATGTTAACGTTCAAAATGTGTTACAAGCTTTACGTATCATAGATATGGCGGCGAATGATAAACACATTAAAATCGTCACTAGATAACCCTACACTGAATCATCGCATAATTGTGAATAAAACAACTGTGATTGATACGTGACGTGATTAAATGATAAATATGGCGCAGCATAAAGCAATTGGAATGTAACTGACGCGAGTCCAATGAGAACACCTGATCCCAACTTGAATGTCTGAGTCTGCGCGGAAACGAATTAGCATGCAACATCTGAATAGTTCGATAATGATTACAGTGTGAATAATATTAAATAAATAACCGGTCAATAAACGCACACACGATTATACATTCGCCCAATGTTAAGGTCTCGTTGCTATAAATAAGAAACCGAAATATAAAAAGAACACGTTACGTGAACAGACCGAGAGAGACCATCGTTACTGCATAAGTTAGAATAATTATACGATCAAGAAACTCATAATTAACAGATTCGTATATCAAGCATAAATAACATATGAAGACGCTTTGATAAATAAATTATCTCTAGTAAACTAACAATCTCGTTGAAAAGCACGGATATACGAATACGTCTCTTGTCACGAACAATGACTGGAAAATTAGCCTAGAGGAGATCTTTAGGAGTGACAAAATTGGCCGCCATTGCGAAGACTAGATCATAGGCGACTCTTGGTGGATTTGTAGTCTGGGTCACGTGGGGCTGAAACCGGAAGTCGTATGGACGTCAGATGGTACGGTGAGGATCGGGTTTGGATTAGAAGGGGGCGCGTAGTTGGTAGATAGATACATCTGGTGGATGGCTGGGAATGGTGGAAGAATGTTTTCTGCTGGACCCTGTTTCATCCCCAGAAACGTCGCCCGGATGTCTAGTGCTCCCAGCGGCTAGTGGTCTTAACGTCCTCTCTGGATTTGTAAATGAGGTCGACCAGTGGGAATGGAACGTCTGTTGAAGAGACAAAACAAAGATCCAATTTAGAATGCATACCACATATTTTACTCTACTGAACATAGACTGTATGTGGTAGTGTATGTGTACACATTTTTTCTATAGCAACCGTATGACCTCTAATCGGTGACCTCTATCTAGCCAATCCGTTTTTCGACGAATTTAGGCTCTTTCGTTTGAGATCCTTCACCGCCACGCCTGCATGTTCAAACCTGAGTCTAAGTGTCTGTTTGAACAAGGAACTAGTAACAGCCTGCTAATCATTTCGCTAATACATAAGTACCACTTAAAATAGTTGGGTCCGATTGAAATGTACTCGAGACCTATTCAGAGTAAATGGCAGTTGTAACAATAAATCCGAATTGACCTTGGTATTTAGGTATCATCCTTGGCCCACGTGTGATTTTAATTTACAAGGTTATACAACCAAGATGACTATAACATGCCGGACAGATTTTGAGTTAGGACTAAACAGCATGAAAGTCCATCTGACAGAATAGGAAGACCCGCAAGAAAATAAAACAAAATTCAAGCCTGATATGACATGTTATATAATGCCTAAAAGCCTACAATTAAACCTGTGTTGTTACAGAAATTCGGTGCAGAAAATGTTATTTTGCTTTCGGGACGTAAATGATAGAACCGAAATGTATCTGAAACGGAGCATTGGCCATAAACATGTCACACTTTGAAAAGCTTAAATAGACTTACAATGTCTACGAATGTTGTCTACGCGTTGCAAGTCAGCACCGCCACACGACTGTCATTGTTAGGGTTTACAACTACGAATATGGGCTATTGTGATGTTGAACTGCACTCACGTTTTTCATGTATACGCCCATAATCACCCGGCAAAGGTATGCAAGTTCTGGAATGCGTCTAGAGTAATATTTGGCCCACTGTTTTTTTACATTTAAAAATAACACTGTTGCTGATGACATTCATTGAATAGAGAAATGGAAAATATTCCTTCCCTTATAAAATTTCGTCGTAAATATATCTTCTCCAAAATAATTATCGTAGTGTTCACTGCACTATAGGCCCCTATGTAGTCCTTGGTATTTATTCCTACTTTTCTTGGACTCTTAGATACCCTACAAGTTTTGCCAATATTGTCGGCAGATTCATGTGTTCGTGACTGTATCTAACCCATTCAGTCCTTAGCACTTCTACCGCACCTTTTAAAATGCAAGTTACTAAACTAAAAGTTATCATTCGATGGCAGATTCGTTTTCCAGTCAATTGACAAAAAACGTCTTAGAAGGAGAAACTGAGGGTTAAAATCGTTCTTACCGTGGTCAGGAATGGTCACAGGGTAGAAGTAGCCGTTCGTAGCCTCAACTGTGGAAAGAGTCTGAGCGTTGATTGTTTCACCGGCCATTGTTCTTCTGTCGATGTTCTCTTTCAGTAATTGGCGTTCTCTAAGGTTCTCTTCCTCCTCCTTCTCCTCTCTAGAACAAAGCAGCGTCTCCGAGAACTCTTAAACTCTGCAAATCGCTAACTTCGTTTTCGTCAACTGCTTTCCCTTACGGTTGTAAACTTCGTTGAGCAACTCAGAAACTGTTAGTAGAATTGATCGTCGACGTAACCTTGCTTTCTATAACTCTTGTCGTCTTTGCAATCTGTCGTCTAGTTTTCCTCGCTGTATCGTTTGGTTTGTCGTCTGCTCAGCTCACGTCCGTATTTATACCGTCTTACCTCAGTGATGTCACTTGACGCTCGCCCTCTCGCCCGCCGCACACGTCACTCAGGCCATTCCAGACAATATCGTTATTCGGCCCACGAGCGGAAAAGCGAGGCGCTGCTCGATGATTGAGCCGATTCGAGTAAAACGTTTGTCTGGCGAAGGCTATTGCGCGACCGCTGCATGGGCGGACGCTAACCGCTCTCTTCAATATCACTCGCCCTCTAAACAATCGAGCGGCGAAGAGTTATCGTGGTGGTAATGCCAATTGCTGCATTCTAACGCCTGCGATGAACGCTCGATAGACAGACGAGAGTCTCTGTGGCTCGCTCTCAGTCTACAGCGAGCCACTCATAATGTAAACCATGCCACGGATAGAAATAATAGAACTGGCATGGGATAAAGATAGATGGGAACGGTCATTTGTTCAGGACGGAGTAGGCTATATTTAACCGCAGGTTTATAATATAAACACACGTACACAAACTTACACCCCACCTAGTTATGCCTACATAGATACATGCACATATAGTATTTTAAATATATATATGCAGTCATGCCTATACCTACGCATGCATACATGCATGCAAATATATGCAAATACTCTGATCAGTCATATATATATCTGATCAGTCATATATATATATCTATATATTATATTTTATATATATATTCAGAAGAAGAGCAGTTCATTAAGCTATATCCCTGAGGCAACCATAGGTATGAAGTGTTAGCGACTTCATTTTCTTAGCCTCGGCATAAGATGAGACGTCGCACTGAATTGGCTACATGGAGCAGAAATCTTGAACCTGGGCCCTCAACCCTGATCACCTATATTGAGTCACAGCAGTCCAGCATGCTAGCCACTATATATACTAACGAGCACTTCACATGGATCTTGATTGTAAACATATATATATATATTATATATATATATATATATTATATATATATATATGGACTGCAAAATACATGAATGTAATATAGTAAAGTACTGAATAGTTAAAATTTTATGAATGCAAATAATTTGCATATGATTTTTTTACTATTATATACCTGTGAGCACATAGGCTGTAGGCCTACTTACATGAGTGGGGTGAAAGGGCTCAAAGGGCCATAGAATACATGATTATGAACGTATACGTAAGTATTATAGGCCTACTTAGACAGGCACCGAATAGATCGATTATTGAGACTGTAGATATTAAACACATGCTTAGGTGTATCTCTGCTCATTTGGATATATATATATATATATATATATATATATATATATATCTGCGTATGTACACTATGAATATATGGCTTATATTTGTAATGAGATTATTTAAAAGTGCACGTATCGTTGCATGTTATCGTGGCTTTATCGACGTTCTGGAATGTGGCATTGCAGGCAATGATGTAATCTATAGAAAACTATACGCTGGATATCTCACGTTTTACATCGATGCTCTGATAGATCCAGGCTGCCAGAGGAGAAGGAGACGGCAGCAGTGATCCATGGACAGAGGCAGCCGTTCATTCTATGGAGTTCCAGACCTCTTAGTCGACTCTCGGCTACTCTTCATTTCCACCTACTCACCAACATAAACTTAACATTTTTGCCTTCCGGTCTCACCCGGTGTATTTGCGTTTGTTTGGATGATAACAGAGTATTTTTCTAGGCACTTGTTTCCGCGCCTTTTAAGTACATCACAACATCGCTGCTGCACCTTCTAAAATGATGAACTTCGCGATTCTATTTGCCATTCTTCTATATGGTTGGTTAGTTGCACTTTTACAACACTGACAAAGGTCATTAGCGCCATCCTCCTCCTCAATCCAGGCTTGGGACTGGCACTGTCAAAGTGCGCCCAGTGGAGGCGTTGTAAACAATGCTTTCTATGTGCACTGCACCATTTCTATATAGGCCTACACTAGATATTGTAAGCAACGTTTAGCCCTTATCTTGCTATAAGCGACACCATTAAATTTCGAGTATAGATAATCCTAGGATGATTTTAAGCACTTTTCCAATAACTAAGTTAGGCCTAATATAAACACTTCTATATAAAAACGAGGTTAAGAAAAGAATGGAAACCACTGGGCCTCATTTATTTCCGCCAACTGTCTATGCAGTGATGGTGGCCACCAGGGACCAGATACCCGCTTTATATACTAAAACGATGATGACAGCAATTTTAGAAGAATAAAACTGCAAAGTACTATCTAAGTCTCTTGCTTTACTCTCTAATAATATAATTGTGACGATTCAAATCATTTTTTAATAATAATAATGTATAAAACGAAATAAAGACTTCAAATACGTGAAACACCATGGTCAGTTGGTTTATTGAGTATTAAATTAACGACAACCTCCCGTGACTTATGTAATTTAGGTCAGTTAATTAGTCGGAATTTAAGGACAATGGCAAACGTATGCGCCTATACATGCCCGAAGCCGTAGTTGCATATATACATTGCTAACAGATGCGCTATATAAAGTTTCCAAATTTCATCGCTATAATTATCCGTTCGAGAATAAACATAGCAGGAATTCTAGTTTAGCATCTTCGCAGAATGAATCTGCTGTCTAAATATATGACAACAAGAGTCATAGGGTTAATTGGCCAATTGACATTATATATATATATATATATATATTATAGTCCCTTTGTCTATATAAATAGCGGCCCACAGGATGCTATGACTACGTTGTGAGGTCGTAAGACGCTGGAGGATAATTGAGGCTGACATAAATTAGATGTGTTTCCTTGACGTCACATTGTAACAAATAAACACCGACCCTCGCAAGTTCTACAAATACGTTGAGTTTTAATGTGCACGATTAGCCTACGGTGATCCGTCAGACGATTTTCCTGTATTTATCGGCTGGTGACAGACTTTTCTTGGTACGATCCAGTTTCATCCAACTGTTTCCGTTGTGAATAGGAAATTTAGAATAGAATCATAATTATGATGATGTGAAGCTTACTGTTGTTCGATTGGCCAATTGCAAAGACAAATGGTTAGTGTGGACAAGGATGGCTCATGGAAGAGCCAACGAAGCGATGATCTCGATCTATGAAAGTAAAAGAAGAAGGAGAAGACAAAGGATGAATCGGTCTGAGACCATCAGAGACGTTGGTCTGAGGTGATTGGGGTTTTCGTGGGTCGAGAAGGTCAAGGGACTATAGCCATAGACAGAGGGCAATGGAGAAGCTCCGTTGTTCAATGTGTAAACACTGCGTCTATATACGATCCCTCCAAGTAAGGCCAAATACTGGGTTTAAATTCAAATTTAGGATAAATACTTTTTTAAAGTATAGTTGCTCAATTATTGCCAAGACTTTCAAACTGCAAGGAAAGCAGTGGCGTATTTACAATGTAACACCCGCTGCCCTGGTCATAGGGGCCGTAAAGTTATGGGAAACACATTTGTGTGCGGAGTTGGGGAAATGATTTCGACTTCCGTATCCCCGCAAGGTTGACTTGTTCTGCTATCGCTATAGGCGGCGGTGTTGATTCATTTAGATGCATACCCCAATGGGCGCCTTGCATGTATGCCGACAGTTAAATTTAACCTCAGTAATAATTTTTATCATTCGTTCATACTATAATCACACTGCGGTTTTGTCAGTTTGAAATTAAACGAAAATTATTAAATATTATATCATAGGCCTATAATATACGTGTCTGCCACTCCTGAAATTCATGTTCTAGAAAACAGTAATAAGAAGAATGCGACTCTTAAATGTAGGACCACGAATGTCATTAATATCAGAACATGATAATTATAATTGTTTATTGCCCTCAAATTCGCAGTCTTAAATTAAATGTATTCGTATGTTATTTTTCAGCTTTTGCAGTTCTCTGGAATGTTCCGCCCGAGGTCATGACCTCATTTCTTCCTGTAGCAGTAGGTCATGACCTCGTTTAGTTAGAATCTGTGCAGTTGTCTAACTGCAGCTATCTTTGTGCTAGCATTCAAGCAACCATATTCTTCAACGCCGAAACACCCCCTGTCGGGTTCATTATTGACAGAGGTGTTTTATGAATTTATAAGCGATCACTTTCGTCTTTGACCATTGCTAAGCGCACCAGTAAATATGTCACCAAACATCACGTGTGGCATTAAGTAAACTGGAAAATTCCGCGACGCAAAAATCCCCGTTGTAAATGCAAATGAAGACGCCTATAGCTATCGTATATAATTATGGCCTCTACGATACTCTAGTTTTAAATGGATTGATCGGATGAAATCCTTCCTGATCGCTTCACCGTTTGAATTAATGACTTGAATTAATGACAGCAACGGGAAGCGAACCGCGATCATCATGCTTTCTAAGACAGAGGTGCATGCAACATGGAAATTTTCCTTTCCTTATCTTTCGTCACTCTATGTCATAGGTCTACTCGTGGTCTTTCTCATCAGAGTGGTGTGCTGTCATAAGATGTCTTCATCTGAGACGCTGACGATACAACAATCCAGTAATGTAATGTAATACGGTGTGATGTGGTGTAATGTAATTAAATGAAATGTAACGTAATGAAACGATTATATGGCACCTATCGAGCACCTTCGAAAATGGCTGTTTACTTGACTATCCAGTACCCATAATACTGATCTGGACAAGGCAGTGAGACTTTTACAAACCATTACATGAGTGTTGAACTGAATCAATAAAAACAGTTCATATATGTAAAGAAAGATTGTTTAAACAGATGAAAGTTCAATTGACTAAGATGGCCCGATGCGTCGAAGGGCGTGGAGAGAGGAACCTGTAAATCTCCACAGGCAAAAGAGCCATGTAATGGGTTTTCTGCGTATACATCCAATGATCGACGGACATCATTGTCCGTCGGTTTAACGCGGTAGACTGAAACCGATCGACGGTTTAAGTGATGAAAGGATGATGCATTGGCTATTATACTAACGGACGTATATACTATGACCTGTCCTAACAAAATTTGAAATTCAAATTCTCTGCCAAATTTTTGTGGTAGGCCTATACATAAATAGTTTTTCTTATTAGAAGGGAATTGGGAGCCGCGTTGGCTTGCGTTTAATGTGGGAAAATAATGGACAGATTATTTTGCCACATTAATAGCAATCGAATTGACAAATTGGTCTTTTAATTGATATTGATTCCGACCAACTGACAAATTAACCGAGCGACTTGCTAATTGACTTACTGAAGATAATTTCTTGTTGTATGTTGGAGACAATTTCCCGATCGTTGATTATTAACTTGAGGGGACATGACTGAAGTGACACATAGCAAGCAAATTATAAATGTAGCCCAATAGGCCTATCATAGGCCCACGAATACGCGATCTTGCAATTCTGACCCTACTTTGATGATTCTGTTAGAAAAATCGAAGTCCATGACGTCACCTGAGACGTTGGTTTTTTCCTAAGGAATGCACCGAAAATATTAGACTCAGTTGTCTCTCTTTTTCGTCTAATTGTACTACAATCACAACCAATCAGCATAATAAACGCATAATTATAATTATAAATATTTTCTTTACACCAACCTGACATATCTATAGATTAATTGTTATTTAATATAATATATGTAGATTATATATAAAGTGCGTGTTTGTGTTTCAGGTGACACCTAAACTGCCATAATGCAATCTGATGATGAAGCACTTAATCGGTTACGCCTTCCCTTATTCAGCTCCTTTGTTAAAATGCATCCGTTCAACTCCCTTACGCAGCGCCCTGTTCACTTTGCCTTTAAAAGCTTCTTAAAATGCCACGTATAAAAGTCCAGCTAAAACACACGTGTAGTTACATACGCTCACATACACGATAGGGGCCTTACAAAGGAATGTCGTGATGGATTAGGCACGACGTCTTTAGGGGAAGCCAATTAAATGAGATGATGCTTTGATGGACATCTGGCTTTTGAATCGATTGCGTGGGATTGGAGAGAGTCGATAAGTGCACGAACGTCTTTCTTCTGAGGGAACCAGTCGGACTTCATCTGGCCTTATATCACACAAGTCTCATCGGACTCTACCTAGACTCATACATGTACCAGACAAGTCTCATTCCTCATCAGCAGTCATCTACATCTAGTCTATAACCACAGAGCATGCAAAGAATGCTGCAATGCTGTCCAACTCTGTAAACACAATGTTATAATGCTGTCGTCGTAGACTTAGAGATATTGGACTACTATACGATATCTTTATAATAAGAGGTATGCGAGTGTTTAGGTATTTCTACGAATAGGGCCTATATAACATGGGCCTGTATCTAAGGGCTGCCAAGGTGCCCTTAGGTCAGTCGATCACCCGCACCCTGTAGAGTCCACGAGTGGTCTTCTGCATGGTCAGACGTCTGCCTCTCAGCCAATGTCCTATTGTCGACTTTTATGACGTGCTGAAGAGACAATTCGACCCCCACTTCGAGCCCAAGTGCACGTAACGCGGTACGTTAGATACGACAACACAGACACTACGAAGCCAGCATATGGAACAACAGCGGAACGCACGGAACCCTTAATCAACGATGTGGTCCGAGTGGCACTGACTTAGAATAAACTAAGAACTAGATGAAATTATCAGGTCTTTAGTTTAGTCTAAGTCACTGTCACTCAGATTATGGCTCACGAATTGGCACCTTGATACTAGTGATTGGCTCTGTCTGGCCGCGGAATGAGAGCCGGAGTATCACAATCTTGAACCGTTGTCTCTTGTAAAACACAAAAATGAGAAGATGGCACAGTGATCAGCCGTGAAAAACAGTTTAACGCACCGCAGCATTGAGGTATAATTTTTAGGTCTAACAACCAGTGATGGAATTATTAGTTAGTTAATTCTCATAATTATATAGGCCTTTGCGCCCCTTGTAAAAAAACCCTGCTCAGTAGAGCTCCCAGCAGAGCCATAATTAAGCAAATAGGCTAGAGTGACTTAAAATCCCAGCTGGGTTGATCAAAAGTAACGAACGCAGATCTAGTGGGAGATCGTTCTAGTAATTAGAATGAACCGTATCCAAGAGTGCGTGAAGAGACTAAAGTGGCAATGGGGTAAGAGATCCGATGGGTCACTGGAACCAATGCAGCACATCGCAGAGACAAAGGCAAATATAAGAAGACGCTAGCAGATGAGACGAATGCAGGACCCGTTCATGTTGACCTACAACCCCAAGAGGAGGGCGACAAATATGGGGCAACAATTCGACAAGTGACGAAGGCGTAAACAAAGACCACGGCTGCGTCACGAGGGAGACAAACAGACAGAGACAGAGAGCGAGACAGAGACGGAGCAAGAGAGACTGAGACCATTCTGGATGACGAAGCAGATAAGGGCATCCACGAGTGACTGTGGTTTCACATGTTGTGAGAAACTTAGTTCTCGGTCAAGAGTAACACCCAAGCTACACGGCCAGTAAGACTGAAAGTTAATTACTATGAAATCTAAATTTTAATATAAAAAAATTGAAGCCTAAAGCTGATATTGAAAAGCACAGATCCGCAGTGAGGCTGGTAAAACGAAACCCGAGGTTGATTTTACAGTTTTAAAGGGGTAACTCCACCTCGCAGCTTAACGTTAAACCAGGGCCGCCCATTTAATGAGTATGCATGCCAATCATATCGAACCACCCGAAGGCTATAGCGGTCTAGCAGCTGGGTCCGTCCATGTCAATTGAGTGGTCAGTGATGGAAATGTTGGCGCTTAGTGCCGCTCTTTAGTTCATTCGCATTTCAATAATAATATAGGTCCTGGAATTTGGGCTGAGGTTAGACCTTGTCAATTGTAGTTGCTCCAGAGGGGACAATTAGGGTAGTTCATCTGAACAGGGTCAAAGATGCTGGGAGACGGCAGTGTATGACGCACATGCCAAACGACTGGACATAACAACAGACGGGCGTTGATAACAGAACACATAATCGTGAACTGCAAGACTGAGACACTGTGACATAATGTAAACAGATATCCAATTGTGATGCCAATCAATATATATATATATATATAATATATATATATATATACGCATTATAATGTCCGTTTCAGAGAGTCTGTATAGGAACAACCTAAAAGAAAGTTAAATAGAATCTCATCTCTTCCATGCAAGCAATACGTCCTTTGTATTGACAGGCATTACATTTGGTAATCTGTTTATATTATTGCAGTGGCAGTATGTAAACAATAATGGCACCGCTACCCCTCCCTGGCTACTCCTCTCTGACCAAACCACTCGGATGTTCACTCTTTTGAAGATCGATATATGCATATAGCAGAACTCTGGAGTTTGTATTACCTAGCACCATGCAAAAGTACGATCTAACAATTCGTGTCGATCGTGAGCAGGAAGAAGCGATCCGAGCCTTTTTTGCTCATAACGACTGGGATTTTTAACAAACTGGTAAATGTAGAACGCAGTATATGTAGTTATTAAAAATTCAGTTTGATGAAATCTAGGTACAGCAGTGCTGTACTAGCAGAACTGACGTACTATCGGTCGTAATCACGGTCGTATGCATGCAGTGATTAGTCATGCCACTAAGGGCATCAATTTGAATGCAATAATAATGCATTTTAGTGAGGTAATGCTTTCTGGTGGCACCACAACCTTTGGAGCTTACATATGGAATTTTTCGAATTGCAGTGTATGAACCAGTCAAGAAAAGGAATTCTCGCTCGGAACCTGCTTCCGAGCGGCCCTCCAGGTCTGAATCCTCTTCAACTTGCACTACTTTGCCAGCTGAGACACAAACGACAGCTGGTGATGATGTCTCGTCTGAGCATCAGTCACAACTCTGTGACAGTCTGCTCATAGACATTGTCTGCCCACTCTGCTTTCTATATCTGTGCGTGGCGTCTTTACCTGAGGAATGGCTTGGAGGAGGGCAAGCCGCTGATACAGGAAACAGTTCAATACGGAGAGTCATGTATGAAAAATACTGGAAAATGATTTATAACTTGGGTGGGTGGACAAACCCGCCATATCTGACAAAGAAACTAGCTGATATACAAGGAGTACATCACATGCGTGAGATAATGCCGGACTGTGTAGTTGAAAAAGTTAGAACATGGTACCCTAATCCAGCTGGAATACCTTACATAGGCCACAAATGGGAATAAATTTAGCATTTTGGCCATGCAGAAGATTATTTCGCATCAATTTCATCGATGTGGCTGAGCGCTGTAATCACAAGATGTCTTTCTTATTCACAAGTCCTGTTTATATATTTCAACCCTTCTAATAATTTATAATTTTATATGCATTTACACTTATTTCAATCGTTTAACTTAGATTTCGGATTACTAAAGCAGCATTCAGAGGGTTGTATGTGAAATAATTTCCATTTTATTGTCAGGATAGATATAGGATAGATACACCAGCATTTGAAGCGTCACAGACATCTAAATGCCTATATGATGCTATTATTACAACTATTAATCCTTTATCCAGGCTTGGGACTGGCACTGCCACAATATCAGCAGTGGCGGAGTAACAGACCTTGCAGGTCATAAATATTTATAACTTTTTGCATTCACTCAAATAGGGGTCAAAGACCTGTACCCTCCTCAAAATGTCACAGTTTTTTTTATTACTGTTCACTTGTATCCATTGCATTGATGTCATTGATCAGTTCATAAATGTCTCCAAATCTCATCATCATTTGAATTCCACGATAAGTTGTCACTCTGGCAAATCTCGTTATACAGAGGCTTCATCCACAGATGATGCTGATGCTGCTGACGATGATGATGTTGGTGATGATGAAGAAATTTATTCATTAGGGTAGGTCCTTTTTTATATCAATAGGGGATGAGATGAATGGTGTCACTCCTATTGCCTTCCTCGCAGAGAAATTTGGGTGAGCAACTTGTCCCAGGTCACAAGTGACTTGAGGTATTTTCGATGTTGCGTCCCACCGATAACAAGGAACAGAACATTCTACTACACCGAAGATTAATAATTCAATGTATGCTGAATGAGACATGTTTTGTATGGTCAGTTGTTGGTTGCAGCGGCTGGAATGTTCATAGAACAAATCGCATAGACGAACAATGCTGTTGCACTCTCCAATAAAACTGGGGTGCTCTGATTCCAAAGAAACCATTGGACCTGATCCAGGAATTGGAATTGGCATTTGTTTTTCCAGTTCCGATTCTGTTTCTTCAAAGACTGAAGTCATTAATGAGGCTGAATCGGTAAAAGAGACTGGATCAGACAATAAAAATGGAGGGGCGGCAGAGACCGAAAGCTTGACCGGACTTTCAGTGTTATATTCCACAAGAACCTTTTTGATTGATTCATGGATTGTCCTTAATCCAAAATGTCTTTGCAGCTCGCTACATCTCGTTTCAAATTGCAGCTTCTCGTTTTCGTCTTCAAAATAGAAGTTGATGCATTTTCGAGCCAAAGGAGCATACGTACATGTTTTGATGCGCCCCACTTGACAGTCTTTTCATCACAGTTCTGTTATTGGCATCAACATGTGATGTTCCACCACTGTCTATCATTTTAGCTGTCATGTTACTGTCTTGTCCTTGCAAGTATTTACTAACATAAAGGCCTACTTAAAACATTGATCTACATGAACACAACATATATTCCAAAACTAAATCCCCAAACTAATGTTCAGCTTACTGATTTGCACAGTCGTGTAAGAAACAGCTTCTAACGCAATCCAAAATAATGAGGGTTGGAATAAACCATCAGAACACTTTCACGGCATGCCAAATTATTGCCTCGCACGTGATAGGACATGGATGGCTTAGTTGTGTTGGAACCAGAGAACCAAAAGCCCACTGGGCCACTGGCAGTGTAAGGAAGTCCTCGGCTTCAATTCAGATCAGTGACAGGTAGAAGGAATCGTGAAAACAAGCCGAGGCCCAGTTACGAAGTCATCTGCAGGCAATCGAAGCTAGTACTGTCAGTGTTTGTGCCTGTATGTGTATATCTGTTCTTTGCGACCCATATTATAATTGAAATGCAAATGAACTACGTCTTTACCTCGTCCATTGAAAGAGATGCACACAGCTAATAATTCCTTGTTCCGTAAGAGACCACTCAATCGACGGCCACAGTCCCATCTGGTCTGGCAGCTGGATCTGTGCGATACAACTATATTCTGGAGGTTCGATATGATTGGCATGCATACTCATTAAATGGGCGGCCCTGGTTTAACGTTAAACTGCGAGGTGGAGTTACCCCTTTAAGAACACTGGTCGAATTGACTCGAATTTTTAAGACAAGACAACAAGACACGCATTTTTATTGATACGAATTTAGACCTATATACGACATTGGAACTTTGACCACGTTTCAAACGACTGACAAAGGGGAGACCCAGATGGGATTTAATCCCGCTGTAAAGGCAACAAATATTGCCAATAAACTACACTGAGGTGGCGGCATTATTTGAAATGATAACACTAGTTTAAACTACTTAGTTAAGGGAATATATATTTGAGAATGGATATTTATGCTTGGTTTTTGATTAACTATAAAGTGCATAATGGGGTTTAAAATTAATGAGGCACGCAGCGTTGCTATAAGGTGAGATTAGGTAACGTAATGTGATCGCTCATTTGAAATTATATATATTCGTTATCAAGGGTAGTTGAAGAGTAATTTTGCTGAAGTGTATACAATGTCACAACAGTAAATATTGGACAACCTTTCAAAAGCGCTGCCTATGCAAGAGCCCACTAAGAACAACGACTTAATATAGGCCTATACTCAAACAAAATGCTCGGCATGATATATGGACGAGTAAGACACCATTGAGCGCTTTATACATGGAGAGGGTTTATAACGAGATTTGAAGTGTAGGCGCTGGGTTTGATGGAGATGCACTGATCACTGTGCCACACCTTGGTTGTCTTAATCACAGGATGGATCGATGTTTTGCATGGCTCAAAGCTAATTTTAGGCTCATAACAAAAGCGCTAATTATGCTGTTATCGATCTGATATATAAACAGACAGTCTATATCGCTCAAGGCCAAAAGCACAAGGTACCTTCGAAGTGAAAGTACAACCAATCTTTATAATGCAAAAATAGTACAGATCAAAGAAGTCAGGCAGATAAAGAAGACACACGCATGACATACCAGCAAACACACATACACAAGCAGACACAAACGTGCAAACATACAAACATACAAACATACAAACATACAAACATACAAACATACAAACATACAAACATACAAACATACAAACATACAAACATACAAACATACAAACATACAAACATACATGCAGGCACAGATACGTGAATCAATAATTGAATTCTTATCGATCCCATAATCGATTGTTCCCACAGTGCATATACGGTAAACTGGGGTTCAAAAGGCAAACAAAGAGATGACCAAGACTCTGTTTTTATGGGATCGCCTATTAACTAAAACATGCATAGCTGACATATATATTATACATAGATACTATTAGCTAGTAAAAACATACATAAATAAATACACACATACATATGCCTACATGCATACCTACCTACCTGCCTATCTACCTACCTACATACATGCGTGCGTGCATACATACATACATACATGCGTGCGTGCATACATACATACATACATACATACATACATACATACATACATACATACATACATACATACATACATACATACATACATACATACATACATACACACTTGCATGCATACATACATACATACACATTTACATGCACACATACATACATAGATACATACACACTTACATACATACATACATACATACATATATACAAGAGATATACATAGACACTTGCATACATACAAGCTGTCACATGCAGCTCCCAGTATTAAATGGTGTATTCGATCCTAAACGTTGCTGTACTTTCTACTGTGAAGTAACGCTGACCGTCTCTACATATATACGCCTGTAACTTTATTATTCTCATTATTACTCTTCTTCTTATTCTTATTCATTTATCACATAAACGCGTAATTATAAATACCTTCAATGTCTCAACTGTCCTCATGCACTGAAAAAATCAGCTCAGACCGGTATCATGTGTAGGCTACACTAATCGATACGTAGAAGCCAGTCTAGACACTGACTAGACAAATGAGCATCTCTGTCGATGGACAAAGGCAAGCGGACGAAGTTGATCTGGATACTCTGAACGCTAAGTGATCGACGCGTAACTTAGATCTAAGTGCTGCCTTCGACACGGTTGACCACGGAGGGCATTCCTTAGTATTGACCTCTGATGCAATTGGAGAGAAAAGCAGTGGATGATGTGAGTGAAGGCATTCTGAACAACCGGAAGCAATAAGTTATATCGACTTAATCACTCTACTTAGTTCCTTAAGCGATGATCTTCAAGCTTAAGCTCCATCTTGAATAAATTGTTCAACTTCATCGAAAGGTGAAGACTGGTCGTACATTCGTTTGTTGATGACAGTTGACACCAGATGACCAAATACATTCCTTCGTCAGCGTTCGTCTTGACTATTGCAACGGCATGTTGTTTCATGTGCAGGGTAGCGTTTGAAGAAACGTTAGTATATATGGATAATGCAACAATCAGATTCTTAACCGGTAACTGGTATTTGACCACAAAACATCTATGTTCAAATGCTTCTACTAGCTACCGAAGTGTAAGAGGATCATTAGTTGGCAACGCTGGTTTACAAACTCACTTGATCAACCCACCCAACGCGTCATTGTTTGCCTTGCTCATTGACTCCTGGCCTCGGCTGTGTTCTTCCGCGAGTTAGGTACAGTCTATTTTCGAGGATAAAATACGGGAGATTTAGATCAAGGAAATTCAACGTAGAGATCCATCCATGGAATGCGGATCATTGCGCTGCTTGCAACGCTTCGGGCTCTGAGATATGGCTGGAGTTCCTTTTTGAATAATACCTCCATACATTCATACAAGCATCTACATAGACATGCACACATGCTCCAATACAAGCATATTTACATACATTCTTATTTACATGCATGTTGTTGTATACAAACAAATACATGACTTGCGTATGTAGGCCTACTTGTATATATGCGTGCAAAATGGAACATTCAAGCATGCATGATGTATACAACTATACATATGTGCGTTCAGTCATGCATACAACAATAAACTCAGCAGCGCATATACACACATGCATACATACATACATTCATACATTCTAATCGACTATAAAAGTGTTGTCAAACTATAATATATTATCATCGTCCCTTTAGACGGAAGTTAAGAGGGCAACTATAGATCTGACATTACATCATTTATCAGTGGATTAGTCAGTCAGTCAGTCAGTTAATCATTCATTCATTCCGTCAGTCAGTCAGTCATTAATTCAGGCAGTCGTTGTATGTCGAACCTCTTCCTCTGGATCATTTACGTCAGTTCGCAGCTCCTACGTCATTCGGTTGTAGAGGCAGAATGAGGCCAACGAGGATGACTTCGATGGTTGATAATGACAACAGCCGCCAGCCTTCCGTCCAATCATTCTAAAAGAGGAGCTACTGGCTGCTGGCACCGACCGATGCCAATTCTTAAGGTCATGACGCAGCAGCTACTCAGTCACGGAGCTCAATGAATGCACCCTTTGGCGCCAAACGGTTGATACACCGCTAAAGCACTCGATGCATAGCACGTGCCTTACTACAGTTACGTTATCACTAGAAGTGACCTGGTTTCAGGTTATACTAGGCTGGCTATAATTGGGCTGAGGCCTTTCATTGGCTATTACAATTATAGATTTGGTCTCGACCATCAATTCATATAAGTTATTATTACGTTAATGGTGTTTTTGTAATATGGCTTACAAGCACTCGTATGCAACTTCACAGCATGTGTATGTAGGGGCGCGCGCGTGTGTCTTTGGGTGTGTAGGCACATAATGTGTGTGTAGTTCACTCAAAACAGGTTTTTTACAAAGTGCTATGCTGTTTGCTATAGGCTTAAGTAATGCATGACGCGTGTTAAAAGCCCTATTACCTGCAGGATCATACAACACTTACTGACAACTATCATCATCAAACCCATTTTCTACTTGAGATATGTATTACGCATGTGGTACATGTAAGCAATGATATTCACCTGTGGACCCACACTGATGCAAATGTGTTTCTAAACTTCTAAAGCGACCTAAACGGCATCGAATCCGATCATTGTTCAATGAGAGAGTGAGATCCCTCATCGTGAACGAACGGTGTTAGCCCGAGATTTAAATCTCTGGAATAAGCGACCATTGGTATGCCAACCAGCATTCCATAGGTATTTCGAAGAGATGGAGACTGAGATAAATACGTCTACACGATGTACAGATGATTTGATGATTAAGGAGATTCCACTGAATCGTGAGCCACCGCTGTCGATGGACGTCGCTTGATGAGCACAGCGTCATCAGCATCGTCGTCATCATTATCACCATAATCAGCAGCCGCAGCCGCAGCAGCCTCGTCGTCGTCATCATCACCGTCATCATCATCATCTTCATCACATCATCATCATCATCATCATCACCACCATCATCATCGTCATCATCGTCGTCGTCATCACCTGTATTTTCATAACCTGCATTATCATTCTCTGCATTATCTACAGCAGCAGCCGATAGTCTATTATGAATAGCTCTTGATGGACAGACGCTGTTGATCTTCATAATACGGGTGATGCATTTCTCTTAATATACGTGTCCAATGCTGTCCATCTCTGCATTCAATGAGTGTACTCTCAGTTTCACTCATAACAATCCAGCTGTACATCTTTCCGTCTCCTTCCTCCCATTCTTCCCTCATTCATCCGTCCTTCATTCGTTCTTTCTTTCGCCACTTCATCAATGCATTATTTCTTTCCTCCTTTCCGTCCCTCAATCTCACCTTATTTCCTCTCTGCCTCCTTTTCTCTATCACTTCTACAGTCTCTCACTCTTTCTTTGCTTGTCTTGTTGTCTGTCTGTTTCTTTATCTCTATATGTCCCACTATCTTTGTCTCAACTCTCCACATCCATCGAATGGCTCTGATAGTTGCCTCGACCAGTTATTATGGTGGTCTGTGAAGCCCTCTCCCGTCTCATGAGTCTTGCTCTCTCTGCATCACCAATTGACCATTGCTCATTGCTCAACCTCTCTCTCCAGTAAGATACAATCAGTTGTCTCTTATTGTAGTATGTTATATATACACACACTTTTATGCATCATATATAGTATACTCTATACACAGTATATATATATTATATGTATATATATACATGCATTTCATATTCAACTACATTACATTGACTATTCTACTTATGCTCCGAGACATAAAAGCTATATATATATATATATTCATGTGTGTGTATTCCAGAGATCTCACCGGAGCTATATATAAAACTATATATATATAGAGAGAGAGACAGACAGACAGACAGAGGCAGAGGCAGAGACGGAGTAGATTGACAGATTAATTAGAGCCATGAATTATTTTTCATGTTTCTTTTTCGCTGGTCGATGATTGACTGCATGTAGTAGGTTGATCTCTCACGTCTGCAGTCGAGACTTGGTGGATCGTAGGCGTAAGCGTAATCTTGAATATATATATATTGAATTTATAAATATATATACATATATATTTATATAGCGCCACTTCTGGAGAGAAACTCGACAGAGGCGATCTGAGAATCAGAGAGGAGGAGCCGGGATTGAATTGAATCATATGGAGACCAATTCACCCATTCAAATATAATTAAACTGATTTGATCAGTTGCCTCAGTAACTTATAAGACTTCTCGAGCAAAATGTACACAATCAACGCCGCTGTTCGCACTCTGACATTGCCAGTCCTTAACCTAGATAAAGAAGGAGGGCAACGCTAATGATCTTTGCCATCACACAGTATCGGTAAGCAGAAACCAATACGTATACACGATCACTGCATTGGTTCTCGCTAATGATGACACCGAATGAATGGAAGGCTGAGCTCGTATCAGGGCGCATGCAGATGCGGCATTCATTGTGCATTAAAACGAATGGTCTATGTTTTTACACCAGGGCAATCACTAAAACACAGACTATCTCACATTGGTCCCTGGGATCAGACGTATAGACAAATGCATTAGCCTAAATAGAATCGATGAAGAGAAGGTTGCATTCCAGTCCATCGAGGTCACAATGACTTCTGCCTCTGAAATATGAAAGCAGATAAATATTATGGTTTGAAATGTCTACAACGACATAAAATCAGCATTCAAATTGATTTAATGGGGTAGACGAAGTGCCCTGTATGTCGTGGTGGCCTACCTGGGAATCACACCCCACTACGTACTCCTGTCTACGGCGGGTCTCCCACGCGTCCGTACTGCAGACAATGCAAGCAGCGTATGTTGAAAGAAACAGGTACGATCACACAATGACATAAATCAGTTTATGCTTTCGATGGAATTCCACCCTATAGGCACAGGAGTACAATCCTTAAAAACGCAGCGGGTTATACACTATACATAGGCCTACCAATATGTTTCTCAAACACTTATGCCTACGCACAAACACATACATACAGATACTTACAAATACACATACACACATACATTGTATCGCATCGTATCTGAGAAAATTAATAAAGCGCCTATTAATTGCAATGTTCGCTATTCATAAGCACTCTCAGCATGACAGACAGCCCGAGGAAATTAGGAAGACTTAGAGCAGGAATGAGGATGAGACCGCGACAAAGATCTAACTGAAAATTAAGGGGTAGGTCACTCCGCATAGGAGGGCCCACGATGGCAAAGGCATGATGTTGAGTCATTAATTCATTAAAAAAATTATATAGCGATGCATAAGCGCTCCCAACTCCAGCCCGAACGAAAAAGGGTAAGTTTTCAAATGACCATAAAAGTACCACTGCACGATTTGGGGAACAGGTGTAACTCCAGGGAAAGGCCATTCCAAAGCCAAGGGACTGCCACATAAGTCATATACGTACACGCATCTATACATAGGACCTACGCACAGACACACTTGCATACACACATACATGCATAAATGTACACAAGTATAAATGTATTTATACACACATACGTAGACGTAAATGGCAGCTAATAATAGCAAGTGATAGGCACTAGATTGTTGAACCCATTTCAATTATGAGTTGATAGCATGATGCATTCTATGGACATTCTAACGAGTGCATCCCTTAGGAGTCCAAAGGGCAGCGATGGAGTGGCTCCCCTTCACGAGACAGATCCACTGTAGTTGCTGAGGCAGCGAAAGGTGAGAGGTCAGCTCCGTGAAGCCTCGTAAGTCGTTCTCAAATGAATCAACCAGAGAGTCACCCGTTCCTCCTGCGGGAGACCGTCCGATTCCAATCAGCGATCTATGGACTCCGATCAAACAGGTCATCTCCATTCAATCACGATTCATCTCGACTTCCGTTCAACAGATTGCAATCAACCCTTGCCCCACTCTTACAGACGAGTGGGTCACGTGTTTCCTCCTGGATGACGTTAGAGAAAAACACTCGAAGAGTCGGACTGAATCATTGCTTGTCTGTCTCAGCGTATAAACATAAACAGCAAGTATATAGCACTACACTCACCGATGGATCTATCATTAAATCATCGTTCTGACAGCAAGACTTCCACCCTGGCTATCAGATCATTCAGATCTATATATACGGTCTTATGACTGTCACCAAAGATAAAACGCCGCCGCCTCCTACATCCGCCTTCCTAACCATATCCTTGTGCGCTGTACACCCGTTTCTTTGATACAGTCAATTCACTGCTCTCCAGAGCCTGCTGCGGGTTGCATAACATCGTCGAATGAAGGGGAGAGCGACGCTCGTTATCTTTGTTTTGGCCAATTTCATTAGGCATGTCACAACTCTTACAGTATACTGTACAGTACTTCCGACACTGCCTGTCTCATTGATTTCGTTCGTCACTGCGATTTTGTGAATAATCTGACTCGCATTTATTCTGCGTTTGATCGTTGAAGAAAGACAAAAATGAAAATAATGAGGCTGATTTCAGATGAACTTCGTGAAATTGTCAAACATCGCCGAAATTTATCGTTTTACATTTGATTGCCATTCGCAACTCTGTCCAGTCAAGTTACTCAGGGAGTGCAAGCCCCGAGCACTGCTGATTACACTGGTGGGGTTACAGAACTTGATGAGGCAGTCACAGGCGAGGCCTAAGATAATGAAATATAGACAGCAGAAAGAGAGTCATACACCGTACATAGCAGAGACAGTAGGAAACCCAAACAGACCAAAACCAAGTGTATATATAGACCATAATGGGGAAAAAATTGGGGCCTACGGTAAATTAACAAGCCGATGATCATAATGCTTCTCACATTTTTGGTGATTTTCTTTGCAATTGCAAAAGTGTTAACGATGGCGTGCATCAACATTTAGAAAGTGCGCGCACAGCTGACTGCTGGACTTAATGAAAATTATAGCGGAAGGCATAAGTTGGCCTATGTTCTATGGGTGTCTCCACCATTATAAAAAATCTCGTTTTCACAACATTATATATAATTATAGGATACGTGTAATAATAACCAGTTTTAATTTAAAACAGTTCCTTCAAAATGGCGACGCAGCCAAGACATCTTTCACTTTCACTATGCCAATTCTTAAACTCGATCTATAATTCTAGGCTAAACAGCGAGGCAATAAGATTTTTTCATATAGGCCTACGCCTAGGCCGCATATAGGAAGTCGGAGAAAAACGTATTTTTCTTAGGGATCCTTAACAATGCTCTTTCCCCTATTATAAAACCATGTCTCTTTATGATGTTTCTCTATAATTATGTTCTTCGCATATGAGAGCTTTGGAAAATCGTCGATATGGTCCTTTATTTCTTGTGCCGAGCTTTCAACCCAACAATTCTACATTCACTAAGTCTATGTTTTTCTTGTTAACTATTGACCATAAAAATTAAACCTGAGGAAAGAACTGCTCATAACTTATTTTACCTCATCTTAGATACTTTACTTAAGATATGAAAGACGTGATTAATAAACTTTAAGTCCAAGTTGTAATGTAATGTTATGTAATCATCTAATTCTCCTTAGGAAATTATCTGTATATGGTATTAGAGATACTCAATTAAATTGGTTTAAAAGTTATCTTCATAATAGGCAGCAATTAGTCAATTGTAATAATGTACTATCCAGTCTACTCCCCATATTCTATGGGTTCCCAAGGCTCGATCCTGGGTCCTTTGCTATTCATCCTCTATATCAACGACCTCCCCAATATAGCTCCTAATCTTTTTACAATCCTTTTTGCCGACGACACAAACCTCTTCAATTCACGTTCAGACTTAGAGACCTTGATTAATCAGACCAATGGTGAACTTGGGGGGATAGCAAAGTGGCTTGGCGCCAATCGGCTAATTTTAAACCTAGATAAAACCAATTTTATTTTGCACAGATCTCACAGGAAACCCCCTCCACTGCACATACCCACCTTAAAAATTCTAGACACCCCAATCGCAATGGTTATTTCTGCCAAATTTCTGGGTTACATGTAGACCAACACCTGTCTTGGACTGACCACATATCGGCTATAGCTTCAAAAATCGCCAAGACTCTAGGAATCATTACTAGGTTGTCCAAGGTATTGCCTGTTACTGTAGGCACTTTCTTATACTATACCCTTATTTACCCTTACATTACTTATGGTAACATAGTATGGACATCGGCCTATAACACAAATTTGCGCAAGCTTATAATCCTTCAAAAAAGATCAGTAAGGTTTGTTGCTAATATGCCATATATGGGGCTCAGACTGGATTTGAATTCGCTACAAGAAAAATATTAAGAGTTGAGCAAATCCGAAAATTTCAGATTGGAACTTTCATGTATAACTATTCAAAAGATTCAATACCTCGTATATTCCATAGATATTTTCCATTTAGCACATGCAATCAGATCCACTGTTTTAGGTATCCTGAAACTCTCTATGGCCCCTATGTACAGTCTAATATTAGGCTTTCCTCAATCAAATGCATAAGTCCGCGTATCTGGAACTCCATTCCCTCTTCAATTCGTCATAGCCTGAACAAATACCAATTTAAATCTAGATGGAGGACGTATATCTTGGAGGATATGAGAAAGGAGTAACACATCTACACAGGCAACTTTCTCTCTTCCTTTTACCTCTGTCAGTTGGAGCGTTTTTGCTACTACATTGGGTGAGGATAGACCGGTGGGGAGGGGCTGAACATGGTGTGATCCAGAATACCAAAATTTTTCTTTTGACTCAATTATTGCTGATTTAGAAGGCTGTATAATTGTTACATGTATTTTTTATAGTATGTCTCTTAGTTAAGCATTGTCATGAAATGGAAATTGTTGGGTTTATGGAAGGATATACCTTTGCAAGCTTTTACTTTTCCATTTGATTTACCAAAGTGTTGGCAAAAATCTGTTTTATTAATTGTTGCAACTAGCGGGAACAACAGGTTAGGACCTGATGGGACCTCCTGGGTAGTCTAACTTTGCTGTTTTTTCTCTATCGTGCATTTTTTTCATTGCCTATCTTTGATTGCCAAATAAACGAATAAACCTAAACCTAATGTATATCGTTGAACCTTCTTCGAACAGCAACAGGCCCACAGAACACAGGTTAGGACCTGATGCCAAAAGAACTTATAAAGAGCTCAACAAGTTCTACAATTAACTTGTCAAATTATTAGCGATCGGATTGCCAAATGAATAAGAAAAATGGGTAGAAACAGAAAGACGAACATATTATGGATGAAAGCACACAGATGAACAGAAACATAGACAGACACTTACACACACGTTGTAAGTGGAACACCCAATCAGATAGGATAGTGCATCATGGTAATTAGAGGTCAGACATGACCGCAGACACCTACACACGCAAACAGCCGCCTACAAAACGGACACTCACAATGTCATCCGCGCCATCTGCGCGTGTGTGCACTTCTGATCTTTGTAAGAAGGACCATATCCAAAATGCACACAGACAGAAAAGAAAGTCTAGAGCGTTTAGTGTGACCTCAAACTTCGTTCGACCCAGTCACTTGACAACTACACATACATACACACATATATACAGACAAAAAGACGGACAAACAGAAAGACACACGCACACACCGACACACACACACACACACAAAAGAAACCTTCGTAGAAAACTATTAAGACACCCTGTGGTCATGCATTATAAGTCTGAAGTAAAACCAGCAAGCGTAGGCTGTGAGCGGGGCAGCTGTTGGGAGGCAATTAGTTAACTGCGCCGTTTGACCAATTGTCGTGATTCAGTTTCCGGAGGTCTAAATTCAGGTCGCATGCCATCCAGTAATGTCTGTCTCGTAACCCGAACAGAGATCACTGTCAAAATCGTAATCGTCGAGCAATTGTCGAATTCGTGGTTTATGGCGTCTGCACCACGCGTGCTCTGTCAAGCATATCATTGAAAATATGCGACCATAATGAGTCCGTACAAATGATTGTGACAGATAGATAAATAAAACGACAAGTCATGATGATAATGATCATACGGTTGATCACGATATAGGACCATATTATTAGGCATATGAATTTATCTAAAGATTAATAATCTACATTGGAAAAAATTGCTAGAAATTCACAAACATCGATAGATCAAATCTCCACTTCAAGATTATTTGCGTACGTTGGTCGGTCCTTTCACTGTCATCGCAACTAACAAGCCGTACCTTAATCGTAATTGTAATCTCCTAATTTCTAAAGCGCCACTGAAAAGCCAAGTGCAGGCACCAGCTTATTCACGAGCGCTGCATCAAATCAGAGGGGTTGTCCAAAGAAAAGACGTACATGTAGACCTACGTATACCTATGCAATTTTCTAACCACTAACTGCGCTGGTAGGCCTACCTTGATTGATTGAGTTTATTGCACTCAAACCAAAAAATTTAAAACATAGGGCCCACATTCAACTGAAGCAAAAAACTTAGTCCAACAAAAGCTTCGTCATCGTAATCGTAATCTCCAAATTTCTAAAGCGCCACTCGAAAGCCAAGCGCAGGGCACCAGCTTATTCACGAACGCTGCATCAAATCAGAGAGGTTGTCCAAAGGTAGAGCATAGTCCGACAGAGCAGCCGTTAGGAAGGGTGTCGTTTTGATCGAGGATTGACAGGAGGAATATCAAGTAAGGAGTCTGGGTAAGAATTCTTGAAAAGGTGAGACTTAAATTTAGAATATAAAGCCCGGGGGTGATGAATAGGGGAGTTTGGAACAGATGATGTTGGATGACGGGCAGTGATGGTGTAGGAACCGAAAATGTACGGAATTCAGGAGGCCTCGATTTTAAATTTATAGACAAGTTACTGGTTAATCCTACATCACAAAGTTTTATGAATACACGTTAATATCATTTCCCTAGAATTGTATAGTGAATAAAATATAAAACGCGTTCATAGTGCTATGGTTTAAGTGTTTAAGACCAAGAACCGTTTATCTGAGTGTAGCACGTTAGTAAGTTATCAGTGAGCAACCTTTACATCAGAACAAATACATCAGCTATCTTTGATAGGTATACCTTTAGCGTCACAAGGAAAGTTGGTTTACAGTATTAATAATGCTTAACGTTGTCAATGATAGACATCTAAAACAAATGTAAATAACAATAATAAGTTATGATGAGATATATCAGAAGATAAGTCATCATTGGCATCAATTTGTCTCATCTATCTGAGGGGCCAATTGCACTTTCGTCTCATCTTTAACCTTAACCTTAAACTTCATCTCATTGCTTGACCCATAGCATGGAGACGGGAGGGAAGAGCGTAGGACTGGAATTCGAGAAATAATGAAATCCGGGTCAAAATGATAGGCACAGAATCTAAAATCAACTGAATGCTGCCCCTTACGGCGTGATGTGGCTTAAACGCAACGGCGCGAAGTAGAGCAGGTCTTGTTTGTATACAGGTCTCTCTTTCCAAAGGTAGGCTTACACCTACACATCCTACGACTAATAAACAACAGATTCGTGATTCTTTCTCTCTGGTCCGACTGTTTCATAGACTCTGTCGCTGCCGCGCTCAGGTGGGTCCGTTCAGACGGACGAATGCCCACCTACATTCCTCGACCCCCGGTGAAACAGTTCCGCAACAAAATTGCAAGACTTCAAATTCTTCAACAGATTCTCAACCAATCGAAGTCGTAAATGTCGCGCCGCTACGTCACTTCATCCAAAGTACTTCTGCATTCCTGCGAACCACGACCGACATCGAGGGATCTTAAATGTCTGATATATCCTCCCTTAACAGGTCTGCCGACCACAGACCTACCTGTTAAGGGCACCTGACAATGGCATGGCGTGATTATGTGTGTATACAAGTCCCTCGCCCAGGGGCGACCCCGTCAATTATTCGTCCAGGGATCACCCAACTGTTAGTATTACTTTCAACCCAACAATTTTACATTCACTAAGTCTATGTTTTTCATAGCGTTTCACAAATTCAGTTCTTCACATTCCGAGAGGCCAACCACAAGATTAGGCCTACTGCAAGTTCAAGGAGAGTCACCTGCCCATGCATGCAGTGGTGTGCTGATGATTTGAATTCACGTGCATTGGACAATGTCCAATAGGAACACATTGAACGGTGTTTTAGTTGTCGGAGGTAATCTATTATGGCTTTATGTGGTGGCATGATGGCCGATTGGTTAGAGGGTTGGCCCGTAACACTCAGTGTGTGCTGAGTGAGCGGGTTCGACTCTCGTCCGAGGAGTTACTGTGTAGGAACCTTGAGCAAGTCTTTCGTACTCATTATTGCTCTGCAGTTGCGCCGTCGAGGCGTGTGTATGCACTTCTGATCTAAACTGTAAGAAGGGCGATATAAAAAAAAGTTGTATTGTATAGCTGTATTGTATGAAGCGCCCATCACAGTGCGATATAATCAGAGGTGCTCCCTGTGCAATGGAGGTGATATAGTTCGAAAAATGAAAACTCTCCAGAATTTTAATTGTAATCGACAGGCAACTAAAGCGAAACTCGAAACTAGGTGCATGGCATCAGCTTATTCACAAGTGCTGCGTCAAGCCATAGGGGTCGTCCGAAGGGTCGTCCGAATTGGAGGTTCGAGTCCAGTATCCAAATGGTCAGAGGAGGCAGAGTATGCACTGGCCACTTGTAATGAACCAGCCCAAGAAAAACTGGAGCCGCTATGCTTGGCTTTCGAGTGGCGATTCTGAAGTGTGGAGATGACGATTACAATTACTAAAATATGGTTTGACTAATTAAAGTTTCACCCAGGTTGAGTAAATAGGTTACAATGAGGGCATGTAGTTTGAAACTTTCAGCATTTTTGTGGGTTCGCTACGAACCGAGCAGCAGAGGGCAGAATGGATTAAATGGAATATATAGAGGTTGATGATATCAGAACCTTCGTAAGTCTACATGAACAGCACTGCAGTAGGCCTACAATATGGAGCACGACTCAGGATAGGACGACGAAGGCATGAAGCATAATTGCATCCAATGGTCGTGTTTTGACGCAGCTAGCAAAAATCTTCGGAGAGTGAGGAGAGTTGGGCAGACAGACAGACAGACAGACAGACAGACTCCCAAACAAACTGACCGACAGACAGATAGATAGTTTCAACGTGGTCCATCATCGCTAGATTAGATGTTAGCCCAATAGTCACTCAATTGTCCCCGGAAATTAAAGCGCACCAGACACTGTGTTGTGGTTCCAAGCCCTGTAGTACACGCGTTCGCTATATCACCTCCATTTTACGTCTTCGCTCGTGCAGATCTTGTGTCCTACCTAATGAACTTTGTAATCTGACTCAAGCCGTTCTATAGACGAAGTAGCCACACCTTGGAAAGTATAGCTTACACGTTGCGTAGCAACATGTATACACGACGAAGCATGCGTTTGCATGAAGCCATGCACTAAATGCAATGCTGCTCTTCGATTGATGTCACACCCAAATGACCATGACAGGCAGAAATGCTCCGTCTCAATATCTATTATAGATGTCCATCTCTTGATTGGCTTCATCCTTGACATGATTGTATATGTATGTATGCATGCATGTATGTATGTATGTATGTATGTATGTATGTATGTATGTATGTATGTATGCATGTATGTGTGCATGTATGTATTTAATGAATGAATGAATTAAGGTACTATGCACGTACGTATGTATGCATGCATGTATACCCGAAAGTGAATAGAGATAGACTGTACGTACGTACCCATGCATGTATAAATGCATGCATGTGTATATTTATGTATGTATATGTGTATATATATGTATGCATGTATATAATTACATACGTGCATGTATGTAAATGTGTATATTGTCTTTTAACTGCTGTAACGTCCAATCATTATAGGCAAATAGCACATCATAATATCAAATACAATTTTCCTATGACTATTGACGATAGGCACGTGATAGGCTCACATGAAATTCATTCAGACGAACAGGTGTTGAGGGATGGGCCAATCATTTTCTTTACCTCAACGTAATTGCCTGTCATCAATGAACTATGCTTTATAAATGACGTGCTTTTCCGTTGTCGCAAATAACAGGATGGTATAATAGTATGTTCTGGAATTGTCCAACGTTTGACATCTATTCAGCCAATTGACAAGTCCGCAGCTCAGCTCTAGAGGCAGTTTCTAGCCAAAATTCCTATAATGTTACGAATTTTTCAGTTGAATTCACCTACATTTGAGCATTGGTAAAATCTCATCTCCGCTGTGGACCCTTTATCTATAGATACATAAATAGTCCTGTCTATCAATGACACAACAGAAATGCCCCGTTTCACAAGGCCAGTCTATAGTCTCTCATAATTATAGCAAGGGGCAATGTACCAAAGCACTGATCTACGCATATAAATATACTTTTTATGTGAAGGATCATGCATTACTAAATAGATATAAGTAATTACTGTATGCATTAGTATACATGAAATTATTCATGCAATATTATATATATATATAATATATATATGTATATCTATGTATACTACAACATTATAGACCGACCTCTATACGCAAAAAATATAATGGGCATAATGATCCCGTGCTTGCAGTCATGTATAATCATATAATTATTATACATACAATTTACACATATATATAGGCCCTATATAACATACAGAGCTTATATATATATATATATATATATATATACAGTTTCAACGGTGTTTATGCCAAGAACGCCAAGGTTATTGAAGGACAGGTCATCTAATCGGCTTTGACATGTTGGAGGTCATGGCTTATTGCTTATCTTTGTCAATCAAGCAAGAGAACAGAACATGCTGGCTGCGTAAGATTACATTGTATTAGACTCAGTTATTACGAAGAAGGCCTACTTAATAACCTGTCGCTCTGATAAGAGGTCACTTCGGTGCGTCAATGCAGTGGGTCACAATGAGTCCCAGTGATATTGAACCGTTAAACGAACGCAAATGTACTGCTAGCTTACAGTCATAATTATCATTTCGTCCCTGCATGGTGCTGTCAGAAACGCAGGTAGTTGGCACATCGAGTCGCCAGAGTTAATCAAAGAACTAGGAATCAAGATTTCTGCAGAGGGGGTGCGTAAGACCAACCATCTACTCCAGCGCTTTTCTGCAAGAGTCCTTCAAATAGGAGCCGCGCTGTCAGTTTGTGGCACCTCGGATTAGAACAATCAACACCGTGTCTCATAAAAAACTGTGCAAAATTGTTTCGGTCAGAACTTCGTCAAATTTGCACCAATTTTAATAATTTTTGGTATGTAGATGGCAAAATGGCCGAAATTGTATGCTATATATTAATTGTCCACCTCACCTGACTCATATCGCTGCACTACTTGTTAAACACAGACGTACCAATTTTTTATATAGCGCTTACACTTCATTGCTTTCAGCAAACTATCTGTCAGTATCTGACGACTGGTTTAACACGCAGTAAAGTAAAATATGGTTTATTTAGCTGAGTTCTTAATTGTTATAACAGTTATGCTTAAAAGTGTTGGAATTATTGCTCGAAATGTGCCCCGCTTACACGGACACAAGCGCTTAGACGGCGACGTCACTGCGCGATAGTAGCGTCAGCGATCGACTGGTCAAAGCGCGCCCACTCGTCATTCAGACACGTTTTGAGTTCGTCGACGTCGGCTATTCTTGAGCGGTAAATCTTCTCATGCAGCACACTCCATATGCTACATTGGACTGGGTTAAGATCCTGTGAATTCGGCGGCCACAGTGTTGGAGGAATAAGTCAGGCGTCTCTCGCTCCAGGAAAGAGACGGTATCGCGTGTTCGATACGCCGGAGTGCCATCCTGTTGAAAGACAAAAAACTCGACCTGGGATATTCGGCGTATGTCTGGCGGTAGCTCCTGGGCAAGAAGGCTGTCGCGTTAGAATGCCCATTCACTTTGATACCCGGCTCGATGAAATGAAGTTCAGTGCAGCCAAGTATTAAAATTTAAGCGCTATTTAAAAAAATGGCAAATCTGTGTTTATCAAGGTAGTGCGGTGATATGAGTCAGGTGAGGTGGAAAATTTATATATAGCATAAAAGTTCAGCCATTTTGCCATCTGCTTACAAAAATTTATTAAAATTAGTGGAAATTTGATGAAGTTCTGACAGAAACAATTTTGCATAGTTTATTTTTGAGACACGGTGTAGAAGCCAAGTGGTCCGAGACTGAATGACGGCTTCATAAGTTTATATAGGCCTAATGTTGATAACGATCAATTTAATTATTCTGTATGTCTTCTATGAATTTCTCAGCTTTCTGAAAGAATAGAAGAAGTGCCGAGTGATTATAGCCAAATGAAATGAGATGGACATTCTACTTATAGACAATTTTTCAACATCTTTAGCTAACAGACTGGGTGAGGAGACACGTCTCCCTTGGCCCACAGAGATTGACGCCTCTGTTTTATTTTATTTCTTTAACTGACCAAGCATTGACAAATGAACGAGTTGCACGGATCGTCTTGATATCATCTGTACATGCATATATGGGTCACTGATATCAGCAGCGGATTGCGTAAGATAAAGAGAGAAGAGTTGCTATTTATAGTCCATCTGACATTTTGACCTTATATATTATAACCAGCCCACTAGCTTGTTTAACAAAACCCCATGTGAATAAGCTTTTTAAGCGGTGTTGAAAAAGCGCGCTCTCAGGATGGTAGACTTGAAGTGATCAACGTTGCAACAAACAACTGCCAACCTATAGAACATCATACGTGTAGAAGTCTACGGCCATTATGACATTTTTCATTGTTTACGACAAAACGACATTTTGACCTTTTACCTACTTATCGAGTTTTTGTTTTTTGACTGAGCCACTGTTTCCGCGACTTCGCTTTTTTGGACGCTGCGTAAAATCTAATCTCGAGAGTAAGCGAGTGTACGAAAAAGAGTTGCCATTCGAAAGGCATGCCTCTAAGGTGGACGGATCCTTCACAGAGTATAGGAAAACACGTCCCAAGAAGTAGGCCTGAATTGTTCCACAATCACGTAACAGCCAAATTAGAACGTCAATGGTCATAAGTGGTAAAAAAATGTATCCTCCACCCATAACACAGTATTCATTGTTTCGCCAAGGCACTGTTGCCACGAGTTTAGCGAATGAGTCAAGAAGCACTGCATATCGTAGGAGGAGGAAGGCTATGCGGCCTGCAGCGGCCTGCTGGAAATTTACCCCACCAAGGAAACTGGAGTGTCTGGTTACGTAGTCGGAATGGATGGATGAGTTGCAGATAGAATTCCACGATCGAGAGGGTGTGAGAAGACCATGCAGTCGTCATCATAGACTGCATTCACAGGAAAACCGGTCAATTAGCTGCTCCAGAACGACCGACCGCATGGCCAACAGAGGGCGAGAGAGCGACCAACACCCGCTAAATACACATCGGTGGCAATCACTTCACTAAGCCACTTGACCGAATACGACCGCGGAATTTCAGGAATCGCAGTCATGTGCAAGTACTCACACGTGGACTGCGTCAAGGTCCAAACCACGAATACTTTCGAATCGACGATTTCCCACTAAATCGTTAGCGGCTTCTAAATATAACATCCCACCAAATTCATCGGTTTTTCCTCAATCGTTTGGGTTTCCACTTAATACATTTCGACCGGAACATTCCGAACTTACATTGGCTCAACGCCAATATCGACAGTAGCGTCAATCGAAACGCCAACACCATTAAATTTTATTTTACAGTCAGCAGTGAAAAACATTCTTCTATGAAAATCAAATTGCAACCTAAGGGCCCTTGATAGCTATAGATCAACTTACGACAGCACACTTTGTTGACTAGAGTTGAAATGTAAGATGAGGATGATGGAATGTGAAATGGGTGAACGACGGTTAAGCGATAGGCCTCCTAAATAATAGGGGCATACCTAAGAAGGACAATCGTCGCCCCATGTGGTTCACCGCATCACGTGTAGCCTAAAGCAAGCGACACGTCGTCTATATATTGTAGACTGCATGCAAACCGAAGAATCTCAAGTATGCGCCTTACAAAACGTCAAGGGGGTGATTAAAATGTTAGATGCAACGGTTTAAAAATGCTTGATGCTAAAAAAAAGTCCAAAAATGTTGTACAAGTGTACGGAGGTGATCGAGGGACTGACTTTCGGTGTCACAATCACCGGCTTCTGTCGGCTACAAGACAATTCACAGTGGACACAAATGATAGTAAATCTCGAGATCTCTGTAGAGATAAAATATGCGAAGTTGCTGGAGCCACCTTATTGTCTTAATAGGGCGCTTGGTCAAAGCAAAATCGTCGGGTAAGACTGATGTACGAATCAGCTCCAGCCTTCCAGGCACAGAAATTCACTTCTATTGACCAAGCAAGCTATGCAACACACACGTTGATTTCGACAGCTGCTTCTGTCATAGCGTATAACTTAGCCAAATCTCTTCCCAGTCTCTCCAGATCTATGAGGAGGTCATCCACAAAGGATGAATCCCAACCCTTGACGTCTCCCTCCTTATTAACCCCACTTGTTCGCAGGTCCGCTGAAGGAAATTCCGGGCCACTAGGCAGAGAGAAATTCGAGATCCTTAGGCTGAGTGAGTGTGTTCAACTGGAGCAATTATAAGTGTACGGTATTATTTAGATGCTTTAAGTTCAAACTGTTGTTGTAATATTAGTAATATTAGGTCCTATATTTAAGAAGGCATAAATAATAAACTTAATTTGTTCAACTGATTATAATGTTTATCATAAATTGATTGTGGGAGCGGTCCGGTCTCATAAAAATCGTCGGCCTCTGGGCACTGACCTCACTCCACTCGGCGGGCGTGCTTGTTCGCGTCGAGCATTGCTCTCCCTATATATGTGCATTTACCGGCGTATGCGCACTATCGCGGAATAACATAGCCAATACCGGGCTTAGTTCGCTTACACGACGTTGATAATTCTGCACAAACTAGATTATGGGACGGGGTACGCTTTAGGGTATGCAGTGTGCACATTAAGGGTATTGTGAAGAAACCCGGGTTTCAAAATGTTGGCGGCAGTCAAAACTCGTGTGTACACCCGGGTTTTAACGGGCTCACAGACTTCACGTGATAATATTACTGCAGTATTACGTGCAGTATTACTGCACGTGTAATGTGAAAGAGCTACGTCTTTTTTAGGCCTGTGCAGATACAAAAACTAAAGTTCAACAGACAATAAGTAGTCAAGAATTTTGAGCGGAACAGAAAACTTTAAGAAAATCATTATAGAAGTTGTTTCGTACAAACAGTTTGTCATCAAATATCACCTTAAACTGTTTACATCGTAGCCCTTAATTTGTAGATGAATGGAATTCTAATTAGATCAAATACTTCGTCGAGAATATCCGCAATATCTCACTGAGATTTGTGTTTAAAGCACCGAATGAGAGTAGATACGTGTTATAAGGGCGCTATATCAATCTCACATTGATTGATTGGTTGGGTGAGAGTGAGCTGAAATAACCTGTTAGTACCAAGTTGGCCTATATTAAGCCTATATAGACCTAGCCCATTACTATTCCAATTAGGGCCTGCTATTATAATATAAATAATTAGTAGTATTCAGTTATTATTATTTTATTAATAATGTTATTGTAATAAGGTTTATTCAAAATATAGGCTAAATGCATTAGGCACATGGAAACCCCATAGGCCTACTGGCCTATAGGAGTCTATATAGCTGCCTACTCCAAGGTTGTCCCAGTTATCCATCCCACCGGAGGTTAAATTTATGGTTGTACTGGTTGGATAGCCTGCTCACACGTAGGCTACATGTACCTGTTGTCTATCGTATAATCCTAGCCCCATACACGTAGGTATTTCATAGATTTCTATTCTAATGGTCTATGACTCTGGCGTCCGCGAAAATTGCACAAGGATGGATCGTCCAAATGCAGACACGTACTGGGTGTGGTTGTAACGGTTATACCCCAAGCGAAGCGAACATCCGCATCTATAAATATCAATTTGAAACATAGGCATTTCCAAATAGCCTGTCTTGAACACCAGCTGCAGTCAGATAGTGGACAGTCGGAAAATAACGGTACAGCGTTGAATCTGCGTAGATTCCGTTTGCTGGGCGTGTCAATTTCAAAGTAACTCACCCCTTAGAGAATATGGCTGGCACTGCGAGAGAAACGGTGTAGCCTAATCCGGCCTTAAACCGCAGTCAGATAGCGGAAGAGCGCGGTAAACGCAGCTAGATAGAGGGATGGGTATCTAACAGATTTTTAGGGATGGGTGAGTAACAGATTGCGAACTTCCTATTATATCGATAACTCTTCAGTCTATCGCATCATTTGTCAGGACGATCACTATTTAACTACGATCTGGTCGTTAAGCAAATAACGTCGATTCTGAACAATAAAAGATGTTAAACACTTGAAAGTATGGGCCTATAGCCATAGGTCCCTATACTGTAGGGCCTACAGCACAATAACGATCACACCTCTTCCCTCCCTCCATCGACTGAAAGAAAAGTCGACATAAACTGTCTTAAATCCACAAGATTTAGCTAAACACTTGGATGTTGTCGAACAGCTACTCTGTTTCCGCTGGACACCAGAATCGGACCTCCTTCTGACAACCCATATGATTTGACGCAGCGCTCGTAAATAAGCTCCTCCACCTTCTTTCCCATCACCCACCAATCGCCTGTCGCAGACTTCTCTATCCATCACTACTCAGGCTTTTTATTCGAAATTTAGTCTTACCACTTACAGAACTCAACCTTGCAAATCGCTCCATAGCCATTGCTGTCCCGCGCCTCTTTGGAACAAACTCCCTCCAGCATTAAGACAAATATCCGATCTGTCCTACGATTTCACAAACACCTCACCTCTTGCTATCTCCCCGCAGGTTTTTCACTCGCAACTCAAAGCACTGCTCTTTCGCAACTCCTATCCTGATTCCTCCTATCTCCTCGCCGTTTCAACTCCAAACACCATCCACCTTAGCCGTCTATACCGGTCCGCCTGCCCGACTCTCTGGATTTTGACCCCAGCTTATCGATTCTGTTTTGATTAAGCCCCTGTGAATAAGCTGGTTTCCGCGACTTCGCTTTTGCGGGCGCTGTAGAAGTGTTGATATTACGATTACCCAGGCTCACTTGGTCATCTGCCTTCCAATCCTTGACCAAAATGACACCCGCCTCAACAGCTTCCCTGCCTCCTCCGCACACTGGACTCTGACCTTCCTCGGACTACCCTTTTGACAACCCGTTTGATTTGACGTAGCGCTCGTGAATAAGCTAGTGCCCTGCGCTTGGCTTTCGAGTGGCGCTTTAGACGTTTGGAGATTACGATGGCCCCTTACAATTCTCCTACTCCTCTTCTTTTCGCCTCATCATTGACACGTTATGGCAAAGTTCGCATGGGGTGTATGTATACAGGTATAGCCGAAGTATCTAAACATCTGTGTGTCTGTTACTAGTGTCTGTTCAAATAGTGAACACGACTTACAATTTCTAGCTAAATATTAGGATAAAAATCCATTCTTATCAAATTTCCACTGAAGTTACATTTTAAAATATAAATTCTGATTTCTTAGTTAAATTTTCATAGCTAATAAAAAATATTAAACTTAATATTATACACCCTAACAGTACATTCACACATTGCCTTAATTATGACTGCATTATTGTGCAAAACGAGAACAGTAACCATAATAATAATACCATATCAATAATGCTAATAATTACTATATAGGTGGATATTTTATATTCTTATGAAAATAAACCAGTCTACAAATAACTCACAGTATGCCCATTGTGTTGGACATGCATCTAATTACACATAAAAAAAAATTCTATTTTTTTATACCTATCATTAATATTTATTTATTTGTGTGCCTATCATTAATTTTATTCCATCATTACACTGCAGATAATCGCTAAATCTTGATTGTCTAATCATACGGAACAAGACAAATTTTGCCGCCTTACAGGTTCACAATTTCAAGCTCTCATTCAAAACAGATCATACTAAGTACAGGCCAAGTGTATTATACTTTTGCTTCAGCATAACAATAGCTCAGTACAGTGTTGGGCACGAGACCAAAACCTCTAAACCAAGACCGAGAGGTCCAAGACCAAGACCGATGCATTCGAGACCAAGACCGCAGTTTTACGGTCTCGAGACCACATCCCTGGCTTAATACAACCTAACATTGTGTCGTATGCACTTGTGACGATGTACACTGGACATCTTGTTTTTTCAAGGACTAGGGTTTGTGTGACCGGCATATTCATAATATTATTAGAATATGTCAGGACACAGTATACTTTGTCAAATACATCTGGCATCTTACAGTGCTCTTCGAGCATAAATTCGAGCATGATAAATTGACTGCATGCAGAAATAATGCCATGATATAGAGATGGCACTATTCAAAAGAAAACAACACCCGAAAATGAAAATTACATAAAACTGCATGCAAAAATGAAAAAGAATTTAGTTATAATAATATTAATCAAAGTCAAAATTTTGAAAGATGAACATTGCAGGTAGAAGAATCTACCTCTGCTTTTCATAAACTCCCAGAGTGCTGAAAGCTGAACCATGGTTATCTGCTGGATCTTAATTAAAAGGGGAAGATAGGAAATGCAGAAATATTCTTATGCTAATGAAGATAATAAATTTCACAGTTCATAAGTCCATTTCTATGTTTAAACACATTAATTACTGTCACTGTGGAACACTTTTTATTCTGCTAAAAATTCACTGTCTTGAGTCATCCTTCACTGTTTGCAATTTCACAAAGACACTAATCAGAATACACTATGTAAAAATGTTTAAAAAAAAATCTCCAAGTCACAATCTGACTTTATCACACATCGACTATGAAAAATACATCGACTACGAAATTCCAGGGCTTCAAGTAGACAGAATTAAAAGAAGAACACAGTTAGAATTTTTGAATAATTTAGCTAACAGATGATGTTTTCAGCCATTCAATACAGTGCTATATATTTTGCATAATTAAGTATTCTAGTATTGAACATGGCATGGTATTCTTGCCACTTTAAAAATTAAAAATGTAACACAAATCACGTCTACAAAAATAGGACACGCTAATACATAACAGGGAATTCAGTATCGAAAAACTAAATCAAAATGATCAACTACAGATGCGTGAATTTCCTGCACATAAATCCTGTCACATCCTGAACAGATTACACAATCCCTAAATTATTGCACTTTGCATTTACTATAAAAATATAATTCTCAGCAAATATGGCTCAGATTTGCGCCTTAATATAAACGCAGAATTTATTACTCAACTTTAGGCAAATCAAAGTCTCACCAACATCAGCTTTCAAAGGAGTACTTAAAACATTTGGAACGTTACAAAGAACTTAACGACGAACGCGCACTAAATTGACTTGGAAACCATTGCAGCTCATTGTTGAAATGTTAAAAAGCAGTAAATTAGGCATGAGAAAAAGAAGTCAGCCACCTGAACAATAATCCACACAATCCACATATTAATCGTAATTTACAAACTTCTAAAGCGCTACTCAAAAGCCAAGCGCAGGGCACCGGTTCATTCGTGAGCAGCACATCGAATCAGACCGAGGTTAATCTGAGTCCAGTTTCCAGAGAGTCAGAGCAGCTGCTAAGGTGGGTGCTGTTTTGGTAAAGGATTGGAAAGTGGACAATCAGAGAATCTGGATAAGAGTTTAGAGTGGAAAGCCCAAGGGGTGATGGATAGAAAAACCTAATACGGATGATGATGGGTGATAGGCATCGATGGTGGAGGAGCCGAAAAAAGTGTGGAATTCAGGAGGCAGAATCATTCCAGATATGTGGTGCAGTGTTGGATATGGCTTGGTTGGAGAACTTGAGATGAGAATTACCACACTACTGTCTCAAATAAACAACAATGTTAATTGTTTCCATTGGTGGTCATTGTGAGAGGTTTCTCTATTCGGCTGATAATCTTAATGACTTGATTTATTTCTATACTATGTGTCTTTGAAATACAAAGATCATAACAAGAAATCCTTAGGCATAACAGGTCTGATAAACTAAAGCACAACCAGGCATTACTTCAAGAATATAAAATTAACAGTAAATTTCTGTTTATAGATGTTTTGAGCTCTTGTACATATCTCACATTTTATCCTCTAAGACAACAAATAACGTAACAATGTCACGAATCAGCTTGCCTTTGGAAAATATACAGATTTCTAAAAATATGTCAACAAAATTTCCCATTACAATTCAGCATAAACAGGCTCCTACAAAACTCATACACTCAGTATCAACATACAAAATCAGAGGAATAAAATTTAAGGAACATAAAGTACCACAATGCTTTTATGCAAATACTTCAACAACTTTAATTCTAGGGCTTGTAATAAACATCAGGAAGTTGGGCAAATTGTAACCCTTCCTTAAATAGTACATTGGCCAACACCAGAGCATAATGGAACAAGTCAACTCGTGGTATCGAGTTTACATAACCATCTGTTTTTATGACAAGAGCGGCGAAAGCGAACACGCAAACACCAGAAATGCTGTACATGTTACTGCATACAAAACCCTGAACAACAATCATCAACATGGCAACTGCAGCGATGGCCTCGCCCACCTGCGTCGCCACAGCCGGACTCAAGTTCTGCCGAAACACCAAGAAACTAACAGCAACTGCCAGCACAATGCATGCGAGTAATGGCTGTCGAAGAAAGGCGATCGCAATCATCGGCAGACCGAACGAAGCGGTCAACTGTGACATGTACTTGTGCCGACCAATTAGGCTGTCTGATGGATAAGCCTGAGAAAACCTCACGATTCCGATGCTCGCAGCAGATGCCATAAGAAGGAAGCCAACTGTAGCAAACGAGCTGATACGATACACGGTCAACGATGTGTAGAAGGCAGATAAAGCAAGGACTGCATCGGACAATGCAGTGCTGTAAGCTTGTGCCATCTTATCTGCAAGGCTTTGCTATCAAACGTTATAAATGTGGTACATCAATACTGGTGTTAGTACGATATGCGCTACCTTGGAAATGGCACAATACCTGAAAAAACAAAGACATGCTACTCTTCAGCCTAAAATTTTTTGATCACACTGTGAGCATCATATTGAATGCACCATATTACTGTTAGATAAAGATTTATAAGACATAATTTAATATATAACAACATACACTGCAACTATCCTGAAAACCTTGAGCATATGTTAATTAAATTTACCTCACAATGATTGACAAGCTTTATACAACATAATCACAATCATGTGACCATTTTAAACTATTGTCACACGAGTATGCCAACATACAAACGGCAGCTACACATGTGACCTGGAGTAAACCAATAGCCTAAAGTTCAATATTTCCTTGCTTTTAAATCTCATTAGAAATGCAACAATTTATTAATAGTGAAGCCAGTTTTCCCAGCAATGTAACAATTTTCTTCAAAATTAAACACTTTAGATGACATGTGGCAGATTTTAATTGAATTCATCCTTAGAATTGATCTGATTTGACCAGTCGTTTGTGTTACCAGATAGCTCCGATGTAGGCAGATTTTGCCACGCCCAATGTGAATTACACCTAATGACCCGTGTCATGACCGCATGAGATAGGCATTTCATACGTCATGGCCCAATAACATACAAAAGATACGTTCTGGTAGAAATGTGTGGGTGCAAGCACACACTGAAATTAGAAACTAGCGTACTTTATTTGCTTGCACTGCCAATTTGGGAACCTGCGTGTACTATCAATGAATGGTACCACGTCACGCCCAATTTTCGCTCACAAGAACTGACAATACAAAAGATTTATATGAAAAGCTCATCATTAACGAATGATCAAAAGAAACACAAAGAGCAAACCGTATCCCCAGTGTTTGTGCCTTTGCAGAACGTTTTTAAGACTTTGGAATCTCATTGTTTCCAAACCGTCTCTCTACCATAGAGAAAATGTCGTACGATGAGCGTTTCTGTGTTCGTGCAATTACAAATCAACTATGTAGCGCCAGTCTTAATATATGCACTTGAAACTATGATAATTATTGTCTTTTAATTTCAAACTGACAAGCCGCAGTATGATTACAAGTACAGTATGAATGGCCACACTATGAGTACAAACATAGTATGAACTAATGATGATAAGTTACGATAGGAATCCAGTTTAACTGTTGGCAGCCTTACAATAAGCCTTACAATAAGCCCATGAAAGAGCAATTTGCTTCACTGTGGGAGAATGGAGAGGTATAAAGTTTTGATTGTTTTGAGTTATTGTTATTAAACATTTTTTTAAAAATGTAATGATTCTATCAGGGCTTTTCATCTTGTGGAATGCATAACGATTGTATACATTCTCCATTTCTCTTCATTCTGCTATTATAGTTTCAAGTATTTTTACAGTAATAATTACTTTTTTGATAATTATAGGAAAATTTGCATTACATTCTGGGCATCTAGTTTTTTTAGAGGGAGTCAGAGCTTTGTGACGTCATTTTTGAGAGGGTCGTGGCATTTGTGACGACATGTGAAGAAGGGAGAGAGGGGTCAAAAATCAATTATATTATGTGCCACTCCATCATTTACTGTATTGATATCATTCAGTGATGGTAATCAAGACCTTATTCTTCAAGACCTAGACAAGGCCAAGATCTCATGTTGCGAGACCAAGACTTCAAGTCACAAGACCTATAGACCAAGCAAGACCTTTGATAGCGATTTTAATATTATAATTTCAATACTATAATTGACTAGTTCATTTCACTAGTGATCTTAGAATGATTCAGTTTTAAAAGAATTATTGAATATGTTTGAAACAATTATTTCCATAGAAACAACTGACTACGAATCAGATTTGTGAATCAGATTTGTGACGTCATTACACGAGTTTTTTGGTCAATATGTTAGACATTTTAATACTATGTTATACTTTTTAAACAAAGACCGTGTAGAGATTTTAATGTTATATTATAATTATTTAACCAAAGACCGTGAGGTTAAGTCATATAATTATAAGATTTACATGCAATGTTGACACAAGGTAACACCATTATCAAAATTTGTTGAACTCTAAAAAAAATGAAACTGAAGAAATGAGTTATATATTATATTGTGAACTAATATAATAATCACCGACATATCCCATTAAAGTGTTAATAATATTTCTTCAACTCTCTAAACACCTCTATTGTAAATAGTTGTTATTTCCTACTGGCACATCACATAATCATAAGATCACAAAATAGGTAATCAACAATGCATAATATTACTTGTTTCAATGCCATTGTCATGAAAAATCAAATAATAAGTCAACCGTATCTCAGCTGTCAACATCATCATGACGATAATTGCGGCACCCAGTGGTAGGTTACAAAGGTGGTGCCAAAAGTATGTATAAAATGGAAAGTTAATTGTTGCACTGGTTAGAAAGTGCTTTTCATTTAATCTGCATCAACTGCTTCAGAGATGGGAATGAACGCCTCCAGCAATGACAATCGTCTCTCCAGTCACGTAAGATGCATCATCGGAAACAAGGAATGCAACGGCTCCAGCACATTCCTCCGGCGCACCAAGTCTAAAAGAGTGAATAATTTATGACAATGGTTCTTAGACACTTTACAAAGTACTGCATAATGTAATGTTTTGCTATAACCGTCATTGAAACAATTCACAAAAAATAGTTTGAATGATCTTCTTTCATATTAGATATCGCTGTACAGTCAAACATTTCCCCATGTTCAGCATTGAGCAGGGACAAGTAACATATAAATCAGTGCTACCATTCTCCACTTTATGAAGTCCCAAGATCTAACCACACATATTCCAAGATTGGCCAGGAGTGTAAAAAACATCCCAGTTAACAGAAAACAGAAAAGCTTTGACGATAATTATATGACACGCCAGAGCCACTGAGCGACTCAATTCTAATCTGATTCACTGTTGGAAAGTTAGGTAAAAGAAATCTATGCTTCAGAAAAATCCCAAGATAATAATGCAAACCCAGGTTTACCCAAACTCAGGTCGATCCCTCTGATTCAAAGGCCATGGAAAAATCCCAAGGAATGGTACCACTGATACAGATAGAATTTGAACACTAAGTAGCAAACAACAAAAGTCCTTCCGAAAAATAATGTTTCTATTTTGGATAAGAGACAAAATATTTCACAAATTTATTACTACAAAATATCTTATCGGTATAACATTCTATGTAAATCAATTACATTCATTAGGATACCTTTGCATGGGTATGTTCCTAGCGGCCACCTTCTCACTCTCCAAATCCTTCCACAGCTAACAGAAAATAAAGCCACACATTGTACAAAGAAAGTTGGTTTAACGTGGTTTTATGATGCCTCTAGTCTAAACCCGTCTTTGTTCTATGAACCATTGTTAAGATAACTATTTAAATAAAGTTCTGCCTTGCCTTTTAAAGTTTTGTTTTAAGGTTGTGCCAAAACAAAATAAAGAACAGTTACTTGCTATGGTAATAACGGTGCTGCAATGGTGCTGTATATACATTGTTTCAATTATGAATGCTCAGCCTCTCAGTAATTATGTTGGAATACTCTCTGCAGGATTAAATGTTGGACTACAAACCCCGAGTCCAGGGGTCCATGCTCACTTGAAGCGAAATAAAATTATACCCCTCCAAAGAACTGTAAAAAACTAAATATTAAGAGCATTCTTGATAAGACAGATTGAAACATTCAAAACAAAGATCAAGAAACATCAGATGACATATTCAATTTTGCAGTCTAAGAAGTTTGCCATATCAATGATATTGTAATGTAATGTAAATCCTCGAAAATTTCTCGGCGCCCACAAAAGCCACGTCAGGGAGACCAGCTTATTCACTGGCGCTATGCCAAACCAAGTCCGCAACAGCCAATCCTCTCGTTTCCTTTTGGTGCCGGGTCGAAGGAGCGGTTGTAGAATTTCAGAGACGATGAGCCTGGAGATCGAGATAGAGAAAGATATGATGATGAGCGAGTTGATCCGGGCGGTTGGATTGTAAGGAGTTGACGAATGTAAGAGGGTTGAGAGGTTTGAAGTGCGTTGTAGGTGATAGATACAATTTTGTAGTGGATGCGTTGAGGCACCTTAAGCCAATGAAGTGATTTTAAGACAGGGGTTATATGATGGTGTTTTGGGGTTTTAGTGACTGCGCGGACAAGAGCATTCTGAATTGTTTGGAGGCATCTTATTTGTGAGGAATCAATGTTGTGAAAAAGAGAATTGCAGTAATCTAGCTTTGAGTGAACAATTGATGTGGCTACTGTGCACGCAGTCTTGTAGTTAAGAATTGGGCGCAATCTACGAAGGTCACGAATGTGCATATAGCAGGTGCGAGATAGCTGAGTGATGTGGTCAGAAAAGGTAAGGTTCTTATCGAAAATGACTCTAGATGACTTATTAATTATATAGCTATTTAGCTTTTTAAATCACACCTAATCATCGTTTCATTATAAAAGCTGACAAACATACCGCAGAACTGAACTTGGTTTTGATGATTCCTGGCGCAATGGCATTGACACGAATGTTATTCTGCAAGCAATGTGGTACCATTGCCTTAACCAGTCCCAACAGGGTCGTCTTGCTTACAGAATACAGTGATATTAACTGAAAACAATGCACACAACACCACCGTGATAGGCATTAATCAAACAGTAATGGTCTAGCAGTGGCATAGAACCACGGGTCGGTGCGGGACTGTCAACAGAGAGGTCACAGGTTCAAAATCCCGCCAGGGCAGAAATCTGTCGAGTTTTTCACTCCAGTTGCTATGACGAGTACCCTGACTGTACACAGTTGATGGGAAGGTGAGATGGCAAGGGAGAGGACTAGCCATCGCCTTTGCATGCCAAGGCTAATAAATCAGGTCAAGACTTCATACCCAGGGCTAGCCTTGTCTCCTTTTAGGCACATATACTACACCAATAAAAATCAGAACAAATATATTTGCTGCTGAAAAAGTGAAGTGTTAATTGCATTTTCAAAGTGAAGTGTCAATTGCATTTTCAAAGTGAAGTGTCAATTACATTTTCAAACTGCTTTAAACTGCACTTTAAACCTGCTAAACAGTCACATGAACAACGTGTTCATGAAGCATTTAATATTTTCAGTTAAGGCAGAAATAAAAACGTGTGTTTGCTCATCTGGACATTTAACATCTTTTAAGAACCCGACAATGGCGCCAAGCATCTCACACAGATGAAAAATTGGATCAATGTAAATGAATTTTTAATTATCCTTTGATGCAATACACTGGACACAGCCAGACTTTGAGGCTGCTTCCCAGTTAGTTGACTATCAAGTGATACCATCACTTATATGTACCAGCAAGTTTATTTCCTCCTTATTTAAGAAATCCTTTTAACTTTCATACATGTACCTCAAAAGGATTGTAGCCACCAACGGAACTCACAAACACGATAGAACCACCACTGTCAAAACAAAAAAGCACCAGAACATTTAAAATGAAAATAACAATTTATATTGTAAAAATAATAAATAATAATAGCAGTTCCAAACAATGTCATAACATTATTATTGTTGGTGCCAACACAGAACTGCACCGGGCATAAGTTAAGACAATACACTTCCATTCAAACAAATATCTTCAAGTTAATTTTGGAAGCAAGCATCAAGATATAAGCCAATAGATATAAAATAACAATAATGATGAAAATGATAATTAAAAAAATTACATTTTTTTATAATTTAAAAAATAACATTATCTTTGAAAAACTTAGTTCAAACCCTGATGATCTAATCAATACACAACTTCTTTGTGTTTAAGATATTTAACCATGCAATTCCAAATGCAAACACCGGTACATGCATAAGACTGAAATAAGTTTATATTTAAACGACACATCCATAACATGCATGAGAGTAATGAATTCCTAAGCATACACTACAGAGGGCAACACCCTATATGCGAGAACTGAATGTCAATGCAAAGTTATTCACATTAAAATAAAAAACTACAATTTATGGTGACCTAAATTTAAATCCAAAACAATTATGATCACAGCCACAAATTTCACAACAGGATCAATATAGCTTTGGAATGGGCTGGAAATAATGAATATCATTTGGACAAGGCAGTAATTAAACAGGCAAAAGCAACTGTGTATCTACACGCAAGCACTTTGAAAAATGGCAACTTGAATTTGCTTCAAGTTTAGTTGTCTGCATCAAATAGATTCTGTACAAGCAAATGAGTTATTTGTCATGAAGTTTAATATAAGAATATTTGAGACACATACTGCAACAAGTATGCATGGATCTATTGTGGGACAACTTCATGGCCAGTCATGTTCTGAATTTTAGACACAGTCAAGACTGACTACCACTGAACAATTAAGAAAGTTATTGTTAAATCAATGATTACCCTCTCTTCTCCATATATGGGACGACTTCTTTAGACAGAAAGAAGGCCGACTTAGCATTCACATCAAATATCTACATGCAAAACACAACACGTACATCAATTTGAAACATTATTTTTTTTAAGTAGTTATTAAAAAACCAGTCGTTTGCTACAACGGATCAAACATTAAAAACTGAAAATAAGTAGTGCAAGTAACAATAACATGGGATTGGTAACATTGTACATATTGCAAATAAAAACAACAGTACAATGTTTTGCCACAAGCAATACCACATTCAAGACAATAAATAAACCATCCCTGCTCCATCAAAACTATGTTACTTCTGTTATATCAGTTCTATTGACCTTGATACATTAAAACCTCAAATCCTCCAGCTCGTGCCACCCCTCTCAATATCAGAACTCTCTACTGCATAATATCACTCAAACCTTTCGTATCCTGGTTCTGCTCCTGCACCATCCCATAACCACAAATCACCACCAACTTCCACCATAGCCACCACCATCATGCCATCTCCTTGACTTGACCCTAAAATTCTGACCTGGCACAAAGATCGAACTAAACAACCTGGTTCTTTGAAGGCTTGAGTTGATAAAGCACCAGTTCAAAGCTGGGTTTCCGCATACGCCTTTTGCATGGTGTTGAGAAACTATACAGACTTACATGCATTAACATTGTATTACAGGTGACAACAGGCTGTACTACGAGAACATGACTGACTTAACAAAATTGAGCAATTCAAAGGTAGAAACAGATCTAAACATATCCCTTGAAATAGCATGAAGCACATTAAGTTATTCGGCACTCGTCGACAAATGCAAGACATATATATTCAAATATTGTGGTCTGAATATATCTGAATATATATTCAAATATTGTGGTCTAAATATATTCAGTTGAATTTGTATCTTCATCCTAAGTGTTTAAGGATGGCAAAAGAACACACAGAACTGGACTATGGCTGCAAACAGTAACTCAAAAGCCACAAAGAAATGGAAATAAAAGATGGCATAACAAAGATATAACTACTAATAGAAATACACATTAGAATTATAATACAAAATAAATAAACTTAATAGTTATTATTCAATTCAATTTTTGATTAATGAGAACACCAAACTGTCAAAAGTTAATTTCAGCTTACTTTATCCCACGAATCTTCTGTAGCCTTTAAAAAATACACAAACAATTAAATTAAAGAACATTTACGAACTTAATACAAAACAAACAGAAGATCATGAGTTTCAACTGATACATAACAGCCAACTGGAAGCATTATGGAACACTACATGAAAACAAACTGTAGTGGGGTGGAAAAAAAAAATATTGATGCCTTAAAAAAAAAATATTTTGATAATTTTTATTTCCTAGCATACAATTCAACTTAGGAGATTAAAACTGCATGCCTTGGGAATATGTTTTGTGGAGTCAACAGCAGCATCTTGCAGGGTCGCACCGAGGGGGGCCAGCGAGGCCTAAGCGCAATTGTAGCTCGGTAAGGCCCTGGCATCTTGTCCCAATGATTGGACAAGAGTAGCTTCGAGGTTTTTCTGCACACTTCCTCCGCCTTCAATTCTCATGTAATACAATCGATACACTGATACAATTTAAGATCAAATTTCCCCCAACAACGCTTCATTTCAATGCAATGTACTGCTTCAGTAATCAACTCTGCATAATATTTCTGTGAATTTTAAGTTCTAGAGTTTCCCAGTTGTTCAAACTCAAGCAAAATAAAAAAGTCTGTCATTCTGTTGAAATGTCTTCAAGCATTATTATGTAGTCAATGATATAAGGATAGAAATAGCAGCAGCTTCAATTCATCACAACAGCCCACTGCTCAGCATGATCTCTGGAAAAACCATTACTATATGAGCAACAGATTTGATTTTCACCTCTATGTCAAAAAGGACGTATATAAAACAGTCATCAAGGTAATATTATGTGAAGCTCAGATCTGAATTCCATGAGTGGGTAGGTACCTAATCATGCCCCTGATATAACTGTAAAAATTTATTTATGCAGTACACATGCAATGTGCTACTGTCAATGTGCTTTTCTCTCAGCTAAAAGCACAAGTGCAAAGAGTCGGTAACATACAAAAGTGTCGGAGTCCATGTTTGTTATTCTGCTGAAATGTCCCTCAAGCAACATTTCTGAGATCTACTGCAGACAGAGGTGTGTAATATTAATCAGCAATTACTGTACATCAACTTATATCTTATTAGATACTTACCTCAAAGATTGGTCCAAACAGTGGATTGACTGCTGCATTTGATACTAAGATATCAATCCCACCAAACTTAGCAAAAGTCTGAAAAGAAACCACAACAGGTTAAGTAGTAACCAGCAGCTATGTACATAACAGCTGGAACTAATGTTAATTGTAGTACTTAGGACTATATTCTTGTAACAACCATCAGAAAACATCCGATTAGATGTATAATGGAATCAGATTCTTCAGCAAAACTGTGTGTTCAGAACAATCTCTGAATCAAAAGATGTTAGAGAGCATTTGCTGTCTAAGTGCAGACTCATGTTATAATAGTCAATGATGTAGTACTCAAGTCTGGCAAAGGACTCGAGTCCGACTCGAGATCGTTTTTCGGAGGTCTCGGACTTGGAATGACATGACTCGGACTTGAAGCCCTTGACTCAAATTTTGACTCAGTTTCTGAGCCACGATTTTGGAATTTTGTCTCACTGCAGAAATTACGTGTGCTCACTTGTTTACTTACTAAAAGTAGCTACCATTCTAACCTACATTGTATTTAGATCTCTCGGTGCTCTTGGCCAACTTAAAATTAGTGTGTATACGTTAGGCAGTGTGTGCGTAGTGCACAGCGTTGCGTTTGAGGGTGGGGTATAGGTGGCATGAGGAACTGTGGGGTATAGGCAGCATGCTATTGCTGTAGGGCCGTGCATGGCTAGCCTCCTGGGACTGGCAGTGGTCATTGCTCTGATCTGCTGTAGGCAGTGGTCTGGCTGTTTCTAATTATAGCTGTGACCCTTGTTTTCTCGCCTCCCTTGGGAACCCAGGGGTATAATCATAGCCATGGGTTAAGTGAGTCTTCCATGTTGTGGGTGGGGTATTATAGAGGTGTCATATACACCTCTGTGAGATATGAGATAATGGGATCCTGTGTTTCAGTGCCCACAATCCACAACAAAGACATAACTTTTGTGCTTATGAAATATAGGTAATTTGGATTAATTAAAGTAACTCTTGATAAATTGTACTAATATGTTTTTGACACTCTACGTTAATTCCTTGTGACATATAACACATTTTTTAATTTTAGTTATTTATTCTGAAATTTGATATCGCCTACTTCCAACATCTTTTTGCTCAGAAGTGCACACGCCAAGACGGCGCAATTGCAGTTGTAATGCAGCGCAATTGTGCTCGAAGGACTTGCTCAAGGTTCCCCCACAGTGACTGATGCCTCGGATGAGGGTCGAACCCGCTCACTCAGCGCACACTGAGTGTTACGGGCCGACCGCTCTAAACGATCAGCCACCGTGCCACACTATATCGAATTGTTGATTTTCAACAAGACCTCTTTTATTGTGTGTTTTCGTGTACTTGGATTCGGACATTTGGGACTCAGACTCTAGCAACTCTGGACTCTGACTCGGCTTAGGTGGACTCGACTACATCACTGTCAATAGTAAATAGAAGCAGGAACAAACGAAGCATCTTACTCGCTCCAGCAGGTTTATTCGATCTTCCTTATTTGCAACATGACAGACCATTCCAAGTACACTGAGGCCTTGCTTCTGAAGGCTCTGAACTGCGCTGTCGACTTGACTCTGCTTGCGACTGCTGATGACAACATGAGCGCCCTCATGACCCAGCCGCTCAGCAATTGCCAAACCAATACTGAATCATGGAACAAACAAAAAAACCTCAAAACAAATAATTTTTACAAACATGTTTCAATCCACTCTTCAAACTAGCCAACACAAGCTGTTATTCAACCGAGTTTCTGAGTATCCACCAATATCTTGCAACACCATCCATTCACGGCTGGTACTGATTTAAAAATAATTGCTCAAACAATCTCCAAACTTTAATTGCAATGAAGAGAGTTTGCATTTACCTTAAATGCTAAATAATCAGTTAATTTTCAACTCAAACATTTCACATTATTGCGGTTCTCCAGAAATGGATGGCTCAACATCATGAAATATGTAAACAAAAACACGTAATCGAACAAGCCAAAATTATTCTAAAACAATTTTTAATGAAGTACTCGTTAAATCCACAGCACTATCCAGGACATCATTTTAAATGTATGTGTAGTAAATAATGATGGTCCACATTATGTTTGCACATTGCATACTTTGTAATGTAGCATACAGTAGCTATACAATTGTATAAAACCTTCTTAGACCACAGGAAGGGACTTCCCACCAGCAAAATGCAAACAACCATGCCTTGTTAGTGAATGTTAAATATGTGCACATCATAAGTGAGTGAATTACTACAGTTACTAAATCATCAAGTTAAAGTCTTGTGCACGGCGCCCGCTTCAATATTCACAAGCACTCTATGAAGTCTGAATGGTTGTCCAAAGACAACAAATAAAGACAAAAATCTGGTTTATAAAATACTAGAAGGAGCAGGGTAAGTTTTTCCTGCAGAGACGACATTTCAGTGGGGTGCGAAACCTATCGTCATAAATGACCACTGTCGCGCTGTATGTGCTTAAAGCTTATAAATACTTAACCCGAGAGTAGAAGCTGTCACGATTGCAACTTTGCCATCGAGGCGTCGACATTTGTACTTTCCCAGGGAAGAGGCGGCGGCTGTGCCGGACATGTTAACTGACGATGCACCTGAAATAAAAAGTCCTCCACTTGGCCTGGAACAGGTCAGAAACTGTGTCGCTACTCTTCTGATCATACCGTGCAAAAGCGGTGAAGTGCTGTTGAGTTAGTTTGTTGTGAACGGCTTTAAACTTCGTCCATAGACATCGGCTACAAAGTTCGCCGGCACAGGTTTTATCGACTATTTACTAACCTCGATGAGCTTTGCTTACAGGAGGGCCAGCTTAGTCATTTTCGGAAGTTAATTGTTTTAAGGTCGTCGTCGGCTCAGGGCGCTCTTGCATTCGTAGCCTAGGTCTACACCGACTAACAAGAACAAATTTCTTTTTCCTTGCACTGCTTTCAATTGAAAACTAGTTAATACGGGATCATGCGAAGACGTAATAATAGGCCTAATGTGAATTTGCTAATGCAAAGAACCGAAAAGTTCACATAGGCCTACTTTTTAAGTACATTAAAAAAAACTTTGTTAATGTCTTCAAGCTAAACTGCGTCAGTACATCAAAAATTATTGAATTATATTTTGAAATATCATTTTATTATTTCCACATCAAATTCAAGCATTTAACTCATTTTTCTAATATCTGAAAAGTGCATAGGTCCTACGCTAATTGCCTGCTGGATAATGTGGCCCTGCTTAATTGATGCACCAGGCGTAGGGCCTAATGGCTTCTTCGGACGCGAGGCCGAGTTATAGCTTTCAATAAGCAATAATGGATTAACCATAATATTGAAAATTAAGGCAGGGTTTTCATTAAGTTGGTTAACTGAACAACATGAAGTTTTGCAATTGTTAAGTTTTCTTAATCATTGGGAGAAGTCCAAAGCAGTGACTCAGTAGCCATAAGTAAATGTTTTGAAATGGAAATGCTGGTCCAGTCTCTTCACTGTATATACCTAATATCTCAGCCAAGTTTCACAGCTAAACCTTTCATTGTCATGAACAAATAAATTACAACCCAAGATAAATTATACAATTAGGAATCTCTAGATAACAAAGGAATATAAAAGAAAGAAAACCTTAAAGCAATGACTATAATAATAAGCAAATTAGTGTTAAAATGTTTAGTTATTGCTTTACGGCTATTCTTTCATAAATCAAATAAAATTTGAACAATTCAGATTTATTAGTATCATCATCAACCGCTGTAAAGTTTGAAATACCAATCAAATATTATATTTACAAATACTGTGCTTGAGCTCAACTGTTCTGTAAGCAAACTGACAATAATTTCACATAATCTGAGCAAGTTTACTCTGGCAGCATCTGTTGAGATAAACAGACAAGTGTTACTTTGGCATGCAAAACTGAAATAGTGCACTGGAGGAGCTTAGTACATAATTTTTGCAACACATCACGATCAGAGCAACATTGTCAACCAACATTTCACGTAAATTCAAATACATTAAAAACCCTTAAATAAACCCCAGCCAAGGTCTAGAGTGAGGAATGAGGCAAAAGAAGATGGCTAATGCAAGGGACAGTTTCTGCAGAGAACTAGTAAGTTTGGAGTAGAGTTATTAATTACACTAAGAGAAAAGATAAAGAAAACAATATCTACTTCAAATCTTGTTCCAATTTTTAAAAATGTGCAGGAATGAAGAGGCATACCAACAAAAAAGAAAGACAATCAGATTCTATGGTCTAGCTGTGTGTCAAAACTGGGGACGAATAATTTTATAATAGCCTGCAATGAACAGTCTCTATCATCACTAATATTAGTAGTAACATGAACAATGCAATGAACAGAATTTCTCACAGAAATGTCTGTGAATCACTTTAACCCATTAATGCTACAGCTCCACACAATTATGTTCCTGATAGTCAGAGTCATCCTTAATGCCAGCAGAGAACCAGACAAGAACCAGAAACAAATGCCACATATGCAAAATCAAGTCAATTTAGAATCGTCAGACATCGATGTTTAATAAACATACTGTTGCAGAAACTTTATTAACATAAGGTGGGACCATTCTCTGAACAATATGACAATGAAATCAAATACACCTGAACCTTCTAATAAAGCTGTCACGCGCGAAACTCTGGATGATGGCGCTATATAAAAGTCATCGACCGACAGCGGGAGAACTACGTATGAAGTTGTCTACCTTAAACCTGAGATGGGAGACATCAATGGGTTTCACCGAAGGCAGACGGCCTCAATATGGATGGCGAGAAATATGCAAAGAGCAACGGAGTGTCAAGCAACGAAATCCGACACCTCGAGGCAGATGTTAGAGCCGCCTGCCCCTCATCTATGCGACCCATGGACAAGAAATTCATGAACCAGCTGAAGATCTGGTCTGAATCGGCTTGATGACACTGATCAAGAATAAGGGACAATTCCAACACGAACGACGCAACCTATTAGGCGGTATAACGATAATAATGTAACCCGATCCCTGGAATCTATTGCTTGTCTAGGACACTAACAAGGCCCGGCCATGACAGCCGCTAATCAAACATTAACGGTACGCCTCGAGTGGTGTGACGTTATGCTAGGGACACCCAGATCCGACCAACCCGGTTTAGAAATCGTTTCAGCAGGTGATCTGTCGTCCAATAGAGATACGAGTTTTGCGTTTGGGAGGTCAAAGGAAATCGCCTCTAGAAGGGTTCATACAGTATAGAAAACGAAGAAACAAGGACTTGTTTCGGAACTGGGGGAGACGTTAGGTCGTTCTGACGATAAGGGTAATCAACGTAGTTGGGGAACAACATAAACCAGGGAAACATTTCTAAAGGACACTAATAATTCCAGTAAGTGTAGATAGGATGAGTGGTGTGTATATATATAATTAAATATTCATATTAAAACCATCCAGTGTGTCGTGTTGCTGAGCTTGGTGATAGAGGAAAGAACAGGCGGTAATCTCGTCATCTAGAAGAAGGAGTTGGCGAGAGAGAAACATCGCGACAAAAGCCGTCATAACAGGCACATAAAGGACCGTTTAATTACGAGGTTCTGCCATAATAAGGTCATCTTCCAAAGCTGAACTAAGCAGTGGATTCATGTATCTGACTGCATTAAATCAGCACTAATTTGAAAAGACATGCATTATAAGAATGATCTGGTATAAAACGAATTAGCAACACAATTGGAAAGACAACAAATTACATCCGTTGTGAGATATAAATCCTAAGACATAGAACTGGTCCGGTTGTGGTAAGGAAACTGATAGCCCTTGTTCGCTTTTGCACTTCCGTTCAACATGTACTTCTCGCTACTGCCCAAGTCAAGCAGTGACGAGTACTGGTCATTTTGGTTTCCCTGACTGTTGCCGCCATGACAACCAATTCTGCTTTCAGTCTCCTTTCTAGCTTTCGGTAAATTACTGAGCGACACATTCATATCCTTGAAAGCCTGAAGAAGGAAGATTCCAGCAACAATCGTGAGAAACCCGCACAGGTTTCCGACTACGTCTTCCGGACCGAGGCTTCCCCATTCCTTGAAAAGGACTGCGGACGCAAGGATCACAAAGCTCGTGAAGACAACGTACAGGATCGGAGTAACAACGGACGTGTTGAAGACATCCAAGGATCGATTCAGGTAGATCATTTGGACAGTAATGCAGGCAGTCACTGATCCCAGGATCAGCCAGGTCAATGGGTTGGCAAGTTCGCTCTGACCACTCAGTGTCTGCTTGATGGCAACTCCAAGGCCTTTGCAGCCCATGACAGAGAGAGAGCCAATGGTACCTGTGATTGTGATGTAGACCAAAGGATTAGTCTGTCCGTAGCGTGGACTGACGAAGAAGATGAGGGCAATGGCGCCAATGACAATTAAGATGGCATACACAATGAATGCTGAAACAGAAACCCTCTGGTAATGAACAAGAAATAATGCAGATATAAGTAGAAAATGATGAATGAGAAACTTTATGTTCTTGTCAATGTCAATATTATTATAAAGTTAAAATTCCAATAGTTATATGCTCTCTTAGTTAGAGACTGCATTGATCTAAGTAACAAGCATCTGAAAACTGTTCTTTATTATAACAATTATAATAATTTTTGCCATTATTATTGCCACTAATATCGTTATTATTCTGGCATCAACATGCCACTTGATTTTATAATCCATCATGAAATTCAAAATGTCATTACCATACATAAAATTTGATCTAAATAGCAGCAGTACAAAGTCCAAGAAGCCTAAAGATTTCATTATTATTAATCTTGTTTTGTAAAAGTCTATAGATTAGATATACTAGCAACTGAATTACCAGTGTCGTGAAGCTTTTCTGACAGTTCTTCCATTGTCCGCAGCTCTTGTTCCTTTGGCGAATGTATTACCACGACCGTTGAACCAAGAATGCAAACTAGACATCCAACTTTACCAAGGAGATTCAACTTTTCATTTAACCATCGCGAAGCCAAAATGGCACTACAACAGCAGAAAGGAAAAACTATATATAAGATGAGCAAAGACATAATGCATGTGCTACTTGTAAGGCATAAGACCATCAATAAATAGTTTGTCAATAGTTTTATGGACACAAATCTCAGAAAAAAATTGTCTGCAGTGTTCAGCTTCAATATTCAGTGATCATTCTTCAATGAACCAGAACAGCAGAGAAAATGAAACAGTCATGAATAAACATGGTAATTCATGAATAAAGATTAGATTTAAATTCACAGAATTAACATTATAATTCATGGACACTGGAGTTATCTTGTGCAGATAAACATTGGTTTACGCATAGATTGGTTTATAGATAGATTGGTTTATAGATAGATTGGTTTATAGATAGATTCACAGCCTGGTTGAGTTTGATCATGAAATAATACAAACCTGACTAGAACACTGAGGGCTCCAAGCGGTGTTACTAGAGTAGCCGGAGCAAAAGCATATGCAGCGAAGTTTGCACCTTCACCAATGCCCACTACAACAAAATTGGATTGCGTGTCATCAGTCTACTCAATTTACAGCACATTTTGTCAGAGCGTTTATGCAAAGCATAAATCTTGAAGATCTTTATGCCCTGGCCAAATTTAGAATCTCAAACTATTTGCTGATCAGTGATCATCCAGCACTCTGATCAATATGCTGTCACATTAGAGATGAATACCATGTTATGCCATAACAGAGTGCATTACCCATTCAGTGGTTGGGTCGATTATACGGAATGATCTCTTAACCAGAGACTCTGCATTGACCTAAGTAACAAGCATCTGAAAACAGTTCTTTATCCTCAAAGTTGAGCTAGAAGTGCCTCTGATAGAGTATTGGAGGAATGGAGGAGCATTATATAAGTCCTCTGAATGACGAATTCATGAATACCTAACACAAACTGTCTGTCATGTAAAACATGAGCAGTTGCCTTACATTAATAAAAGGCTACTTAATATGCTGGTCATATTTTACCGGGGGTAGACATTCGACACAAATTTTTGATAGTGCCTTCACAAGGTTCCCAACACTTTAACAAGCTGCATCAACTGGTTCCCAGGTACAACAAGTACACAACTACACACATAAAGTGCACTAACAACCATCAAATACATGGTTCACAATACACTGGCATACAACCACAGCTTACCTATTTCAGGACTTAAATTATAATCATCTGCGGATGATGCTGTTGCAAATGCCTGTTTTAGAAGAAAACTTACTTAGAAGTAATCCTGCCCACCACATCCACTCTTTCAAATAACCAAAGCCACCATTGCCTAAAACAAATAATGGACATTATATTATATATTAATATTATATATATAATATTATACATATATAATTTCTGTATATCGAAATGCTTGTGCTCCTTAGGCAAGAGCAGTCATCACTAAGCATACAACTTAAGTCATTTGCAATCCATTTAAAAGTATTTAAAGTCTGTATATTACCATGGCAGCTCAGCATGTAAACATGTAATATATGACTTTCTTTGTCCAGTGCTTTTGGCAATTCCTCAAAATATGCTGCACAAATAGTTGGGCACACACCCACATCCACAGTGACATAGAGAAGAGCTCGTCCTTTTCTTAGGTCTTGTATATATATGCAGACTATTATAAATTATTATCATTATTAAAGCAATATTATACAATGCCCCTTCAAGACTACTCAGCACAACACTGTCAAACAAGTCAGTCTTAAGGCCCGAGAAGAATAGAGGTTGTTGACCTATTGGAGTAAGACTAAAAGCAGCACTTGGGATAAAGAGGCAGGATATCAACCCAAGTTAGTAGTACCAGCTAGGGCAAAGGAGACTGATCTGTTGAACAAATGAAAGCTCTGGTTCACGGTCACTCCCAGGTCTCGGACTGAGGATGAGAACGTAAGGTACGGATATTTCAGGGTGAGGGACTCAGGGTGACCTTAGCAAGCTGTTTATGGGTGCCAAATCCAATAAGCTGTGTCATGGTGGGGTTGAGTTGTAAGTGGTTTGATGACATCCAAACCTTCAGAGTCTCGATGGCTTGGCTAATTGTTTCAACAGTAGAGATCTCCTGCACCACCAAGCAGGGGATGTAAGCTGTAAGGTGTACCCACCCGAGGCAGACTACCCGAGTAATGAAATCGATTTTTGGATACCCGAAATTCCGTTACAAATGCGCGGTTTTACCCAAACATATGCCAGATATATTCCGTTGGTCATTTTGACTGACTGCTTGGGCAATGAAATCTATACTCGGGTGCCCAACAGTCTGTAAAAATGCCCAATTCCCTACATTTCCTAACAAAATATCAACGCGGTCGGGTACCCAGCCGCGTGGATCGAAGGGTACCCAGGTCGTGATTTCAACGTTTTTTGACAGCCTTGGTTAGTAGTGCAGATTATATTGAGTGAGTGAGTGAGTGAGTCAATGACAGAGCTCTGGGTACACCAAATGGCACAGGAACCCATGGAGACTGGTGAAACTATGGGCCACCATAGAGAAGCGCTACTGCAGGAAAGAGTCATGCCATCAAACTCATGCTTAGCATTTGCATAGTGGCATATAAAGACCACAGTTACTTAACTACTTTAGCACATGCAGAAATAGCAATTTTAATAAAGAAAAGCAAATGAATAAAATTAGTAAAAATCTTTGAATGGAAACAATATTCATATATTTACTTCTTTGGGTTGTTTCAATGCTTATATAGTCACAAAAATCATATAAAATAAAGTTCTGCACTTACCAGCCCTTACCGCTAACCGAAGCAATCCTTTTTTCTTCAGTATAAAACTTGTTCCAATAAACAGACTTGAACTCATGGCTAAGCTCAAGCCAATGTAAAAATCTTGTGACACGTCCTTCTCAGTGGAGCCAACATCCAAAGTAACTTCAGATCGTGCCATTCCTAATATATTCTTCTGTTAAGCGTGATTCTACACAAAAACAGAAATATACCCATTAACAAATGCAGTGTTTTCCAGTGTTGCTCAGCAATTATGCAATCGAAGTACAAGTTCTGCAATTGTAACATTCATTGAATTACATTTTGAGTCCAGTAATTGTAATTATATTCAATTACAACATTGCATATAACTCGTAATTGAATGAAGTGTAAATTAAAAATTACTATTATATTATTAGCAATGCATTTCGAATGCAAGATGACATAATTGTCAATAATGTTCTATCTCCTTTTCACCTCTCTTACATAGTGCGCTGTTACTGTTAGTAAGGCATGAATGATTGGCCTGACCGATGTTGTATGCTTTTGTTTTAAAATATATTAAATCAGTTATAATTATAAATACAAAAACCTGCTCATTCATCTGCCAAATTTTAAAGAATATTTGAAAGCAATTGAATTACAATCAAAATCTAACTGCTTTTAAATATCTTACATTAGCAAATAACTGCAACTGTAATTCAATTGCATTAAACAGCATGTAACTGCAATTATAACTGAATTACAACAACAATGTAATTGATAAAACACTGCTGTTTCTAAAATGCTGTAAATAAAATAGACGAATCATCTTTCACATTCAGGCTTCTTTAGCGAGTTCAATACTACTTCATCATTAACTGAAGCAAATGTTTTGACAACCATCAGTCCAGCTTTAGGAAGTGTTGAAAAATACTGACTGGCAGACACCTTAACTCATTTTCCTTATTAACATCGTCAAAATTGTACTTTCGGGGGCATATCTTCTACGATACATATTTAGTGTCTTTTCTCAAGGCGCAAGGATTATAAATAGCAGAGTCCTCTCTCAAACGCTCTTTCCTGCTGGCGTTCTTTCCTGTTGCATCATCGAAAGAATAATGCTTAAATGGAAGCTGGATAGACAAAAAGAGAATGCTTAAATGGAAGCTGGATTGATGAAAACAATAATGCTTAAATGGTAGCTGAATAGATTAAATAAAGACCGATCTTGCGGGATTCTACACGCATATATTATTATTATTATTACTTAAATATACTACTGCCCTTCTTCCAAAAGTTTTTTGCTCAGAAGTGCACACACATGCCTCGACGGCGCAATTGCAGTTGTCCTGCAGAGCAATTGCACGCGAAGGACTTGCTCAGGGTCCCTACACAGTGACTCCCCGGATGAGGGTCGAACCCGCTCGCTCAGTGCACACTGAACGTTAAGGGCTAACTGCTCTAACCAATCGGCCACTGTGCCACACAAGGTATATAGTCTATACTGTCGTTTCATGCCGGAATTATGTACCGTGGAAAAAAATACCCCCAAAGTGCAATTTCGCCTTAAGATCTACCACTTGCTTATAAAATTGAAACCATTAACTTCCACAAACAACCTAAATCCCTCTTATTGTTTCAAACAGACTGGCAGAGGTTGCATCGGCTCGGTGAAAACCTATCACCTATAGTAAACACTCTCCACTCATCTAAGCACGTTCAACTCCTTGTCTACGGCTCACAGACTCCCATTATACAGCACAGAGTTTTCTCCATTGCAGACTCGTTAATTTGGAAAGGGCTTCCTGTGTCTCTTCTCTTGGTGCACATTGCCTTGTCACATCTTTTTGTTATAACCTTAGGACTGTTCTATTTAGCCAAGATTGAGTGACAACTGCTTCCGAGTAAAAAAACCTTGAATGGGCGCAATATAAATCTCCGAAACACATTACTTTAATAGAAAAGAGCGGTGGAGCAATGCGATGCTCCATCGTTCACGACTTCCAATTTTATGTTCTGAATTTCTGACTGATTTTAGGGAAAATATACTATACTTTCGGCCAAATATTGCCCAAATTAGATATCTCGTTGTATTGTATTGTATCGTTGTATTGATGACTAACAGACATTAAGCACCTAAGAAGACCGCCACATACCTATATTTGTTCAATCAAAAAATAATAGTTCTCGGACACTTTTAAAACAAGGTGATAGCGCACTTTATTACACTAATTACAAAAAATGTCTACAAAATCAGAGGACGACATTTATTTTATATAATATTATTATAACACATCTACGAGTACATTTTCCTCTTCTACGTTTCATCTATTAATAGCTTCAGTCACTAGCACCGGCGTCAAGTGTATAAACATCCGGTACCGTACAGATGATTGAAAGAAAGTAAGTAAATGTGTAAAAAAGAGAAAGCGTTCTTGTCTTTAATGTGCCTCAAGTGTTAATTGGGTCATGGGCTTAGTGCTAGCAGGTGCCTCTGGCACCGTGTCAGCCTCAAGCCTGGATGAAAGAGAAGGGCGACGATATTTTTGGCCCATGTTACGACACGTAGTTGTTAAACTGCTAAGTAGGAACTTAAGGATGTTGGCGTCTGGCTGGCCTGGGCGGCGATCCGGGAGGAGGCAGTCGAGTGGACAAGTCCCCCCACCTTCTACAGGTAGGGGACACGTTATGCATACGTGTGCCCCCACATTATGTCTTATCCTCTCATTGGGTGCCCCCACTTGTCAAACGAGGTCGCCGCCTCTGGCGTCTGGGATCCATAACTTTATTTCATGAATTTCCCCCACACAGTCCCAAGCAATCAAGGTTATAATTGGGCCCATAGTACACGCCTCATGTCATAAAATTGTTAGCCCGACTACTGGACTCAGTGATAACCAAGCTAATTTAAAGTGTCGTGTCATCGATGTATCTATTCTCTATGCCATAGTTTCGTGTGCAATGCATTTAACTATTTTGCCACAAATTGTGACACGGGTTACAGCAAAGATGGTAGAGTCTACCATCTTTGGTTACAGCCTTATAGCGTCGTCAGCGACTGTGAATTGTCTACACTAGCATTCACGGTAAACAGGAATTTCGATTGCCCTGGGGCACATGGCGTGCTGCGAGGATTTAGACTTAATATCACATATATTATTTTAATTTCTGAGCAAGTATCTATAGTTGTAACTTTGTATTAAAGAGTACTTGCCCGTCGACATAAGCTAGATAATAATTGAGCACGCGCCACATTAATTAATTTTACGCTGGTCCGTCATCTTTCTACGTATGAAGTCTTTTGAATTGAGGCCTAGGGCGTGAAGAAGCGGAATCAAGATCGTTTTTGGTTGCTATGTGTTTCTAGGATAGTTTATTACTAGAATTATCAAAAAGATTCAAAGTAAGAGTTTATTATTCCTAATGCACTGTTTTTGAGTGCGTTGTTTGTTCCAATTTTTACTGATTTGTTTTTCAGATAAACAAGTATATTGTTGCCTAAGGTTAGGGTACTTGCTCAGAGGCATATGTTATGTATGCTGTATACATCCTACCACATGCAACCAGAGGTGTAACAAGGTTTTGAAAAGTGGGGGGCATCATTGAAAAAATATTGCGCTAAGCGCAAACATTTTTTGGCAGGCCCTTCCACTTTTTGAATTTTGCCCCCCCCAGAAATTTGAAAAATGGGGGGCACAAATTATCTAAAAGTATTTTTTTAAATCCATTGGATAAACATAAAAAATAACCGATTTGGGGGACACATGGGGGGCACTGAGCACTAAAACTGGAAGGACTTTGCCCCAGTTTCAAAACTGGGGGGCCGGTGTCCCCTCTGCCCCCGCTTGTTACACCCCTGCATGCAACTGATTACGTATCTTATCGAAGTCTTTTGACTGCGAGTTTATAGCCTCCCCGGCTTACTCATAGTGCTTAGGACTCCAACTTACGCATAATATTTTTATCTATTGGTCTGTTGCCATTGGTCAGAACAAAATACTTCCGGCGCGTGATTGACGCAAAGGTGTAAGGAAGCTTCATATATATGTCTAAAAACGACACTAACCCTAACCCTAGCACTAGCCCTAAACACTAGCATTAACCCTAAACGACCCTCACAACGCCTGAACGAACCTCACGATGCTTAACTTAACCATAACCGACCCACCAGTAAACGTTGACTATAAATGTATATGTTTTTAGGTATCAACAGTATATACTACACCAATCGTACTATTTTTATAAAGAATGGATCAAGTCAGGTCCTTCATCACCACTTGCCATTTTGAATGAATGCCACACCATTTAAGGTCTTAAAGTTCAGAGTCTTCATCTTCATCTTGGTCTTGAGTTTCAAAGTCTTGGTCTTGGTCTTGTAAAAGAGCAAGACCAAGACCTGGCATTACGTCTTGGATGGAGCAGTTGCATACTGATAAATCACCGCAACAGAAATGGCCAAGTCTGTGTGTGTCATATGAAAATATTTATGAATGTATACAAATCTTGTTGGCCAGAAAAGCCATCGCAGCGGAAGCAGTAATTCTTTGTCTGGAAGCCTTGCCAAGATTTTGTTTCAAAAACCAGATGGTCTGATAAACCATGGGATGATTTCAAAAGATTCACAATTTATACCATGCATCCAGCGCTTGAAAAACTTATGTGTGCGCCAGCGACTTCGTGACCTGTTAAATGCTTCTTTTCACATGGCAAAATTTTTGAGGTCGCATGTGGCTGTCTTTGTAAAAAATTCTGAGTTAATTGTTTTTATATAAAATGCAGCGGGCATTAAAAGTAAGTCTTTTCTTAAATATGAACGCCTGCAATCGCAAGGCATGTACAACCAAACATTTAACCAACACACTTCACACACAATGGAAGCTTAGAAGTAGAAGAGTTGAGTTATTATTAGGAATGAGATTTTGCATTGAAGGACTTTAATTAGTCTGACAGAATTATCCGCAGTGTCATCACTGTTTTAGGATCTAGACCAGTGGTTCCCAACCTTTTTCGACCTAGGGCCACTTTTATTCAGTTGGAAGACATGATGGGTAACAAGGTTAACAATAATTACTATAAATTTCAAAAGATTTTTATTTTAGAATAGAATCAAATTACACATGGATAAAACTGCAATAGTACGTTTGCTGTTACTTATAAACATCAGTAAATATTTAATAATTAATAACAGAACATAATTACTCTGTCAAATATTCATTTTTGCACGCATATTTTTTATATCTTTAATGGGTCGATGGGCTACTTATTGAGGCCCGATGGGCTACTTATTGAGGCCCGATGGGCTACTTATTGAGGCCCGATGGGCCACTATTCGCCGGCGGGCCACAGGTTGGTAGTCGTTGATCTAGATCCTGCAATTTATGCACAGTTATTGTTTAACACCGTTAATTATCTTTATATGCTGGTGCTATAGTTAACTTGTTCTATATGTTTGTAGTTTTTCAAACATTCTCTGCCAAAATGATGGAATTACAGCTGAATCGAGTGGACTATATGCAGGTCTGTGTTTGATTAGCGGTTCCTGCAAATACTGATAGCTCACTGATCTGCTAATGTCTAATGTAAAGGAGTTATTAGCTGACAGATAAAGTAGAAGTTAGATCATCTGCCTGTTTGGCTGACTCATCAACACATCTTTTTGAATCTTTGACCCTTTGTCAGGCTATTGTTGATGCACAATGCCTCATAGACTATAGGAACTGATAATGCTGACTTGAAATTAATCTGGAATTACCTTACCCTTACACTGCATGTTTAACCGTTATGCTGTTTCACTTTGCGCATTTCTAAAACATAACGTCATGCTGTTTCAGTTGTTAGGTCGACCACAAGGTATGCATTCAGATATACATGTTTATGCTTCTTTAGCTAGGGACTCTGCACACGCCTTTTTCAAGCATCTGGAAACTGTTTTTTATGATGGAAAGAGTTGGACAGGGTGTACTTCTAAGTAGGTATCTTGGGGGGCAACTGTATAGATCCTCTGAATGAGATAAATGAAATGAAATGTATCTTATTTATTACCAAAATTTGATACCGCCCTTCTTCCAACATTTTTTTGCTCAGAAGTGCACACACATGCCTCGACGACGCAATTGCTGTTGTACTGCAGAGAGATTGTGCGCGAAAGACTTGCTCAAGGTCCCTACACAGTGACTGCCCAGACTAGGGTCAAACCTGCTCGCTCAGTGCTCATTGAACGTTACAGGCTGACTACTCTAAACGATTGGCCACTGTGCCACAATTATTATTATTATTATTGGCTCGTCAAGTAAGCTCCTCAGAGGTGAACCCGAACAGTCCAAACTTAATTAAATAGAATGTCTTTAACCACTAGTGATACTGAGGAAGAGTTAGGATAACAAGCTCATGTTACCATTTCTCTATTGACGCGTTCTCTGTATATTCTTTGTTGTGTCACAGATGTAGAAAATTCTTTATTTGTACTTTGCATTGCATGGCATTACTTTTATCCATTTTATTTATTTTAGGCTGGAATAACTTCCGCAAACTGCCTACGCCTAATTCCACTTGCCAAGAAGGAAGCCACCAACAAGGTTAATTGCCTCCAGTTGCAAGTTGTTGTTGATGTTTAATGCTTTTAAGAATAGTAATGTTGTGACTTCTTCATTGTCGTCACTCTCGTTATAATTTTTACGACCTTCATTGAAAGATAGTGTAGTGGTTATCATGCTGGATTCTCAATTGAGGATTCAAATTCCTGCCATGGCAGAAATTTGTTTCAAGAATTTAGTTCCATCTCAGCCCCTTGCAAACTCAGTCATAATTTGTAACTTGCTGTCAATGAAATGATTAGGTGGGAAGGGTGAGGGCTGGTCGCCTACATCTATCTACCCTGCCTATCGATTCTGTTTCGATTAAGTACCTGTGAATAAGCTGGTTCCCGCGACTTCGTTTTTGTGGGCGTTGTAGAAGTATTGAGATTACGATCTATATGGCTAAACAGTGACAAACGAAGTTGCCTAATTGCCTGCGTCTTTGGGTTACTTAGTAGTTTCAGTTTCATTTGCATTGCCCTCCTCCTTTATCCAGGTTTGGTTCCTGCCAGAGTACAAGCAGTAGTGCAATCTTTTAATGACAAGCTTGTACTAAAATGTATAGGAAAATTAGTTAAAGGGTTAAGTTAGTTAGTTGCCGTTTAATGACACTGTGTGATGACAAAGCTCATTGGCATTGCCCTCTTCCTTTATCCAGTCTTGGGTCTGGCAATATAGAGTGCAAGCAGTGGCAGAGTTTTTCATCCTTTATGTATTTGCTAAAGGTAATGTAAAGGTGTCATTAAGTAAATAAGTACAAAATTAATTCAGCTAATTAGAAATGTCCCCCAAAAGTAGTTTAGTTATGAAAATAAACTATTTATTATGACTTGACCTCATAACATGGTTTGTATTGCATGGTTCTTTTTCATGGCTTCCAAATACAATGTTCATATTTATGAGTTTCTGGTGTATTTAATTGTTTAACAAAATGGAAACACAACGTTAAGTGATCGTTATTTTATGCAGAAAGTTAAAAATGAAGCTTTTTTTCCAAGTGTCTGTTACACTGAATTGTACTCTGATTATGTGTCATTTTCTTTTGGACCTGACTATTTGGAACAACCTTCCATTGAAGCTATGTTTACTCCCAAGGACAAATTCCTCTGTGTCTTACTCACCTCTAAAAACTGTTCTTTTCTGGCACGGCTGGACCGAGACATGGGAGTGCCTATGAGCAGGTTTCTGGAAGGGACACTATGTCAAGTTTAGTTTGATTGATTGATTGGTTAGCTGATTAGATATCTCTAATGTAGTTTTTGCAATAGCACAGTACATCAACTCGTGTCAATGGGAAGTTCATGGTAGGAAAAAATGAAGTGCATTTGTAGCTAACACTGGACTTATTTGCTTTTATCTTGTACGGAGAAGCTGTTATGTTTTGTAAATGACAGGTGGCTGTGGCTGACAACAGTGGCACTGTTCATGTGTTTGGAATGAAAAAGAGAGAGATCCAGGTTAGTAATGTTTCTTGTTTATATCTTATGTGGTCCAACTAAAGTTTTATCCTCTTACAGTCTGAATGAAACTGAATGCGCTCCTGATTATTTGATATCCAGGAATGGCCACAGATATAGGTGACTCAATTGTGCCTATCCTCATTGTAATTGCCAGATACATATCTTTGTTTGATTCCAAGGCTATTTGTTTGCAACAGTAAAATTCATATAGGTAACATACAGATTGAAGTTAATTGAAGCAAATTACTGAAATGAAGAAAATTTATTCATATATTGAGATTTTTAAAAGCGGTTTTGATGATGACGTGATCCTTTAATTTCTTTGCAGACCGTATTTAAGAGTCTGCCTGGATTAGCTGTGAGTCGGTTGCAGCTCGGTGGTCCTCTTGGACAGCTCAAGGACCGTATATTTGTCTCCAGTGGTTCGGTTGTGCGAGGCTACTCGAAAAAGGGAAAACAGTTCCTGGATTTCAATACAAATATAACGGAATCCATTAAAAACATGTGAGTCATAGTTATATATCTGGTTGAAATGGATTTAGTTGCTCTTTCTTCTGTGGCAGAGAACTGATTAGAGTTGCTGGTTGAATAAGAAGACTCAGTTTCAGAAATTGTATATAGTCAGTGAATTAATTAATGGTTTCAATTAGAAACTAAGACTGGATTCACTGATACTAACATTATAAGTGAGATATAGAAGGATTTAAAGTTAATGATTAATAACTTTAGTTTGATGAATCACATTTCATTAATGTAGAACCTTAATGTTCTCGTTGTAAGTAGTGATTATGTTACCTTACTTAGGTTCATCTATTTATCATTACATTACTACTATACTCTTTTTGTGTCTTAATGGTGCTCGCATAAATATTAATAATTTGCATGTTACCACATTTCTGTCACCCCTTGTGGGACATGGTAGGCAATTGGCCAGAGCACTCATCTTGCCATGGTAGAGAGAACCAGTTCAAATGATTGAATTAAATGGAATAAGTCCAACACTCACAATTATTCAGTGCCATCGACTAATATTTAGTCGCTAGATATTGGTGCTTCATAAATGAATAGAAACAAAAATGGCAGTAATATTAATTGGCCTTTGTGCCTTAGAGCTATCTGTTCTGTTCTATTGATCAGGTATGTTGAGGGCGCTGATCTGGTTCTCAGTGGTGATTACATCTACCACCATTACTGCGACTGTAAGGACATCAGCTACTTTCTTTGCGATGACAAAATTAATGACGTCATCTGTCTACCTATGGAAAAAGTACCCGATCTCACTCCAGTACTGGCATGCAACGATGGAGCACTGCGCATATTTCAGGTACTTTTAAGATCTGTCTGTCTATTGTGTAGTTTACAGATTTAATTTGAGCAACATTGTTTTAGGAAATTGTCGTTTGAGAAAGCACAACATTGCTATTATTATTATTTATGCGGTGTCATTTTGTACAGCATATCAAGGGGTCACGTATGAGGTGGTTGTATGGATGGAAAAGCCACACCTGTGTTGTAGATGTATGTAAAGGTGTTGATTTTTGTAGTAGGCATTTTTGATGATTTATAATTTCTGCTTTGTAGCACACTGAATAAATGAGTGTGGTGCTATATAAGTTTTCAATTACAATTACAATTGGCTTGTTTAGAAGCCTTGTTCTTTGCTCATAATGTAATGCAATCGAACATTTATGTAGGGCTGCTATAAGTCAGCTATGCTGTCTAGGGGTGTCTCTGCTTTGGCCAGAGAACAGGAAAGTCTTGAGGCATCTCCAGAACAGAGACGATGATAGGGGACCTGTGGAAGACAGTTCTAAGCTGAAGTTACCGATGGGATTAGTGCAAGTGTATTTGTTAATTATTTACACTGATCTTCACCTATGCTTAATTGCACCAATGAAGCCCAATACATGATAGCAGAAACAGACATATGTTCATCTTCATATTTTCATATGTGACATTCCCTTAGATGATAAAATGTGTTAAATATCAACCATGCATGAATGGATTGTCATTGGTGATGTTCTCGGGTTGTGCAAGCACCTCATAGCTAAAGCCTTCTGCTCTGTGAAGATAACTTGGCTCTGAATGGAGTTAGTTTCAGTTCAATTATTCTCCAACTCTAGCATCATAAGCAGACATACACTACAGCACAGCGCTCAATTCTCATAATTGTGAGTGAGAGTGAGTGAGTGAGTGAGTGAGTGAGTGAGTGAGTGAGTGAGTGAGTGAGTGAGTGAGTGAGTGAGTGAGTGAGTGAGTGAGTGAGTGAGTGAGTGAGTGAGTGAGTGAGTGAGTGAGTGAGTGAGTGAGTGAGTGAGTGAGTGAGTGAGTGAGTGAGTGAGTGAGTGAGTGAGTGAGTGAGTGAGTGAGTGAGTGAGTGAGTGAGTGAGTGAGTGAGTGAGTGAGTGAGTGAGTGAGTGAGTGAGTGAGTGAGTGAGTGAGTGAGTGAGTGAGTGAGTGAGTGAGTGAGTGAGTGAGTGAGTGAGTGAGTGAGTGAGTGAGTGAGTGAGTGAGTGAGTGAGTGAGTGAGTGAGTGAGTGAGTGAGTGAGTGAGTGAGTGAGTGAGTGAGTGAGTGAGTGAGTGAGTGAGTGAGTGAGTGAGTGAGTGAGTGAGTGAGTGAGTGAGTGAGTGAGTGAGTGAGTGAGTGAGTGAGTGAGTGAGTGAGTGAGTGAGTGAGTGAGTGAGTGAGTGAGTGAGTGAGTGAGTGAGTGAGTGAGTGAGTGACAAACTGTGCTTGTATTGTGCCATTATGTATCTTTTAGAATGGTGAGCAGGTGTGTCGAATGGATGTTGCACGTTCACCCCAGACACTTTGCTTGTACCAAAATGATGGAGGTTAGTGAAGAAATATATATTGAACAGGTGATAAACATTGTCTATGAGTTGTAAATTAGTTAATTTTACTTGATATATGGGATTATGGGTATAAAATAGTACAAATGTTTCTTGCTTTATGTCAGAAGGAAAGACAGAAGAAATGTGAAAGCAATTGTTTTTTAAATGTAAGGGTTACCAAATTTACAGTATCTAATGGTTAGTTAGAGATGGAATGCCAGATGTAAGATGGCAATGAATACCATTCAGGAAAGTTGTTGCCTATGTTGGAGAAACAGGAACTAGAGGATGGACAAGGAATAGGAGGTGAGGAGGAAGCTAAGGAGGCAGAGAAAGAGTGAACATGAAAGAAGCATTTATAAGCCCATTTGTAGCAACAATTATAGTAATATTGCCTTTAAATGCATTTTAAAGCTTCCACATCTGTCGCTGCCTCTTGGAACTATTGTTGAAAGTGGCACATAATCAGAGGTGGCGATCCCGGGGGTTCGAGGGGGACAAGTTCCCCCTCCCCTTTACAGAGAGGTGACACGTTATATGTGTGTTCCCCCAAAATTTCTTACCCATCTCATTGGGTGTCCTCCCACCTCTCAAACGATATCTCCGCCTCTGCACACGATAACATTGCGATTGTGTATCATCTCTTGGCATCTGTTCATTGGGAGCTTTGTTTGCAGGTGATCTCGGTGACAAGGTTCTCTATGGCACTAAAGATGGCCGACTCGGACTTGTACAGATTAGTAGGTAAGGGTAGCATCATGAATATTCACCAGTGGCCTTAGTAGCATATTGCCTGAACTCATTAAGATGGCTGTCCATTGCACAAAGAATCCAATTCAAAATCTTTATTGCAGTTCACAGAGCATTGCCATTGAATCAACCAACCTGTCTGTGCTCCTTGCTTCTGCTAGGATGGTATTCTTTGTGCTAGGATATCAAGCACTCGATGAATAGAAGATATGATGCCTCTTGCCGTGGCCTAGCACTAAAACGTTGTTAGCCTCTTGAGCGTTTTCTGCGGCTGACCCTAAGCTTTGGAATTCTTTGCCTGACTTATTTATTTGGATGATTTATATAGAGCCCCTTCAAGACATCTACTCAGAAGCGCTTCAAATTATGATTTCTTTCCAGCTGATGCTTTATGCATTGTGATAGTGGTGCTATAGAAATTGTTGCATTAAATTAGGTTAGACTTACTGAACTATGGATAATGCGTTAATGTTATGTAGCATTGACTGATGCTTTATTACACTGGTGATTGCTATAGAAGTTCTTGGATTACATTGAATTCTGGTTTCTGAGTTTGTGTTTGTTTTGATGCAGATTTGTACAGGACAATGTGTGGGAGGTGGAAAATGAAAATCGAAGTGGAGGTATAATTGTTTCTATTGCGTTCAATTCTGTTAAACTATGAACCTAATGTAATTGAATTTCACTTTTACTGCATTGAATTTTATTGTATTGTATTAAATAAATTTACAGATTTCTCAAGTGCCTCTCACAGGACAGCCTAATCACAAGCGCTCCTAGTGTGAAAAACCCCACGACAAAATAAACAGTCTTAAGAGTATGGGCAGAAACAGAAGTACCTCCAGTTAAGATCATAGAGCGAGTCATATTGTATTATTTTATATAGCAAATCTATAAATGTGTGTTGACTGGAATTGATTCTAATAGGACGTCAAGAGTTGATACTGTTTGATCTGTTAAGATGTATGGGTGCCTATTAGTGTAGTATTTGCTTTGTTTCGTTCATTGACGATAGAAAGTCACAATGGTTGTATGAACAAAGTGAATGGCTGTTATATTTAGCTACTAGAAGAATCCAGTGTATGAGAACAGAGAAAGCAGTGAGTGAGAAGAATAAATGGACGTAAAGGTTTGGGACAAGTGAGTGATAGAAGGAAGATTAGAAAGTTGGACTGCAGGCAGAAAGATGATTATAAAGGTGATCTAACTGATGGTTATTAGAATGTATTGGATCAAAAGGTTTGATTTATGTTTTTTAGTATGTAAGCAGAGAGTTTTTGTACGTAGTATCTGTCTTATTTATGAAGAGGGTCTGAATGCTGTGGAAGGGAGTGACTAGTCAGAGTTTATTCAGACTTTTCTGTCGTAATTTGTAGGAGTCCTGTGTCTTGGTAACTTTGACATCATTGGCGATGGTGTCTTGGATCTTCTGGTTGGCCGAGACGATGGACAGGTTGAAGTCTATGGATACACGGACTCAGATGAACCCATCAAAAGATTCTCACATGTAATTAAGGGGATTAGATGCATCTTCATATCATTGCCTCCTAATATTCTCATTGCATAGGCAGTTTATTAATTATTTTTTGCATTGATTTTATATATATATATATATATATATATTTATATATATATTTATATATATATATTTACTGCAAACATGTCTGTCCTTCACCGCTCTGCCTATGATGCATTGTGCACATCACATGAGGGCAAAGCCTTCTGGTTAGTTCATTTAACTTACATATGTTACAGGCAATGTGTGAAACCAGGGTTTTTGTAAAATGTCTAGGCAATTTGTAAAACCCGACCAGGCAATTTGTAAAACCGAACAGGCCCTAACGCTAACCCAAACCCTAACCCTATATCTAACCCTGACCCTAAATAGTTGATTTTACAAATTGCCTAAAACCAGTTTTAGTTGAATTTCGCAAAATACCTGGTTTCACACATTGCCTGTGACATATATGTGTGTGTATTACTATTGCTAAATACTTAATATGGTTCATTTTAGTACCTGCACTTGTTCACCTGGGGGTTTTCACTGTTCATTAGCCGCATCTTCGTCTGTAATAATACTGAGAGAACTTGAAAATAAATGTACACTATAGCCTTTACCAGTTATAGCAATACAGATGGATGATTTTAGAGACAGCTTATGAACCAAGAGCACCGTTTTACATCGGAGTCCTATTGTCGGTATAATTTGCAGTTGCTATATTTGGTGTCTTTTGTAGCTAGATTCTAGATTTACCTAGTTGTATTGTTTGTATGAATATAGACTTGCAGTGAAAGTGTTACATCGGTGCAAGGAGGTCACGTGGCCTCACCTGATTATCGGGAACTCATCGTTTCGACCTATGCAGGTGTGTTATGTAACTTCCTCAGAACAGATTTATGGCATGCTCTTTTATCTTGTTCTAGGTTGAATAGACATTCACATGTTGTGATGTTTCAATTACATTAGCAATCACTATGGTTACCCAGTAAACATGTAGACATTTATTGCTCACTGCTGAGCACATATGGAGAACATAGTCCATGACACATTTAATTTGAAACATTTATAAAGATCTATGGAAGATAATCTTGTTTCACCTAATACCTATATATCTCAGCCAAATACAATGTTGAAAATATTGACTGAATGCTAAATCAAGACCTTATTGAAGTCATGGGATTCTACACAACTACTGTTTGGTAGTGTATTTTTATACATTATGCTTACAAGAGAATTTTTTATATTATTTGTGTAGGATGGGTGATGGGTCTTACAACTGAGTCCGTTGAGAAGTCTTTAGGGTCAAGCAAGACATCAGTTTCTCAAGACAACGTAACCATGGCAAAACTAGAGGCGCTCAGGTAGATGGATACACCATAACTAACTGAGAAATTAAGTCTATTTAAAGCCAAGAGTATTAATGGACCTATGTTTAAATGAATCTCAGAGTCGTATGTGAATTTGTTTCTTTAATTAATAGAGTTATGAATATAGTTATTAATAAACTTTGTTATACTCACTCAGTTCTGAATTTTACAGCAGAAATGAGGCGGTTATGTTAAAGCAATAAATATTTTAGAATTTATCAAATTAAATTACAGATAATTTTAATATGACGCCTAATAATGGACATCCTTTTGTAGAGAAAGACATGTTAACATAACATTTTTAATGAATATCATAATTGCACTCTCAAAACTTCTAAGGCGCCACTCAAAAGCCAAGCGCAGGGTACGAGCTTATTCACAGGCGCTGTCTTGGGTTGCTTGGTTTGGACATTATTTGATCAAAAGACACAAGAAATTGAAAATTTTCTTTAAATTAGTTAAAAATGAGAGTCATTGAGGAAATCACTTAATTCATTTAGGAGAGAAGTGGATGAGTTGCAGAAGCAAGTCATGTCTGAACGTGACCAATATCAGGCGTCCTCCCAGAACTCCAATCGAATCTCAGCGATTCCCAAGTTCAGCATCAACGACAAGTTCATGCTGAGCAGGGAAGATGGATGCTATCTGCTCAGCATCGAAGTTCAAATGGCCATCGACAACGTTCTCATTCAGGTTCTGCCGTTCCACACATCTTAATATAATATCGTCTTAATATTATTTTTAATTATTATTTTATTGCGTGAATGAGTGATCGTCACTTAGTCCAGGCTGATGTAGATAAGCTGCAGAGCAGTTGTATTGAAATGCTGGATAGCCACAGAAGGACATTTTAGAGGGAATAAAGTTTCTCTTTTGTTTGTTAATGATGTTGTTAGCTTATTATTATTTTTTATTGCATGTTTTTTATTTCTTTTTTGCTTTGAATGGTTTGGTCTTTAGTTTGGCTGTAGACCAACGAGAAGTATTTTGATCTTGTTAGGGTTTTCGTTTCAGTCAGATATAATATCATGGAATTGGTTTTTATTAGTCCCTAGTAGTAAGCTTATTATTATTTTTTATGAGTAGACCATATGCTATTCGTTTTTATCTTTTGCAGAGTAGTGTGCCATTGGATATATTGGACGTGAATACAAACTCCGCTGTTATCAGTTTCAGCAACTGTGATCCAAAGGTAGGTATTAACCTCAAGCAAGTAAACAAACAACCAGTGATATGAACTAAAATTCAATATGACTGAGTGATGAGAGAGAGACAGACAGACAGACTGACAGACAGACAGACAGACAGACAGACTGACAGACAGGGTTTTAGTTTTAACATTTATTTAAAATATAATATCATTTTAGCAATTTTTCATCTGTTCGACAGGACTCGAATTGTCTGTTGGCGACCTACAGATGTCAGGCAAATACAACTCGCATGGAGTTGAAACTGCGAACAATTGAAGGCCAGCATGGAACAGTCTTGGCCTATGTGACTCCAAAACTTCAGCCCAAAGTCTGCCAAGTCAGACAGTACCAAATTAAGCCGCTCTCACTACACTGTCGATCAAACACATTCGATGAAAACAGGTTTTTGTTAGGTTTTTTAATGAAATAATTTTTTGGAACTAAATCTTTTGCCAGACTATATTTCACAGTCTAAAGTTTGACCTGTTCAAGGCTGTGTTTCGTACTGCACATATATGGGCCTAAAGATTGCAAACCAATTTCTTAACATTTCCTGAACTCCAGTTTTACCAAATTATAATTACATTTTATTACTCTTAGTGGTACAAATATTGTTTCAAATATTTAAATTATGATCTCGGGATTTGGAAGTGTAGGTTACAAAGGCTAAAAGAAAAACATAAATTGCTGAACATTTTGTTAATATTTCCAGATTAGTTAAGGAATACACATAAAAATATGAATTTCAGTGAACATGATCTTATTAATGTTATCACATTATTATAATATTATTCAATATTCCTACTACTAAAGTAATGCTATTATGTAATTTAATATATTTTTATCAATACCAGTTGTTATTAATTTTGTCGCTATCCGATGTAATACTGGCCCAGCCTGTTGGCTACATTCGTTAGAGCTTAGAATACGTCCTCTTTGTTAGAGATCTTGAGAATCGCAGTTTGCCTCGTGGTGCTGGCATATCTTAGAGATTTAGATCTCGGGCTTGCATGGTCCATACACGGGACCTTAAGTGGCGTGGTGCCTATTCAAATGGTCCATACACGGGACCTTAAGTGGCGTGGTGCCTATTCAAATGGGCAGCAGTGCTGAAGATTCTCACCCAATAAACTCTCATATTCTTATACTTTGTAGGCCTCTGAATCGCTTGTCTCTGACTGGTAACTTCAGCATGGCCGAGATGCACTCTTGGGTTTCATTTTGCCTGCCAGATCTTCCAGATCGAACTCCTGCAGGAGATAGCATCAACTTCTACTTCTCATCAACACTCCTTGATACATTCCTTGAATGTTCATACAAGTAATTGTTGTTTACATTTTGGTGTGATACTTTTGTGCATTTTTTTTTGACTATTTGGCACTTTTTGTGTGATTTGTCAAGACTCTGGATAATCCTTTCAGAAGCTCTTGAAAGCGTTTCTTTATCTCTGTGGTTGTTGAGCTGGTGGTGTTTCTAACAGGTTCTTGCTTCTTGGATAGGTTCTATAAATGTACTTTGAATGAATTAATCTTTGAAGAGTAATGTCTCATGTAAAGTATTTCATGTGTAAATTCTGCATTATATAATATTTTGTCATCATATAATTACTTAAAATTATATTTAAACATTACTTAATTTTTTACACATTTGCTCTGTAATAATTTTACTGGTCGTTTAGTGGCAAGTCTGCAGTGCATCTGTTACTCAGATTCTTATTGTTTACCCAGTTTTCAATGTGCACTTCTCGACTTTGTAAGAAGGGCATTATCAAATTATATTATTTGCACTCTATTACTGTATTGTATTATATAATTGTACTTTAAAAAATCATAGTACACAACTGGAGTTTAGTTTGATTTTGTTGTTGTTCTTTTGCTTATATATTTTACAATGTACAGTGAAATAAACTAAGGAAACTACCATACACTTTTTTATATGTGATGAATTTCTTTTTTATTTTGCTGATGCAAAGTTGTGTTAAAAAATTTCTCAGGAGAGGAGAAGTCCATTTTCGATCAGACAACATCTCTACAATTTCCATTCTGAAGGATGTGTTGACTAAGAAAGCGACAGAGAAAGGCATTCGACTGGAAATAACCTATGGTAATTATCTGGAGAAAGTATATGTGTAATCCCCTGGAAAAGATCTGTTTACAAGTGGGAAGAATTTATATTTTACATGCAAGTTAAACTGATTTCACGAGCAGATTGGTGGAAAGGCAAATTACTATTAAACTATTGTAAGTTTCAGCTGTAATTTCTGTTAAATAATTTGCTTCTGCATTTCACCATTTTCAATTGGCTTACGTAATGTAATGTAGGCCCTTTGCTGCTTCCCATTTTCCCAAGTATTCTGCCAATGGTGTCACCGCTTTGACATTGGAAATTAGAACCTGACTAAAGGCAGAGAACTTGAATAAATATATAACCTTTAGAATATATTTAGCAAAGGTCACACATGCTACAGCCTGGGCCAATGTGTGATGGTGAAACAAATGGTCTGTGATCTGATAGAAAATGTCAAATACAAACCATTAGAGAGTGGTTGGGAGAAGAAGATATAGAAAACATTATCAGAAAGTGAAGATTAAAATAGATGGGACACATGGTTTGTATAGAGAGAGATGGAACAACCAAGTGATGAATTGAATCCTGAAGGAGGAAGGAAAAGCAGAAGACCATACCGGGAACTATCAAGGATAACTTGAGGTGCTCAGTGGGTCATGGGACGAAGCTGGAAGACTGATCTGCAGACCCTCCATGGAAAGGAAACGTATATGATTCAGTTTTTTATTTCAGTTTGAATGTATTGTATTTTTGCAAGAGCAGGACTGGCAGTTCTGGTTTCGTAGTGTATTTTATTTGCTGTTGTTTCTTGAAGATATCAATGAAGAATCCATTCCGCATATCCTGAAACTGTTGGATCCAAAGCTGGAGTATCAGATATCTCTAGCCAAGAAAGTTCATCTAATTGAAGCTCTCAAGGTAAAGAATAACATTGGACTTAGAGAATTATTGGTTTGCATTTGGACACTTATTGTGGCATCTTTTAAGTAATTCACAAAAGCAGTATATAACCTTGGTATAAGGTGTCTAGTCAGTAAGACAGAAATGCAATTAGCAGGCAAGACAATGATGAGACAACTGGAGGAGTCAGCAGTGGCACATTCACACACGCACGCACGCACACACACACACACACATGAAGCCACAACCAAAGGATCCCCATCTATAGTTGCATGACAGCATCATGTGTGGACTTTCTGGACCAAGCCATGTAGCTTCAAAACTCATCTTCCAGTCTCAGATGCACTTCAGGGTTCTTCACAGCCAAAGTTATGTCCACTATTTTGTGTTGTTGGAAAGTGGTTTTCCTCACATATGGGAAGTTTGTAGATTGAATGCACTCTTCAGGTAAATGTGCTATATAAGTTGAGTGGTTTTTTTTGTGATGTCACAGGATGTTCAGCTGCAGGAAGGAAATGTCCAGTTCATGTCTGATGAATATCAGCAGATTCTTCGAGATGCAGAGAAACTGAAGGCTGAGTACAACAGACAGCCCTGGCATCTTGAAAGGCTCCACGGTACGTTATCATTTCAACGTTCATGCACTTTAATATCTCTATTTGACTTGCGCAACTCATAATTGTACATTATATTTTTGTGTTCTTGTTATTATTAGTGTAGGCCGATATGTGTGTATCTGGACACTTACTATGGCACCTTTTAAGTACCTAGCATGGTGCAGCCTGTGCCAGTCTGATTAATATCACTATTGTTTTAATTAGTATAGTGATTTGAGTAGTAATACTAGTGAAAGTAGTAATAGTAGTAGTAGTTTTACGATCATTATCAATTAATTAAGTGCTAGGAGGCAGATAAATGATGGTTTCAAAATAAACCTGCTTCAAAATTCACATATTGAAATCATGAGGATTTCTGAGTAGCTTTCTACTCAGTTAATAATTAAATATGGGTGGCAAAGGGTCGCACTACTCTACATAAATGAATAATATTGTAAATATGGTTAAATTGTATTTAATTTTAAATGATTGAATTTGTGCTTTGTAGGCATGATAACCGACATCTACATTGACAGTTATCAGTTCAAAGGTCAAGATGTCCGAAAGCAAATCGGCCAGCTAATGGCTATCTTAAAAGAATACACTCTTTCAGATTTACTCGAGTTTTTCCAGATATCCGGTTAAATCAAACGATGAAGAACACCCACTGCACCGTAGTTTTGCATATTGTGATGATGGAACACGTAGCCAGCGAATTGTAAAGTTTATGAGTTCAGAAACTGCTTTCTATTGTAACTGATGTCATTTATTGACATGCACCTACCGTGACGACAGTCAGATTTTCTGGAAAGATGGTGTAAGCAATGCTGTTGTTTTTGGCATATTGTATTTGTTGAGTTGGAAGTCTTTTAAATGTATATCGTATTCAGTTGTGCTCCCATGCCCCATTAAAAATAAGTTTTTAAAGTTTTTTTAAAGGTACATGCGGTTAAATGCAGTCCTAGGTGGATGTATGAATCACAGAAAAGACGTGATGGGGTTGCCATGTAAAAGTGAAGAACAAATTTGCCTCTAGCAGTAGAACAAAGCTTCATGTGGCCAGTTAAACATGAAATGAGGCACCAAAGCTCCTGGAATTATGGAGGTACAAGTCCCAATTTTGACATCGCAAGTGTAACTAGCCCTGCAAATAAGTATTGTAGATGAGAAAAATTTACTCCTTTTCAGTTACTTATACAGTTGATTTGATAGGTACCGGTACACACATACCTTGAAAATACCTTTTCTACCAGTGTATGTTACCATAGGCGCTGACTTTCAGTAAAAGGTACTGGGGCAAGAATTCAATTCCAATGATCCTATGACCTGATCGCCTATCCTGCCCTGTCATCCCTCTCCCCAGCCCCCTTTCCTCGAGCCATTTCAACTGGCAACAGGCCAATTGTAAATTGTTCCACCCCATTCTTCAATATCATTCTTCAATGCCATCTGTCCATTACCTAAGTGGTCTTCCTGTTTCATTTGTTCCAGATATTCACACGACAACCACGAATATATGAATATATTACTATATATAATATAATAATATATTATAAAACACTTTTTAAATTGTATGTAGCCACTAACTATTACTAACTTTCATTTAAAAAATCTGATGCCATTATCATTTACAAATACATACTACAAATAATACTAAATTGCCTGTATGGCAGACTTTAGTTACAAATATTACTTCAACTTTTTGTTTCAGAATTACAAACACCAAGCCTTCGAACTATACTGGTTCAGTAACATACTTTTAAAAATGGAATACATTCAATGCAGTGCCAATCAGTATTCGAAATGCACCCACATTCTTCCTATTTAAGACGCTGCAGTGTGGAGTATTGGCTACTTGAAGGACTGTTGAAAGGCCACTCACAATTTTTAATTTAGTAGTGCCTCAATGAGTTACTAACAAGTAAGCTGTTTTGAAAATGCAAATGTTATTAGTTAGTAAGTAAGATGGTTAGCTTCTTTTATTTTCAGCGTTCAAATCAGTGACTATGGAATTTAGATAATAGACGACCCTAGGCCTAATGAAGCGAGGCTTGTGTCTATTATTGGTTCTCTTCTACTTCCTAGACAATGCATGGAACTACACTTCGTGATATTATAACTTTCATATGCACTGTCCTTCTGGGATTAATACAAGTTGTCAGTATGCCAAACAATTAAAGCTATTGTTGGCAAGTTAGCCTCACTCAAATCTAATCATTCCATGCAGAAGTTTAAAGGCATGATCTTAACCCTAGACAACTTGAGGACGAAGGCATAAATTATAATTACGAAGCCAAAATTATTAGGCCTAGGGCATACATTCTTCAGTGCAAGATTTCCAGCCTTATGGAATGATTTGGAGTTTTGGACGACAGTAGGCCTAGGTCTACTCTTATTGGACACTCTCGCAGCTTCTAAGATCATACAAATGCAATTTTAAAATAATTTTAACATTCAGGGTTTAAAGTGGGTACGCGTTCCCACTGCTCTCGAAATCCTGTGTCTGCGCTTCAACTGCTCACAATGCAATGGAACCCTCGATCGGAACGCATGTGTTCCAATAAAACTCTTCTACGGAACGTCCGTTCGGTAACGACAACTAATTAATGACTCTTATGAGTCTTATTTAGAATTACTTATTACAGTGTGTTTGCTGTCCGCTTGTAAGCAGTTTTACACTAACGACATGTGGGCCTATAAGACCTTAAACTGGGTATGTTAACGGATCACTACAATAATGTGGAGGGCAGAGGATGATGAGGAGTGGTGGAGAACGGAAGATGGGCGAGGATTAGAACTGAGGGAAGGGCTAATGAGGACGGGAGTAATAAGCGAGGAGCATGGAAATGGGACGAAGTGTTGAAATCGGAGAGTATGGGCAGATGAGGAATGAATGATAAGGAGGTGGAGAAAAATTGCGGGGTAGTGAAGGGGAGGAGGGAAAGATGAGGGGATTAGCATGGGAATTGAATGAGAATACAATGGATAGTAATAGACAGCGGAAGAAGAGGATCCATGAGAACAAAAAGAAAGAGGAGGGGGCGAGGAGGAAGAGGCAGAGGATAATAGATGGTGAGAGGGAGTGGAAGTTGAGGGGCATTGGCAGAAGTGTTGGCTTACGTACTCTCCTTGATGTCAGGTACGGTAGCCATCACATGTGAAAACTTTGGTTTCTCTTCCCCATTGCATCATTGAGTACTTCTCTAAATTAAAGAGCATCTGCCAGTCCCATAAGAAGAATCCTCTTATATTATCTTCTCGCAGTTCCCTGCTTCCTAATCGTCACCCACTGCTCTAGTGTCTATCATCTGCAAACTTAGAAATTGTGTGTGTATGTGCTTGTGTGTGCAGGTGCATATGTGTGGTAGCCAGTGGAACAAACAGATAAACAAACACAGAATATGTCTATTGTCTAAGTGGCAGCCAAGTGGTTGTCATTAACATAATAAACAGTCATTCAGATGTTAGGCGTCTGTTGTAATTCGGACAACCAGAATGAGCCAGACTCAACTGACCAGAGTAGTGCCAACCAGACCTATAAGACTCCACTAGGTAGACTGTTAACATTAAAGGCAATTATAGCTTGCGAAGAGCCATAAATTTGAACAACTGCACATTGATCTTCAATAATCCAACAATGATCTACACCGTAATACAGTATACAATACAAAAAGTCATTCCATGATTCAACATTAACACCTCTCAGCAGGGGTGGAGCAAGCGGGGGGCAGGAGGGGCACCGGCCCCCCCCCTGTTTGAAAACTGGGGAGGCAAAGCCCCCCTCCAGTTTTAATGCTCAGTGCCCTCTCATGTACCCCCAAATCTGTTCTTTTTTATGTTTATCCAATGGCTTTTTAAGATTACCTTTGTTAAAATAATTTGTACCCCCCATTTTTCAAATTTCTGAGGGGGCAAAATTAAAAAAGTGGGGAGGGGCAAAAAAAATTGTTCTGCTTCGTGTAATATTTTTTAAATTATGCCCTCCCACTTTTCAAAACCTTGTTACACCTCTGCCTCTCAATCACATATTTTTTAACATTATGCCATATGGAAAAGAGTACATGGAGCTTATTATGACCACCATCAACACAATTGTATAATTTAATGTATCATTATTAGTAATAAAAAATATTTTCATCTAATAGTACAGAAATCATGTTAAAACTTAATATAAGCACTGCCAATGTCTACGATGCAGAGCATAACAAATTGTCATTAGCTAAGCTGAACGAGGTTGAATTGCTAGACTAATTTGGAAGAAAAACAATTTCAATATTACATAAATTGTGTCTCTTATCTGTATGCATGACAAGTACATGACATTCCAGGATGAAGGAACAAGAAGAAACATTTGCAGTTGAAGTTTGATATTAAACTTAAAATGGAACTAACAATCTATATTATAATTATATATCTATGTTTCATAGAGCAGAATGATGTACTGCAGTGAGTTACATCATAAAGAGACAACTGCCAATTAACTAAATGCTATAATATTTGATGTTATATAACAAACCAATCTCCCTCAAACGTTACAGAATCAAATACAATATCCAAAATTTGTGATGTTTTTTCCCAAGGTAACTTTTTTATGCATTCAATTTTCATTACAAAATAAAACATAAATCAAAAAAATAAATTCCCAAAGCCTTATGAAGTTTTTTGAATGTCACATTTCTAAATGTAAACATATTAATTATAAATTAACCTCAATAGTGCCCACGTCTTATGCAAAACCTATTCTGCAGTAATCCTTTATTTTCCTGCTCCAACATTTCCTGTGAATTCATTGATGCACTCTTCTGCAGCTGAATAGTCTAGCCAGTCTTTGTTGACAGAATGAGTGCTATGATAAGTCCATATAGACCAAGAACTTCAGCAAAAATCAGAATGAGGATCATTCCAACGAAAAGCCGAGGCTGCTGCGCGGTTCCTCGAACGCCAGAATCACCAACGATTCCAATGGCTAAGCCAGCAGCCAGACCAGAAATTCCAACACTCAGTCCAGCACCAAGATGAACATAACTTCTGAAATGACATAAAAACAGGTTTTTAAAATTCATATTCGTATTCTAAAGTGAAACATTATTTAATACTTTCAACGTCACCTGTAGACGACAATAGTCCTTGTTATTAATGATATCCAAAATGTTTGAAAAATCATTTAACACAGCAATTAATTTAATCAATAACACCAGCAACAGTTATACCATGTTTGAATAATCACAGCCTTCTGAGGAATGCGACAAAATGCAATTTTATTCATAGTCTTTTGTTTCTCAACTAGAGCTACAAAGATTATGATCTCTACATTACTTAAGTCTTCCAGTCTACATTTCTTCAATTCTCTTAAACTTCAGTCTATTCTTAATGCCACTACTTGTCTAATAGGTGGCATTCCAAGGATTGTCAATGTTTCATGCTTTATTGGGACTCACTTCATTATATTCAACAGCATATACAGTCTAAAACCATTTTCCTTATGTGTAACTGCCTAGTTGGTTTGGCTCGACCTACCTGAGGTTTTTCTGCACTCTTTACCTGCAAGGGCCTCCTTGCGATCTTCCACTAGCGGCCTTCTTGTCGAAGAGCTTTGCCTATGTTGACCCTTCAGCCTGGAACTGTCTTCCACAGTCCCTGTGCCTGGAATCACTGACCCTCTCACATTGCCAGTTTCGGAGACGTCTTAAGACTTTCCTGTTCCCTCACCCAAGCACGGATGCCCATAGAGAGTGCTGCTGATTCGAGTGGCGTTATATAAATGCTTGATTACATTACATTATTAATGAGTCATACTGTCTGTCTGACTTCCAATGCACACCTCTGAACTTTGTTACAAAATACAATTGTATTTTATATATTGCATTGAATTGTACATTGCTTCCATCACTTAGCAGATTTCCTGGAAAATCATGTAAACTGTATAATTTAGTAAAATGAATTACACTAGTGCATTAAGTCTGCATAATTTAGTAAACTGAATAATGCTAGTACTGCAGCAGAAGCACTCCTAATGTAACAGGAACCTAACTACATATCCTTTTGCATGCCACAGTATTATGCATTAGGGCATTTAAAATGAGGAAACACCAATAAAAAATGCATATGCAAATCACCGCCCAACCCAGAGTGTGAAATCACAAGGCCAGAAGTTTTCAGCTAAATTAAGCACCCATTTGCAAGACAGGACCATGACTGCTAAATTAAGCTCTAAGGCTCAGCATTAAGACCTCCACATGTCACCGATTGCTGGTGATACAACATAATCAGACAACCTGAAGAGTGTATATCCAACAGCAGCCGACTTGATGTCATTTGAGATGAGCGCTGCAACTACCAGACCATAGATGGCGATGATTCCAGCCATGACAACAGGAATGATCGACTTCATAATCAAGTCTGGCCTTGCTACAGACATCGAAGCAATTCCCGTTCCAGACTTTGCCGTCCCATAGGATGCACCAAGTGCTACAATCAAAAAACATTCATAATGCAAACAGTTCAACATTTTGGTTAATAACAAGGCTTTAGAATGTAATTTTTCTTAACAAATCAATTAAACTTGATATAGCGCCTTTTCAAGAAATCTACTCAGAGGCACTCTCTGCGCTAGCCAATATGATGTTAATTGTCATTTCAACGACTGTTAGAACAATTAGCAAAACACCGCACAATAAGCTAAAAGAGTCACTGATGAGAATAGTACACAAAAACAAAATGCTTAGTAAGATCCAGTCAATGAGCCACCAAGGATATCCAGTTTGAGTAGTTTCATATTTTTAGCCTCGGCATACATGCACAGGTGATCATTGCACTACCTGTCTATCAGATCATCCTACTCACAGTTTGGTCAATGTAATTGATAATTGAACATTTATATTGTGTCTCTTCAAGTTATCTACTCTGCACTAGCCTATGTGATGTTAAATGTAATTATGAACGATATTTCACAACAGCAGAACAACTCGCAGTAAGCTGAAAGAGTTATCATTGACGGGCTCACGCACAACAACCAACGAATTTCAGTCAACAGTTTCAGAGTACAAGTATTAGCAGAGTTTGAATAGCGTGTACTGTTCGAGGCACTTTATAAATTCTAAGATATAATACGATATGAATATGCTTATTATCACTAGGGAACATTAATGGAAGAGATATTTTATATTTGTATAGTTGAGATTACTCATGGGCTGTGAACAAGCAAAGAAGCATAAGTTGCTTCTTGAACTGCATTGATGCAGCAGAGACTGTGGCATATTCACACTCACCCATCACACCTGAAGAATCTGCACACTACCTGCGATTAGCAGTAGAATTCCAGGATTTACGGCCATTTTCTTCACCGTCCCATTGTCAAACAATGAAGTCTTGTGTGCCTTGTAGTTAATAAATGACTGTACAACTGATTTTGCGATGACCGATATCAGAGGAGCATAAATCTTTTTTTTTGACACCCAGAGCTACAGATGTCCACCCATAAAGTGTTGGACTTGATTTAGTGCACGACTTTGCTCTTCCCAATTGGCTGACATAAAATTAAGCCACTGGCTAGCAGAGGAAATCATATAAACTTAACCAAAACTCGTGCACACATATTTTCGTCTAGGGTGACCAGTGACCACGTGGCTCGGAAAGTGCGATACAGCCTAGTAATTGATCAAAATGTCGAACATCCCCGGTCATGTCCTTTATGAGACAATGAAACAACTCGAAATGAGTGCAACAGGGGGCCGTAAAGTGAGTAATGGATACATTTGTTTTAGGCATAAATAATGGTCTCCAATCCACAGTAATGAGGAAGGACAAGTCAAGTCAAGTCCTAAATAAGCTTCTGTAATGTACATGGTTGAGACCATAAGTAGTCACTTTTACCAGGTATTTGCTATCTAGGCTTGCACATTTTGGGCTTTGTATTCTATATAATAAAAACCAGAAATAAAATGCTTAATTTGGTCTAAAATCTTACAAACATACTTCAATTGAGGCATTGGGGTGTGTGTGTGTGTGTGTGTGTGACACTCTTAATAGTAACAACAATTTTTGTTAAATTAAAATCTCACAAACCGCCGTATGATTACAAGTACAGTATGAATGAATGATGACAAGTTAGAGCAGTTCAATTTAACTGTCGGCAGCCATGCAAGGCGCCCAATACTTTATACATCTCATTTTAAGAAATGCCACTACCTATCGAAAGAAGGACTAGTCAACCTTAAGGGGACACAGGTATCGAACTCAGCCCCTCAGCACTGTGCCCCACACACTAAGTTCTCCATTACTCAGCAGTCCCCACACCCAATGAGCCTAGCCATACTTGAATTTGACTCAAATTGGAAGTATTGTAGTGATTCTGAATGAAAGAAAAGAATGTGGTCACACAAATTTTACTAAAATGCTACAACAAACTTTGTTCGTGTGAGCCAAGCACCTTTTGTAATTTTTAACAATACGTGGTTTCTTATGTTATACCACGGATTATCTGAACCATTTAACACAGTGACTGCCAACAACCCAAAACATTTTGTCACACCCTTTATACAAATTAGCTATGAAATACGACTGCTGACACACGGGAAATGAAGTCCTATCTGACCAAGAAAATAGAAATTAGATTTGTTGAGAAATGTATTTGAGTAACTTATACTGACCGCTAAAGATCATCGCAAATGAAGCCCCGAGAATTCCAAAGAAAGGGGCATAAGGTGGAGCCCCAGGCGGATAACTCGCATCACTGGTCGAATCCATTATTTTGTCTTAATAGGTTAAAAACAAATTCTATTACGTCGACGCAACCCTCTCTTGTTTCGTAGAGCTCCGGTAGCGAATCCTTACGATTGATACGTTTACAAAGTCATCGGATCTAACGGAATAAATGACAAGATCAGCCCACCGACAACAACTGAGAGTCTTGTGACTCGTATCGGCGACTTCTCTCAGGCCTCTAGTCCAGCAGGCGCTGGTTGGAGGCGGAACCAGTATTATTATATGCATAGGGCTGGCCGAGAAATTTTGAGCTGAACAATAGCTGAGATTGTACAACTCATCGATGGCTGCATTTTGCGTCTTACATAATGCGTGAATCTTTCATACAACGGGTGTCTATGGACCTACGGATTGGCCACCAGAGGCGCGTTGCGAGTTAACTGTGGATCCTAATACCTGCATAATTAAGCAGAATGAAAGACGGCGGAATTAAAACCCTAAAAACTGCTTATTCGAGAAGCGTTGAGCTGTTCATGGAGCGTAGTTTATGTCCAGATCCATTATTTCACATCAACCACAAATGTAAAACATGAACAAGTGTTTCGTGGTCGTTTATGTGGGCCTATAGGCTATTGCGCAGAAAACATCCCTTTAAACGGAATAATTAGCCTATACTCGCACATAGAATGCTCTTAGAGATCAGCCACAAAGCCAGAGGAATTCTTGTTTCCATTTCTCGTTGTTGAAATTGGTGATATACAATGACGGTTCATTTTTTCCATGGCCGACAGAGTTAATTAACTTAGGCCTACTGGTTTGTTCAATTGACTTCAGCTGAAGTGATCTTAATGGGAGGAAAGGGAAGAACGAGTCAAGAGAGGTCAACAGTAAAATTATTTGTCCTACTATTACTAGAACTACTGAGTATATAATATTTACTGAGTCTATCTACCTACCTTTCATTAGTAGAAAGCTCTAACTAGCTTTACAATTGTATTTTCACAGGCACCAGCATATTTGATTGAACATCATTATTTATATAGGTTGAAAGGGTCTCCCGATAGTGGGACTAAGGTTTCTTAGGGGCTGTTTCTTTACCTATTGTTAGCTGTCAATCCCCGTTTAATTTGCATTTTCTGCTATTCTGTTTTGTTTGATTGCCAGTTATCAATAAAAGCATTTTGTTATGGTTATTATAGTCATGTGTCAAGAAGCCACAAGACCCTAAGGCCAGCCTTGGACACTTCGATGATGTAGAGGCCACAGGAAGGTCAGAGGTTTATCCCCCAAGTCATTGTACCAACTTGCCTGAGTTTCCTTACCCCTCCATTTTTAAGTCCCTCTAATATCTCAATGAAATTGTTCAGTAGGCTGTGTCGTGTAGAGGTCTTATCTGAGTGCATACATTTGCTGGTGGGAAGCATAGAGATTCCTCTTCTCCGAGGCTCTGCAAATGCCCATCCAGACGTCAATCCCATAAATCCTTAGGATATGCATGTGTACCTAGACCTTAACTAAATGATAAGCCGTCAAAAGATTGAAAAGAAGCGCTATCAACTTATGGGCATGGTTGCCTAAGGGATCTGAACAGGTGCATCTTGACATAGCCTAGATAGAAAAAGTAAGTTGAGCGTAGTTTAAATGTCAAAGGGAAGATTGTTCCAAAGAACAATGCAAGAGAGTGTATGTTGCACTCATGGCAGAGAGGGACCAGAAGATCTCCATGGGCAGAAGAAGCGTCTAATGCACTCATCTGTTCCGAAATAACTGCACATGTGTGATGTATATAACACACTTTGAAGTGGTCATTTGCCACTAACATAACCATCTCCACATGTTCGCATCAAGGTTTGCCCTCCCGCCCCTTCTATGGACACCCGGCTCTCAACGGACGACCACTAAATGCCGCGATAATGCCTAAGCAGAAAATAGTTTAATTTCTGTTCAAATTTAATGTGCTTCGACAGAAATTGCCTCAACTATCCACCATCGCAACCCCCACATTAAAACTTCATCCTTTTCACTAACACAGATAGAAGCAAGTCTATACCCAGCAGAATAAAGGCTAAAAACGTCAAATGGAAAAAATGAAAAATTACGTTAAGCCATATTTACAACACTTGTATTAAATGAGAACTTATAGTTACAAATATTACAATGTATAATGCAACATGTAAATGTTCGCACATGTACAATTTGGTCTTAAATTAAAAGTTTTAACCATTTAAACTACATTTTTACTGTAATCATGAGTTCCTTGTCAAGGCCTCAGTGTACATGCGATATATATATATATATATATATATATATATATATATATATATACACATATATTTACTAGTGGCATAGCAGAGTTTATGGGACCCCTTAGCCTCTTTATTTAAAATAGTAACTCAACTCGCTGCCAGAGGCCCTCCGACCACCGGGGAGCTCTTGTGCATTGCACAACCGATTGCTATGCCACTGGTATTTACACTCTACATAAAGACATTCATCACAAAAATCTCTGGTACAGTAACCAGTTTGCAATCGAGTGTCAATATTGAATTAGTGATAAAATGTAATCACTTCATCTATTTAAAAAAAAATTGCTTTAAGGCACGCAAGTGTTTCAGATAATAAAATGAATGTCCTGTTGCTATGTTTAGATGAGATGTAACTTTTAACTAAGTCATTTATCCAAACATCAAAGCAGAGCAAATAAAACTGAATAGATAATGAGATAACAATTAATTGGGTTTTGTCTGTTATGACCCAGTTAACAAGAGTTTCTGTAATATTTGGTAGCAACACTGTGCTATTACGAACCAAAGCCAATAACACAGAAATAAGCTAACCAGAATTACACAACCCAAAATATCTATATATATATATATATATATATATTTTATAATATATATATATATTATATAAGAATTCCACAGATTATATTATGAGCAACAACACATACATGCCTCTATGCATGTCTTGTATACTATACACATGCACATGCAAGTATATATTTAGGTATGTATGTAGGTATACATGTTTATCTATATACATACACATGTATGAATTGTATACGTTTATTTATGTATGTAAATCTGCATATACATATGTAACCAGTATCCATAGTATGTACATAAGTATGCATGCTTGCATGTATGTATATTTGTATTTACATAACATAATGAAACATTTATATAGAGCCTTTATCCATTCTAAAGAAGACTTGCTAACATGGCTATCCAAACGATTTGAACAAGTGTGTGACTTAAGGTAACCAGAAAATAATCAACTAAAACCATCGAAATATTAAAGGAAATTGTTCCACAAGGAAACTCTCATGTTCATTAAAATCCGATGAGCTCACAATGAGGTGCAAAAACAAGGAAGCACTAATTGGAGACCAGTCAGACTCATAACCAGAGTGCAAAGCAATCTGGTGTATGCTGGCAGTTAAAACATCGTGGATCGTGAAAAAACTCTACTGACAAGAATGTATGCAGACACTCGGACAGCATCTTCGTAGAACCTCAGGCACGCTTCGTAAAATTTTACCGTTCAAGTGCCTTTAAAAAGATAGATGAATAAACCCAAGTAAAGGGATGGTCTCAGGGTTCAGGCATCAATTACAATCAATTCATTTATTTGGCTCAAGCAAGACAACAGCAATAACATACCAGATTCTTGCATAGATTCTCTGACTTGATATTCAATTGCCAATTTCATATACTAGCATTTGGACAGAAGAGCAACATAAGAGCACACATGTTGCAATGTCAGACATACAGCAAATGCCAACATGATAACATAGCCCTATATATATGGTAATCATAATTAATTCACAGCTCTTCTGATACGAAAGTAACACTGCATCAAATAGGTACAACGAATAAGCAAGAGAAGGCAAATACTCCTTACAAATAGCCACATGTACAACTCATAAGCAGGAGAAGGCAAGTACTCCTTAAAAATAGTTAAAATGTACAACTCATAAGCAGGAGAAGGCAAGTACCCCTTAGGTACACTGTACAACTCATAACAAGTAGAAGGCAAGTACTCCTATCAATCTCGTCTACCTTATGTCATCTTCAAGTAAAGCAAAACATTTGCAGATTTTCAAGGCACATTCCGTTACGATAAGTCACCTTAACAACAGTTTAGTTATCTCAACAAAAAAGTACTGTACAAATTTTTATAAAATAAGCCAGAGCATTTCCCGAAAATTCCTGCGATTATATGCATAATAAATGCAATGCCAGTCTAAGGCGCATGCAGCCAGATATCAATGTCAGCAAGGCTCCCCTTCTGATCAGAGACTCAGTCGCTGATGTCTGCGCAGACGGGATGCGCCTTCACGAGAGCCAGTTGAATTATGGGAAGCAGGAGCTGGAAGCCATCTTGAATGTAAGTGGTGCTGTTGCTTGCCTCCAAGTAAACGTTTGTAATGAATGGAGTGATGCAGTCAGAGATTCCACCGTCGGCTGCTGTTGCAGGATCTGCTTGTGCCGGTTCATCATTCCCTGTCCTGCTTCCCAACTGCAAAGTCAAAAAGACAAACATCAACACATCATTCAAAATCAATCAGCTCAATATCAATCAGTCAAAAAATAATAATTGGTCAGAGGATATCCAATCTGCCAAAATTAAATAATAAATGATTAATAAAAAAATTAATTAAAATCAGCAAAAATCATTAACAATCAGCCAAATATCAATCAATAGGTTGATTGTCAATATATTTTACTTGTGAGTAAAATTTTTTAAATTAAGGTCCATAATAAATAGAAATTGTATTGTATTGCGACGTACTTGACACGTTCTATAGGCCAACACAAAAACCCAACCATGTCAATTCAACAGAATAAAAAGTGTGTCACAGTCTTACCAACTCTTGAAAATGTAACAGAAGTACAATTTGAAAGAATGCCTTCTATATGACAACATTTTCACCGAAAACATTATTAAGTAAACTTACAGCAGTAGCCGTAAGACATTTGGTGAACTTTGACGACTGAAACCCAACTTCCAGACACACTGCTCTTGCAAGTCTAGAAAAATATATTAATTAAGGAACAATTCTTAATCATAGTAATATCAATTTGTTTACCTAGTGCCTCAAAAGTAATCCTGACTTTAAAAATATTAAACCAATAACAATAATAATTTTCATTAAATTTCGAAATGACAAACTGTAGTAGGAGTTAAAACATAGTATGAACAGATGATAACAAGTTACTACCTTAGAATTTAACTGTTGGCAGCCATGCAAGAGGCCCGTGACATTATACATTTGGTTTAACAATGCCGCCGCCTAGCGAATGAAGGACTAGCCAACCTTATGGTGGATATGCAAATCAAACTCACTTTATTAGTTCTGTAAGACCCCAGGTGGGGTGCATTCATTACACTAAGGCCCCCTTGAAACGAATGGTTTCAGCTGATGAAGGAATAGGAGATAAGAGAAGACCAACAATCAGAAACACTTGTAAAGCATGCCTAACAGGACAAACCATTCAGAGGTGCTCTCAGTACACTAAACTGCAAGAAGAATGTTTGAGAGAAGAGATGGAAGAGGATGCCAGTTGGAATTGGAGAGCAACAGGATAAGAGACAACTTCACAAAGAATGACAAGGTACCCTGCACTGTTGGGAAAAAATTATATTATTTATTACTATAAAAAGTTAAGAAGTAGCTATTATTAATTCACATCCAATAACCACCAATCTTTGAAGAAACGTGCATCACTGTTTGAAATGAAGGAAGCTGTTTGTTCATGAAGAACACATGTATCTGGAGATATTTAAAATGAGAGTCTGCTTCTGCCATGCTCAACAAGCTGTATGGAATCAACTCAACCATCACTGCATGGCCAGTTGGTCACCTATATGTTTCTGGATTAACTAGCACGTCCAGGATTTCCAAGTGCTTCATCTGTAAACCAACAGACTTGGAGAATCCGATTCGAAGCAACATGGCATAATTAGTCAAGAATCTTGGGGTATACATGATTCCTTGCCATAGATCACTACCTCAAATAGTTAACAACAAGCCTTCAATTTTTTAAAGAGTTCAATTGATCACAAGTAGCTGCCATCGTTTGAACTTTTTCTGATCTTGTCATATATACACTTAGCAACATCAGATATTGAACACTGTACATGTTTCAACATGTTAAATATTATAAATAAATTTCATCAAAGCAACCTGAAAGAAATTAAACAAAATAATTAACCCTTTTATTCCTTCTGCCCGTTTTGCATATGCAGCAACTTCACGTGGGTTTTCGAGAAGAACAACCTGTGCAATTTGGTGAAACAACTCCACCGAGCAGAGTGTCAAGTCATGCAACGACTGAAGGGCCCTCTGGTGAATATCCTGAAACAGAAACTAGCTCATGCACTCTAAGGACTGCTGCAAGTAAGTATGTAAGAAACATCATGATAATCAATGTTTTAATGATTCAATAAAGCAGCATATAATTTTTTCGGCGGTTTGGCCATACACCTGAAAACGTCTCTCCATGAATCTGCAAATTTTCTTAGCTGCATGAACTTTTCACAAACATTTCAAAACTTATTTTCTGCCGAGTTTACGCTGGGAGCGCTTATAATCACTTATCTTGGAGAAACACTATCTAAATGCTTTAAATGAATGAACGAATGATTGACTATGAATGAATGAACGAATGATTGAGCCCTGTTTCTGACGTCATCAACTACATTAATCCGATTGTGACTCAAAACTCAACTATATGAATCTGATTACCAGTGATAACTTGCCTTTGCTCTCTCTGACCTTTAAGAGATCAACTGGGCCTCTAATTAAGAAATTATGAATACAAACCAAACTATTATGTCTTGAAGTATTATAAGGGCATTATCAAACTGTTAACTGTCCCTAATCTCCTTCCAAGTCGCAGCCACAAGAGTAATCTTCCAATTTGTTGCTCATGTTCTCATTTAATACAAAATACAAATTTAAATATAGGTGATAATTCGATCCTCCAATAACTAGGAGACTATTGCACTCCTCTTCATCTTCAGTAAATCAGTATATTATGCAATTGCACCTAATAATAATTTTGAAGAGGTAAGGTAAAGGGTAAGGTAAGCTTTATTAAATGCCCCACCAATCACCATTAATCCTCGAATGGATCCACCTGTGATTGAAGAATCTTTAGGCTGAAACTACAATACAAGCAGTCCATCAACTGGACAAGAAAGCATTACATGCCTTGATAGCAACCTCACATGATAATGTATTGGGATTCAATTTCACATGATGCATTGAGAATTAAGTTCACATTATTTACTGGGATTCAATTTCACATGATTAACTGGGATTTAATTTCACATGATGCTTTGAGAATTAATTTCACATTATTTACTGGGATTTAATTTCACAAGATGCACTGTGATTTAAACTCCAACCTCAGAGGTGAGAGAACACAACACAGCTGAAGTTGATGTCCATACCAACCTGTAAATGGAGGTTTCATGAAATAATTATGTCCATGCTCAACAGATTATGTCTCCCACCCATTACGCCAAAGGTAATAGCCTCTGCTTTAATTAACCTGTACCTCCCCAATGTGCATACCTTAGCCAAGATGTTGGCTTCATTCTGCTGATTCTGTTCACACGTGGTAAGCCACTGCCGTGTTCGCAGTTGTGCCTAAGTTTGCACAAAGTTATTAAGAGATTATAAATCAGAGCAAATGAACATAGTAATTGCATCACACACAAAAAAAGCACAGTACAGTAAAACATAATAGCTTAACAAAATTATGTAATAGATGGATCAATAAAAAAAAGAAAGATAACCCTAAGGGATCCCACTAGCTGGGCCTACCTTTACACAGGAAAGTTTAAATAACAGCAGGTCAACAAAATATAGGAGTCTTTTGCACAAAGTCATTAAGAGATTATAAATCAGACCACACATCCGATCATGATGTCAGAATATGCACTTTTTATATCCCATTTCATGTCCCTCAGCCTGCATACAACAGATCCCACTCCTGGACAAATGCATAGATCTCACAACTTACTGCATACAATGCTGATATACAATCACAAACCCCATTGACAGAGGCAAATGTGCATAACACTTGCTTTTACTCAATACTTGATGTCTACTCCAGCCTCAGGAGCATCACCTCTAGGCAGTGGCTCAAACACAACTACAGCAGTTCTCCAACTAGACTAAACTATATTATTTAGAAATCTATCCATAACCTAGATAAGTCATTTGGATTAGTTTATCTTTTGCTAATAAACTCGAATTAGATTATAAAATCAGTTGCATTCATCTACTTAAGAGTTTTTCTTTTGCCATGGCTGGGAGCGCTCCTAAGTAGGTTTCTTGAACAGGCCCTATATACAAATCCCAGAATGAAGGAGTTTTTAAATGGGCCTGACCAAATGCACTGCATATAATTATTGACATCATCACTGAAACACACGGAAAGCATGAATCAGTCATGCTATAGTGAGACAATAGAAAGACACAATTGATGTTTAACTTATAAATAGTAATAAAGAATTTATGTTAAATGTACCTGTAATAATTTCTGTGCAGTGACATCAACTCCAATCACATGAAGACTTTCCAAAATAAGCAGACTGAAGTCTTCATCAAACCGGTCATCCTCTGAGAAAACCATTGCAACTATTGTTATGAATTAAAACCTTTAATTATTTATAATACCAACAATATAAGTGACAGCTGCAAAAAAATAAGAATAAAATGAATGCTTTGAAATAAAATCAGAATAGAATATATGGAGAGAGCATCAATAAAGCTTACTTCATAATGAAAATTTACCCATTGCAACGAACGAATGATCGAAGGCATTTTCAACAGTGGATAGATCGTTCCTGATCGTCTGTTGATTGTCACCAGACAAACGGTTCAAGATCTTCCTTACTTTGCTCTGACTCATGCTAGATGTCATCTGCAAAACCTCCAGATTAGGAATATCTATTGAAAAAAAAAACAACGTCCAAATGGATGAAGCTCCAATGCTGGCAATAAAGATGGCAAAGTTAATGATAATTAATTATATTTAAATGAACATAAATGTCATTAAGGCAACATTTTCAGTAATGCTGACTAAATTCATTTGAGTTTGGTGGTGGCAATCCAATTATGGAGGTCATAATAAACAGAATTTAAATGTGGTGGAGAAGGATTTGGAGGAGGAAGTGGAGGTGGAGAAAGTGTAGAAGGAAGAGGAGAGGGTGGAGAAAGAGGAGAAATAGGTGGATGTGGAGGAAGAGGTGGAGAAGAAGTTGCATGAGGAGGAAGAGGTGGAGAAATAGGTGGAAGAAGTGGAGGAGATAGAGGAAGGTGGTTGAGGACATTTCAAAAGTTCTATCAAATAAACCATGTGGCAATGGTTATAACAACAAGGATGATAATAGCGAAAGCGATACATCTGATACTGACACAATACCAATATGATAATTACAACAACATAAATGACACTGATGATGACAATTAAAAAAATACACAGCAACGTGATGGGATATCAACACTGACCAGCATTGTCTGTGGTCAGAGGATGGACTTTGAGAGCAGCCAGCTGGATTACCGGCAGCAACAGGTGGTAGCCATCCTGAAGACACGAACTACAGTTGCTTGCCTCCAGAGTCAGATTCGTTATCAATGACATCACCATGTCACCAGACTCCATCGACTACATCAGCACAATGAAGAGTATGAAGAGTAAGTTGAAGAGTAAGTTGGCATTGACAATGAAGAGTAAGTCAGTAACTTTAAGTGGTCATAACCAATGTTCACTCTGAGCTGTGCACATGTGGAGCCAGCAAGAATTTAATGTGCACATAAAAAATAAGAGTCACAATTTCTTTTACGAAACTGCGTGAATAGAGTCTCTTAGCCGGCTGCCGTCTACCTTGCTCCAGAAACTTTGCTTCCTTGGCTAATATGTCACCTTATTTATGGATTTTTAGGTTACCAGAGCTTATCACCATATGTAGACTTCGTCATAATTTAGCTATCATCGCATTCAGCTTGGACTAGTGCACAAAAGCGTAAACCATTCATAAAATGTTGCACGTACAAATTTTTTTGCACACAATCTCCAAGAATTAAATGGAACATTGATCATAACTGTAATATAATACAGAGTGGCATGGAAAACAAATTGTAATACAAGGATAAAGGGTTGAAATAAAAGTTTTACCTGTTAGCCATTACATTAATAAACCATAAAAGAAGTGATGACCTATCAGTTAAGATGTAATAATTAAAGTCTTTATTTGCATACCTCAAGCTGATTCAAGCATTCGGTAAAGAGTCTGGTCTCAATCCAGATCTCTGTACACAGCACTTTGGTCAGCCTATGGTCAAATAAGAAGAAATTTTAAAAGTTTTTCCAAAACCAAAATATAAAATAAAAACTACCCAATCTGGCAGAGCAATAGTAGCTCTATATTTTCACATCTCTTAATTATGCCCCCAACTTTTCAAAACCTTGTTACACCTCTGATTTTCACATCTCTTACTGCCCATAGAAAAGATGATGCTCATATAAGAGCTTAATATATTAAAACTATATTTATGCATATGTAGATACAAGAAATTCATCTAAAATACATGTCCTAAAGAAATTTTCTGCCACTCACCCAGCTAAGCTAAGGGCTCGGAATTTATAGGACAAGAGAGGAGTAGAGAAATCGACAAGTAGCAGCTGAGCGATTTTGTGGAACTGAGCAATACCAGTTGCTGTGAAATCAGCCAGCATCAGTATTGCCATCTTATGAACATCCTAAAACCAAACACTCCATATTTGCGATCACACAAAATAAACTTGTACATTTTTTATTTATTGAAAAACACTTGATGGCCATTTTCAAAATTCATGGTTTATCACAAAGGTAGTGACAAAGAAAAATACACAATGGCTATATAATATACATCACATACAGTCCTTTGAGAGCCAAGATCTACAGGAAAGTTCTTTGTTCCCAAATTAGATGATACTCAAGCTGATTTAAGCATTTTCTCGTGTCTATAGAATGCAAACGTGCACAAGTATATTGCCAAACAACTTATTAACCACAAGATGCTGTGGCATATAACTCAACTTCTAAAAAATGAAAAATTTTCACTGCAAAAAATGTTGAGTAGCCAGTTGTAAAGAAGCTATTATTGGAAGAAGACACAATAAGCTGTAATATGAATATCATCACTAACACTACAGTTGTTTTCAAAGTCTTTAGTTATAATATTTGTCAGTAGCACTAACCTCAGCAAGATATTTCTTGTCTTGAACATTATCCTGGAGACAAGAAGTCAACCACTTAGTTGTATTTTCTTGTACCTACAAGCACATCCAACAAGAAAAAATTATGAACAAAATACTTCCTTGATTTCTTCTGAAAATAAAAAAACAATGGTTACAAATGAATTAATATTATAATAATAGCAATGTTAATTTATTGAAAACTACAATTTATACGTGACTCTGAGAAGCAACTTTGGAGAGGCTCCACAATGATGCTCCAAATAAACCAAGACTCTTCTGATATGCAGTGTGCAAATGCAACAATGTAAATGCAAAGTAATGACTGGTAAACATTATTTAGTGTTTTTTCGAAGTGTCTCTTACAGTGAAAAGTTTCTGCAGATTGGTGGTGAGGCTGAGCTGACTCACAAAGTCTTTGACCAACTGACAGAAATCGTGCTCTGTGTTACCAACTGGAAACAAACCAACAACAAGAGCAGATTCGCTTAAACTACTCTAGTACACTTAGTCAGTAGCAACAGCCATTTATTCATAGTCACGTCTGGACTTTGACTCCTTATGCACATCAAGAAAGGCTGACCAACCCAACACTGGTTATTGCTAAGTTATTGGTGAATCTTATAACTTAACATAGACTATTTCTCTCTCTGTTTTGGTAACCTCACCCAAAAAACAAACTTATTTTTTGGTCTGATTTTGACAAACCAACATAGAGGCATTGTGCATTACATCACTGCAAACAATCTAATGTAATTGAACATAATCAAATGGCTTCATAAGCATCAACTGACAGTCGCCTTAAATGAAATTGTACTAGAAACTCAGAAACCACTGAAGAAACTGTATCAAATATGCCAAAGAATTCTGTACCACATTTTAGCAGAGCATAACAGGAATGGGAACTTAGATGTCTACTAGAGGAAATACTAGAACCGACTTCCCAACATATTAATATTTTAGTCTCCTATTATTGTTTTCCATTCAATTTTCCTTCTTTCTAAGCAAATACAAAGACTTAAATAGAGCAAATGTAATGTCATGCAACGCAATTGTAGTGCAAAGCAGTAAACTGAAAGGTCACGTAATGCACTGGGAGTGCATCTAAATAGTTTACCATACTAGAGGTGCCTTACAAATGTTTATATACAATACAACAAAGAGTGAAGTACTTCGATTAATATCACTAAAAGCGAGGTACTTATAAAATTATCATTAACAGTGAAGTACTTTAATAATAATCATTAACAGCAAAGTACTTGACTATTATTTTTATTATTATGAATACTGCCAAGCATATGAATTAATTTAAGTCAACTTCCAATTAGTATGACTAAATATAAATAGAATGTGGTTTAAGGGTGATTCACAAATGTCAAATAATATGCAAATGTTGCAAATAGAATTTCAACTATCTACACAAAATAATACTAAAACAGCTGGAATCAACATTGAAGACAAAGTAACCTAAAACTGGTGGTGACAATGAACAAATTCAGAAAGATGTACTTACAGCTTGCCTCCCAGTCCATGCCACCAAGATCTGATGCATCCCTGATCAGTGTAAGGTCTGTTTTGATGGCAAGCAGATGGTCTCCTGACAGTCTGCCCACCTGTTTATCCAACTTCTCCTGACTGACTTGCGACAGATCCGTAAGGGCCTCAAAATGAGCCAAACCTAGAACGAGAACAATCTTTGAAGAGGTTTGAGACCACAGAGTATATTGCTTTAACGTACACAAACTCTAAGAGTGTTAAAAATTAGATGTGTAGCGTAATTGGTGCCCTGCGTGGCTGCCGACGGTTACATTTAACTCCTGTAATAACAAATCATCATTCGCTCACACTGTTCTTGTAATCCGTTTGAAATTAAACGAAGATTATTAATATTATTATTTAACACTGGCACTATAAGCAGACAGTTAGAATTTAACTCAACCCAACACATCACAAAACAACTTCATGTACGATATGTATAATAATAGTACTTTCATTTACTGACAGAACACTTGGTTGACACCACACAACCCATTACAAAGAGAGACAGTTAAACTGAAGACAATATATGACCCAAGATTTCAATTTAAATGGATGCCTGGCACACAGATATCAATGTCGTCGGGATGGCTTAAGACACCGAAATACAATCCTTGAAATAAAGTTGTTATCATCCCTAAGCAGCATCTGGAAGTTATGGGGCCTGGATCTAAAATCATGACCCAAACAAGATGCTGTAGCACCTGTGCATGTATTAAATGCAGAGTTAATATTGTAGTATCAAAAGAAAACTCAAAAGTGACCACAGTTCCATCATACAAAGCCATCCTGATTTTCTATGACCACTCAAAGCTCTCATTATATTATGCAGCAAAGACCCTAAATCCTGATGAATTGTTTCATTTCCATGAGATTTATAGTAATTAAATTACAATAATATTAATAAAATAGAATTAATAAATGTCTAACTAAAGAAATTATAAATGCCAGATAAAAGGCCTGTTATGCAATCATCATTTACCTGATCCCATCGGTTTAACACTTTAACAGTAAGCGCGTACTAAGAGAGCGACTGGAAATCAATGCAGCTCATCGTTGAAGGGTTAAATAACGTACACAAACTCTAAGAGATCTCAATAAGGTAAGACATCATTTAAGACAAAGTTGACCTACCCTGACAGTCATCAAAACATTTCCTCAGCATCTGAGCTTTGCCTTTCTCCTTACCCTTTTTAACAGATCTACCCTTCTTCTGAAATTCAAACAATAGCCAGTTATAAAAAAAGCAATCTATTGTCCTTCATCGTTATTCTTCCTGTCAAGTGGCACAGTGGCCGATCGGCTAGATCCGTAAGACCGTAACGTTCAGTGGGCAATGAGCGAGTGGGTTCGACCCTCGTCCACAGTGTCACTGTGTAGGGAACTTGAGCAAGTCCTTCATGCACAATTGCTCTGCAGTACAACTGCAATTGTGCCGCCAAGGCATGTGAACTTCTGAGCCAAAAAAATGTTGGTAGAAGGGCGGTACCAAATTTCGATAATAAATAAATAAATAAATAGATAGATAGATAGATAGATAGATAAATAAATAAATGTTGTCGTTTGGCCAAACAACAAAAGCAGCAACATCAAGTACATCAATTGCAATCCTGGTGGCACAGCAGTTGATTGCTAATGAGTCAGTCTCTAACTTCTGTGTTAGTTGAAGTCCAGGTGTATCATGTACACCTGGCAATGCATTGCCAAACCACGAAATTAGGGCATATGTGCAAGTGAAAATAGGGCATATGCAAGTGAAATTAGGGCATATATGCAAGTGAAAGATCAGATTCTGTGAATATTCCATTTCTGAAATAGGACTGATTTGCATGCCAACATGCCCAATAAGTCTGCATGCTAAAGACAAACCTTTGGACTTCCAGATGGAGGTGAACCACTGGACGATGGAGACAATGGAAGCACTCCCTCATCCGGTTCATCTGCCAGTACACTCATCGTCTTCTTACCGATATTTTCCAGGACATCCAAACCAGTACTCATGACCTTTTTGCCCTTGAAACATAAGCGCAAAGTCAAGCAATAACAGATAAAGTTTCATAATTAAATACGTGTAACAAATTTCTATGTCAAATACGTAAATCAACAACCGAATCTACACCAAAAGTGATGCCGAAATCTTCAAAAACAAAATGCCAGTCAGTCCACTGATACATATGTAGCTCTACTAAGAAAAAATAAAAGGTTGAAACCCTGAGGTTCATATTGATTTCTATTAAAAGCAGTTATTCATATTGTGCCCACAGATTGGTGAATGTTCATGGCAAGGAATTAAATCTAAACCAATATCATTTACATGGACAAGTGTAGTGTCAGTTACAATAGTAAGTACCTAATTGACACATACTTAACCATTTTCATGACTGAAACTAAAGAGTAGCAAGTCTCTAAATGTCAGTATACACGAGAAAGCCTCGAAGGTTGGAACAGGCAAAATCTTTTTTGAATTTGCACTGGATTAGAAATGAATGAACAACTGAAGGGATAGGAGATTAAGGTGCCAGACATACTTGACACTTGAAGCAGAATATTGCATTCTTTACAATGTATTTTTGTTCAATCTTTGCTGAATAATTAGGCAAAAACTGCATATTTCTATCAAACATTATAATAGAGCACCAATTTTTGACAGTGCAGGTCTTGCTTTTGAGAAATCACATAACAAAGTCTACCATGACCCAACCTAATACTGTGTGCCCAGAGGTTGTGGACGCCTATACTATGTTAAACTGGAATGTATCCATATGCCTTTGAGGTTGCAAAGAATCTCCTTATAAACTGCGATGATGAGTACTACCCTGAACGTCTCAGAGTAGATATCTTGAAGGAGGCTATATCAAATCGTTTTGATTGATGATTTAGTAAAATGCAAAATAATCAATGCATGCAACCTCAAATCAGATCTTCAAGGGACATATGCAAAATTAGGTTTGCGTTAAAAGGCCTCGTAACAAGTTCAAAATAAAAAATAAAATTACTTATTCAGCAAAACTCAATGTCAACAACTCACAATTTGCTAACTAACACAAGAAGGAAATACAAACAGCAAAGGCTCACTATGACCCAGTATATGCCTCCACATTGCATTTCTCTGCAAATTAACTTTTCTGGCTATTTCATGATTTTCACAGACATAGACACATATTCCTTCTCATATACCAGAGTTATTCACAAACCAAAAGAATAGAAGAGACAATAATCAATATTCATACCGTCTGTTGAACAGCTCCTGTAAATGATGACAAGCCCCATCCAGAGAACCACGACTGTTCTGGTGAACTCTGACCTTTGGATGACCGTGCCTTCTTCTTCTCCGTCTGAATACCAGTCGTATCAACGTGGTCGCTCTTGCCACCTGCTTCGTCATGCTCTGCCATCTCCTTCTCTTTCTTCCCTTGCAACGCAGCATCAGCAGCTGCAAGACAGGCTCCCTGGTTGTCACTAGTTGCTGAAGTAATGGCATCCTTCTTATCTTCAATGACGTCCTGGGTTTCAGTCTGAACGTTGGGTGTCGAATCATCAGTTGCATTCTCAGTCAAGGTGGAAGGCTGGAGTTGGTTCAGCACATTAGATCCCCATGAACCAAGGCTGGAGTCTAAAACATTCTCTTTTTCCTTCGGCTGCTGGACTGAACTGTTGTCTGAAGAGGATCCAGGTTCTTCTGGCTCGACTAAACTTGATTCCACCGTTTCCAGGACATGATAGAAACTATCACCTGGCATAAGCAATTATAAACACTAAATTATAAGTATTCGTTTATTGAAAAATATGGAACGTCACACCACAAACCATTACACTATATGAATTGCTTAGTAACATCTACAGTCTAGATATGCAATCACTTGTTTCAACAATAATAATCTTCTCACACACAAACACAGTAAAACCAATCGTGTGGCACAGTGGCCAATCGGTTAGAGCGGTCAGCCTGTAACGTTAAGTGTGCGCTGAGTGAGCGGGTTCGACCCTCATCCGGGGAGTCACTGTGTAGGGACCTTGAGCAAGTCCTTCGCGCACATTTGCTCTGCAGTACAACAGCAATTGCGCCGTCGAGGCATGTGTGCACTTCTGAGCAAAAAATGTTGGAAGAAGGGCAGTATCAAATTTCGGTAATAAAAAATAACCTTGGCATTAAATTCGTGGCTTTTTAAAATATACATAGTCTGGGCTAAGTTTCTGCATAAGAAAGTTATTAAAGATTAAAGACTCCTATTGTCAAATCATTGGATCTTACCAATTCCAAATGAAAAAGCTTAAAGCGGTTTCAAACCAGAAAATTTTAGCCTAATAGTACATGCATGTAAATTCAGGAAGAATTGCTTACCCACTTGGTTCAGCACATTAGATCCCCATGAACCAATGCTATTCCAACCCCAACTTCCTTTCTTCTGCAAAACAAAACAGTGTCTATTGTAATAAATTATAAAACATACACATGACATCCTCAGAACTTCCTTAATATTTTGTTGACATAATTATGAGAAAGTTGATATCCCACAGTTTATTTGTGATAAGCTGATGCAAAATTAGCATTTAATTCAATCCAGAAGCCAGACCTGACTGTATACATATGCTCTCTTCTTTCAAGAGACCATATAGTTTTATTGATGGGACTAAACCTGTCAATGGGACTGGCAACTTAGAATGTAAATCAAGGTCTTCAGGTTGCTTAGTTTAATTATTTAAGGGAGATGAGTTATGGCCAAAACTCAGTCAGCCACAGGCAGGCTACATAGACCAGGGACTGCTACTAGATTAGGAAAATAAGGGTCTAGGAGGCACATAATGAAATGCACTTGCCAACCAAACTGAGTTTAAGCCAGCTTGACTGTCTGTGGTAGTCAGGCCAGAAGAAGGTTTGCCTGAGAGCATGGCCAGCCCAAAGAATGGCAAAAGAGAAAGGATATATAAACAGTAAGAAACGCATTCTGTCTCCAGTTCCAACTCCATAAGAGTATATGCACCAGAATATTCAAACATCTATGTGGTAAACTGCTTAGGCACAAAATCTACAACCATAATGGAAAATTACACAATCTTCACAGAGTCACTTAGAGTTGCCACTTTATTACAATCGCATATCATTCAGAATTGACTACAATCTCTTAAATAACCTCCAGAAGAAAACTGTCTTGCAGCTTGAGGTGTACACACTGATACAGCAGACTGAAGCTGAAAAATCTTAGAAGTTTACTGTAAAAAATAAATTCCCAAAAAACATGAAATTTAGTGATAATATTTATCTGAAAAAATTAAAATCAAGGAATCATTTTCGTCTAATAAATATAATAATTTTTTTAAAGATAATGAGAAAAATTAAACTACATCAAACTAAAGAAAGTTGTAAGTTTCTTTTACAATAATCTTCATTTAATTTCAAACTGACAACCTGCATGCAGTATGATTACAAACATATAATGAATGAAAGATGACCAGTCATCACTGAAGTTCATAAAATAAAATAAAAATAAAGTGGCAACTCTAGGTGACTCTGTGAAGATTGTGTAATTTTCCATTACGGTTGTAGATTTTGTACCAAACCAGTTGACCACATAATCACAGAGTCCCTTAGAGTTGCCACTTTATTTATATTTATATTTTATATTTTTATATTCATTCATAATAAATGAATGATGACTAGTCAATTTAGCAATAGGTGGACACACAAGGTGGTCATAACATCACACATATAATCTAGTCAACACCACCGCCGACTAGTCAACCATACGAGGGATTCAGGAATCGAATTCAGTCCCTCAACTCTGTATGTTATCCATTACCCCATGCCCCAATGCAGTTGTCTACTGCAAGGCAGATAGTAAGGTCGCCCTGTTTACACTGCAATGTCTTAACATCCCAGAATCCATCACTTGTGTGGCACGGTGGCTGATCAGTTAGAGCGGCGGTCGGCCATAACACTCAGTGTGCGCTGAGTGAGCGGTACAGTACGCATCAGTCACTGTGTAGGGACCTTGAGCAAGTCCTTCACGCACAATTGCTTTGCAGTAAAGCTGCAATTGCGCTGCCACGGAGCATGTGTGGGCACTTCTGAACAAAAAATGTTGGAAGAACGGCAATATCAAAATTTCAGAATAAAACTTCAAATTATAATTTAAGAACCCAAATTACAATTGCGAACTGTTTCAGATATTTTACCTTTGACTTGTCAGAATCTTTTCCATCAGGATTTTCTTTCCCATGACCTTTAACCCGATCTTCGTCAGTCACAGCTGAACTGGCAGCAGCAGCATCTTCTGTCAATTCTTTGGACAATAACTCAGGTGTCTGTCTAACAAGCTCTTCTTCCTCATGATCTTTGACCTGACCTTCTTCGGCAGCGACACCTGAACTGGCAGCGACGTCTTTCTTCAGTTCTCCAGCAGTCTCCAGGTCTGTTGTTCCAGGTGGAATTGCCTCAGTCACTGGTACAAGAAGTCCCTCTTCCTTGACATTTCCTTCCTTGCTTTTAGTCACCTTGGAATCCGGTACATGAATTGAAGAAGTTGTGATGTCATCAGCCAAAACAGTCACTACCGTGGCAATGGGATCCATGACAACAGCATCGGCAGCAGCAGCTGAGGCTGTAACCACCTTCTCGCTTGTAGCAGTGGCCAGCACTACTTTGTCACTTACATCAACTGTGGTCTCTGCTGAAGCTGTTTGAATGGCTTGACCTCTGTCACCAGCAACCAATTTCTTACCAGTCTGTTTTCCTCCTTTCACTCCAGGTGACCTCACATCTTTGCTATTTCTCCCAATTTCCTTCCCACCTGGAGTTTTACTGGTCTTTTCCAGCAATTTGCTTGCATTGCCCATTTCCTTTTCACCAGTGTTCTTTTCAATAACTTTGGTCGCTGCCTTCCTTACATCTTTATTTCCTGCTTCCTTTCCACCAGGATTCTTTCCACTAGCTACAGGAGACTCCTCCTTTTTGCCTATATTTCCAACTTCTTTTCCACCAGCAGGCTTTCCAGTGGTTCCAGGTGAAACAGTAGCCTTGCTTCCAATAGCCTCTTTCTCCTTCCTACTTGGAGCTTTTGTGCTTGCTACAGATGATATTTCATCCTTTTGTTTACTCACTGGCTCTTTTTCACTAGAAGTTGTTTTGGGCATGGCATCATCTTTCTTAGCAGTAGATTCTCCCTGTTTTGTCTTTACATTTCCAACATCTGTAGGTTTTTCAGCAACTACTTTGTCTTCTTTCGGCTTTTCCTCTTTCACAGGACTTTTACTCTCTGGCTGTTTTTCCCTAGAAGGTGTTTGGGGCACGATATCATCTGTCGTAGCAGTGGATTCTTCCTGGTTTGCCTTTAAATTTTCACTACCTGCTAATTTCTCTGCACCCACTCTATCTTCTTTCGGCTTTTCCTCTTCCACACGATCCTTCACTGATTCCACTTGTGAGGAATCCACGGCCATGAGGACATCATCAAATTCCGATACAACATCATAGTCATTTGCATCTTCAATATCACATTCGTCAGTGACTGCAGCAGAAAACAACCTCAAATTACTTACACATGTTACTTTTCATTGAGCAGTCTCATTTTAAAGCACTTGTTCTAAGATCCTTCTATAGTTCAAATCATTTTTCATACCCTCATAAGACCTGGGCCCGTGTGCACGAACTCCCTTTAGTTGGTCATAAGTCCAAGTCCGGACCAGTTTTTGCTGTAAACCCAACTAGAGAACTAGATCAGCGTACACGGAGACGCCTAAGTTCTCTAAAAACTGACCAGCGCTAGTCCACCTGGCAGGCAGGCAGGCGTAAACCCACTAGTCAGGCTTAGTGAAGTAAAATGGCGGCTGCCGTCTCGATCGGTCCACTTCGACGAAGTTTCAGACTTCAAGGAGAGTTTAAGAGAGATCATAGTTCACTCTGTTATTGTCGGCTGATAAACCTAATTATGTTCAACGTTTTCGCCATCACAAAATGATAATAATAACGGTGATCCTAGTTTAATCGGGAGTTTTAACACTGGTTGAAACATCGCATCGCCGAACACACGGCCTTCAGAGTGCACTGGTCGAGCTAACTTTTCCCACATGCAAGTTAAATAATAGTTGAGTAAGGCAATCTTAATCTATGCATAGTAATTATTGCAAAGGAGTAATATTGCGATAACAGTGAGATTTGTGTTTTAAATCATCTGTTAATTAAAACAATGAGCACAATAAATTTAATTGCCATATCAAGTCCGAATATAGCCCATCAATAGCGTGCGCATGCACAACTAGCCATAATCGCACGAGCCATTGACGCTGGGTTTTCCCATGCCCATCCAAGTCTCTGACCTGTTAGTCTGGTAGTCGTGCACGCCATTTTCCCATAGTCTGAAAAATCAACCTACGAAGTCCGTCTTTGGGCGCAAAGCTGGACTTGACTTACGACCGCTTTAAAAGCCTTTGTGCACGCGGCCCCTGGTGAATATTCATAGGAATGACATAAAGATATACTTAATTGCCTACTCTCCATGGTACTTTCTCCAAATTCTCCTGCACAGGCTTATTACAATCTTCAATGTACAATTGTATATCCAATCGGCTATGATGGTTGACTGATCGACTGCGGTGTCATCCGACTGATCATTCTAATGCAGAATAAACTCAGTAACTACAAATATATTTGAACTCTCTGGTTCTAGGTTTGTGTACCAGAATTATTCATCATCTCAGCCAAAGATTCTGAACATTTAAAGGGTCTTAAGTTCACATCAGGCCCATCCTCCTTATGTACCGTCGAGCCTGAGCCACACGGACCTTGGACCCAACTGTGACCCGAGTATTTCCGGAGGACAACTGATGCGGGCCATTGGAGTGACCACCACCAATAGTCTCTGGTGGCTGTTCAATCTACCAACTGATACATGATTGCTTTTTCTACGTCTTCCTTGGGCCTCGACAGATAGACAGACGTGCGTCATCTCCACCGGTGAGCCTGCTTATCTGCAGCGTCCTCAAGCGTGCGAACACTGTCACCAGTTGTCACACTATCCTATTGACTCACCTATTCTCAGAGACACTGAACATCCATGCCGTCTGTCAGCTGTCAATGGGAATCTGACGGTTGGTTGGTTCCCTATGTGTCTATGACCCTTACAGCTCAAAGTGAATTTTTGGCTATGCTCATATTTTCATCCCATAATGACACTTAACATCACATAAGCTAGCACAGAGATGCCTCTGTGTAGACATCTTGTAGGGGTGACATATATTATATATATATATATATATATGTAAAGTCACATTATACCTGCCATAACTTTTCATTCATAATGATTTGTTAGCTCCAGTTAGGATGCACTATAATCCAGAACCGCTGTCATAATCAAAGCATGTGGCAAGGGGAAGAATGTGCATTTATGTTCATAAATACATACAAATACACACACGTACAGATGTGAGCATTACACACATTGCCCAATAACCTATGTTGCACATCTATGAATGCAGCCAATTACAGAATGGTAGTTGAGCTAAGAAGATTCAGGTTTGCAACACAGGATAGCATTTCTCAAAACATGCCAGTAAAGCTAGATCTCCTGATAAAACAATCTTGCCTTTTGCAAAGGCTTGGTACTCACAACAATGCAGAACTTCTGCATTAATACTAAGGTCATTGTTAAAAAATAGCAGAATGTTTCAACGGTGATTCATGATTTGTCAAGATAAGGCTATTTATAGATGAGCTATTTTTAGATTTAGATTCAAAGAATAACCTTCTGCAATTAATCGATCAATCTCTTCATCTGTGATCTCCGTGACATCTGCACGGTCATCCATAATTGAATCTGCAACACATCAGCTGAAAGTCGTAAGCGTAGTGCAGAGATTAATGAATCTTGTCACAGTTTCCACAAATGTTATTGTAACGGTGTTGTGTGACAGTCACAATAGATAACAGGAAGACGTCTGGACGAATCAACAAGGTGGAACACCGTAATGATATCCCAAAATATCTCACATCATTTCACCCTAGTCCGCTCAACTGCACCAACAGTTGACTATAAGAACTATACATATATATGATGTTGACTTGCTTTCTAACCGCTCAAACAACATTCTCGGCCTAATTAAAACTTTTATGATTGCGCAACGTAATTTTTGCATCTTTCTTCTTTCTGTCGCTCAGACGAAGGGTAAACACTGCCAATACTGTATATATTCTCTATTTTTAATCTCGCTTTGAATATGAATGGTCGCTCATAGTTTACCTTAGACACCGCGAAACTATTAGCATGTCATTAATTTGCAGAGGAAATGTTTCACGGCTATATTTTAAGTTTCAACGGGTTACCTGAAATTCTGTTTTCGTCAAAAAACTACCGACCGTGACCAGTTTAGTTGACCAACAACAAGACAACAAAACACCGATTACATAGTTTACATACCGCACCTATTGCGCACATATCAGCCGCACGGTGTCGCGCGATTACTGACAGAATGGCGCAATTTAAAAAAAGTAGAGAGGAGCTTTCATATGCTGTGGATATTTATTTTTAAGTGCCACGTTTCCTGTAGTTGCAACATGTAGCTTACAAAAAGGGTGCAGATATTTAATGACTGTATGCATAAAAATAAGCAGCGCTGCCATCTTTACGACTCGTATAATGATCATATTTCACTAGATGGCGCAAAGTCGCGAGTCGCGACTTGTTAAAGGTCGAGGTCGTAAGAGGATCACTGGTCGGAGGTGTGTTACTTGTTTTTACAGGCGTTCAAAAGTGAGCTACTAGTTGAACTTTCCGAACGGGAGTTGACGTTCGTCTGGAGTTCGTCTGAATACGACATAACTGAACGTTAGGTTCGGTATATCGGTTCCTCAAACCCGAGGAACATTAAAGTTCCTGGGACGGTGTGGTAAGAGTTCGATAAACCTTAGTGTTCTAACAAATTGATATGTTTAGGAGGTCGTCTACCATTTATAAATTCGAAACCAATTTTTACTTTTTACCTCGTTTAAAATTGGTCAAGCCAGTTGTACAAATAAACGTTTAGCAGTGATTCAACTGATGGAAAAGTGTTAGGTCTTGGTACTTTGGGCTGGTCCGCAGAACTCATGCATGAAATAGGTCGAGGCATTATCGAGCTTTAGGTCAAGGACACTTGTTTAAAACACTTTATCCTGAAATGCACGGGATAGCAGACTACCAGAATTTACGTGGCAGTATATTTTGCAATTATTGGTTATTTAGCGGTATCACTAAACACCGAAAAGGCCGAAAAAGCATCGAAGAGGACGTACGTGAGGGACTGTTAGGGTGAGAGTAAGCATCGTAAGGGTCGGTTGGGGTTAGGGCTAAGGCTAGTGTAGTTTATCGATACAGGACTGCAAAAGTAATTTATTGGGCTTTTTATGTATCTTTGAGGACTTTTTGGTATCTTTTCAGTGTTTAGTGCTAGTGGTCATTTAGATGTTAATTTAAAGTTCAGCAGCAATACACAAGAAAATTTTACTTCTATGGCCAGACAAAAACACAAAAAATTGTAATATACGTCTTGAGGGTCGTTAGGGTCAGGTTAGCCTTTGTGAAGGTTAATGGTTTGAGTCAGGTTATGCATCATATATCAGTTGTTTAGGGTCAGAGGTAGGATTAGTGTCATTTTTTTTTAGATATATGTAAAGAACATTTGGCAATAGAAATTATTTTTCAATGCGTTGAGAGACTGAAAGATCGGCCACAGAAGCTACCTGCTATTTTTAATACAGATGGTTTATTCACAATTCTTTCAGCAGAAGAAAGCCATAAATCCACTTGCTCTCGCTTTGTTTACATATGCACATCATCTGAGCCTGTGATATTTGTTGTAAATAACATAACATAACAACTGGTTTTTATTGATCCCAACAAGTTGTACAAGTATAAATTCAAGTCTAGTTTTTTAAGGAAAAGGAGCCAATAGGGAAGAAAACTCAAAAAGGACACACGTCCCGTAGTCGGGTCACCCTAATACGACAAGTAATTATGGCAGCTGATATGACACATGAAACATGGAAAAAACAATTCTTAACTAGTTAACTACGTGCATAATGAAAATAAGTTTATATATCTATAAGTGCACACATAACCTTGATTGATCAAATATTCACTCATTCTTTTTTTTTAAATGCCAAGGTTTTTCAAGGAATGTATCTCCTCTGGTAGGTTGTTCCAAGCCTTTGGGCTGAAGTATCTAATTGAGAACATACTTGTATTAGTTCTGGAAGGATTAGCTGATACGAATCTTTCATATCAGCTTGGGACTGACCATTTTACGAAAATATTCTGACCACCAGAGGCACCAAATAATCCTTGTCGCTTTTACATTGCATTATTTCAAAATTGTGGTTGGCATCTCTTTCACTAGGAGAATTTATGTAAATCTGTGTGAGCATGACTTACTGTAGTTTTGGTCATATTCCAATGAATGCAAGAAATTCTTCAAGATTGGAGCATTTAATTATCGTGAATTAGCAAAATCATGTCAAGCTTCTTCACTATTTTGGTTGTAAATGAGAATGTTAAAAATATATTGTCGACTTTCAGGTGCGACTTCTTAGGAGCTATCTATACATATAAATAACCAATAGCAATTTAATCATAACCAAGTTATTGCTTTAATTTACAGCTTATCTATGCAGGACAAATGATAGTTCCTTACTTAAAGCCTTTCAAAAGACGGTGATAAATTTAGAATTTATTTTGTGCTGTTTGCAGCAGCTTGAGTTAAAAGTCATAATGCCATGATGCTTCAGACATGAATTTAGGTGATTTATATGACTGGGAAAGGCATGTGGTAGAGTATACGCGTAATCTGGACAATCGGCTATTATCTGCTATATTGGTATCACTAACCTACACTTGTGTGGCACGGTGACCGATTGGTTAGAGTGGTTGGCCGGTAACGCTGAGTGTGTGTGTTCGACCCTCATCCGAGGAGTCACTGTATAGCGACCTTGAGCAAGTACTTTGCTCACAATTGCTCTGCATTACAGCTGCAGCTGTGCACTTCTGAGCAAAAAAATGTTGGAAGACGAATTTCAGTTGTATTGTGTTGTATTGTAATTACGCTGATTAGAGTAATCATTAATAATTATCAAAGTTGATTAGAGTTATTTTGCTGTTTTATTATTAGAACAATTCGTTATAATTGGTAGAGGTAACAATAATCATCGCAGATATTAAAAATATTTTTATAAGTTGAGGTGATTTAACCAGATGGCAGATGGTTTAGCAATACCATTCATTTTTTGCAATATAATCATTACAAAAGGAATAAGGACCAAAATATCATGTTTTGCTTGTTCTTTTTTCTTTATTTTCATCATGTTACTTCTTGCTAGGCACCATAGAAGCATTGGTTTGTCATAAGCAAAATTTAGTGATGCCAGACAATGATGAGACTTGCAATTGTAGAGCCTTAGAGAAAAATGTTTTTGTTTGAAAATCTGTGCAAACATAGACATCCATCCATTGTATGTCAATTCACTTTTCAGCATTTGATACCAGTGCAAATACTCTCCATTTTTATCACAGATAACACAGACAGCATAACATGTGCATGCCTTGAAATAGTAGGTCTATGCAATCTGTTTTAGAAGCAAACAAATAACTAAAAAATTCTATTTAATAATCTGCTTCATAGTGCATTTTTTTGAACGTTCGTATTATGACGTGATTGTGCCCGCAGTGCGTTTGCAAGCAGTTCAATAAAGTACATACTTACTTACTATTAATCAGTATCGGATTTTCAAATAATCAGTTCAATGTGGTATTGACATACTAGGCAAAAGTGATTTCAGTATGTACAGCACTAGCATGTGGATAATTATTGTATAAGGTGCTCTAAGCTTTGCCAATCATAGGAATGCCCTCATTATTCATATTGTGAGGAAATAGATTCCATGCATACTGTGAATCCTCACATAATTCAGGTTTGTTAGACTGACTTACAATATGTAATTCGCCTCGATTTGGGGATCATCCGCACATGCTTTCTTCCTTCAAGCGAGCTACCTAATCTTCTTGATATTTTAATTTGATGAGCAGTTAATGTTAATTTCAGTTGCTTCTTGATGCCTTGTGGATTAGACATTGGATTGACTCTGGCTGATGAAAATGCAAATTAAGGCCTTCCGACTATGTAGTTTAAATTGCAAATGCAAATGGTATGCACACAGGGCGGCTTTACGTCTTGTGTTTCAAAATGACTCATCTTCTGTATGAGGCTTAAGGTTACTAACTGGACCAGGTCAACAGACAGCATTGTTTTCCATCACAGTAACTGTACAAATGTGTCTGAAAGCATGCTGCAATTGATGCAAATATATTCATGTTAAAAAGCCACGTAGATCGTACATTTCTGTATTTTGGCATGACATGTAAATTAGTGGTCCATTGACACACAATCACAGTCGCAGTGACTACACGTTAACTGGTCTGCCCTCTGCTTGGTTATATATATAATCACCGTATGCATGTCCAGAAGTTCACAAATCAAACCAAATTATTCTGTATTTAAATTTGCTCCTAAGCTTAAGAACTCCTGTTGATGTGCATTTAAAGAGGCATTACAAGAGGTTTATTGCAGACTCAACCAATATGGGGTTGACATTATGCATTGAATAACTAGCAATCTTATAGCTTATTTGAGGTTATATGGGATACTCTGTAAGGTAATCACCTATATTAGGTATGGTAACTGTTGATGATTCTCATTTCCTCTAGGTGTCTGAGTCAATCCAGCTGCAATGTTGCGTCTGAGTTCTCGGGTGCGGCAGCTGTCGCGACCCGCGGCGGACGGTCTGTATGCCACGAGGAAATGCCCCACATGTTGGACACTTCTTTCGTCTTTGAGACAGAACAGTTCCCAGGTGGCTGCTACTGAATCAAAGAACGTTGGTGTTCACGAGTACAAGCCTATCAAGAAACTGCTTGTGGCCAACAGAGGTGAAATGGTTACTCAGACTTACGGTTTTTGCATTGGTTTGGTTTTGCAGAAAATTTGTTTATTATTATTTTTATTATGTATTTCTTAACCACTGCTATTTAATGACCAAACAATGATCATGATCGATTGAATTGAGAAGTTGTGAGAACTTTCTCAAATTTCCTGTTCTATTGCCATCTCAGAGGAGACTCTTGTACTCTCCATGCTATACAGCATGCATGTAGTTTGTTATTGCCCTTTTTACAATTAGTTCAATTAGAGTGCAGATAAGCAGTTTGTTCATTAAAGAATATACTTACTTACTTACTGTAAACTTATTGCCTGCTTATTGCTTATGAATATGGTAATATATGCACTTACAATTGCAGACCTTTATATTGCAGAGCAATTGTGTGTGAGGGATTTGCTTAAGGTCCCTGCACGTTGCCTCCTGGGATCAGGATAGAAAATGTCCTTGCAGGCCGACTGCTGTAACCACTAACCAATTGACCAAGCCTAGTTATACTTATGTTATTTTTATGTAATTGTTGCCTATGAATATGGTAATAATAATGCTAATGCAGTGATGGTCATTTTGTGTTGTAGGAGAGATAGCCATTCGAGTGTTTCGTGCATGCACCGAGATGGGAATTCGAACCGTGTCCATCTATTCGGAACAGGATCGTCAGCAGATGCATCGGCTGAAGGCGGACGAGTCCTACTTGGTTGGCAAGGGTCTGCCTCCGGTCGCTGCCTACCTCAACATACCAGACATTATTCGCATTGCAGCTGTGAGACTTCTCTTTTTCTGTCTGTTTATAGTTATCTTTTCTTTGTATGTCTGTCTATCTGTTACAGATGATGCCACATTGTCCATTCAAAGTCTGACTGCATATTTTCTTTGTTTACATACTATTCCAGTCTACTGTGTAATTCTTAGCCGATCTCTAAAAGGTAATATGACTTTGTAAACTGCAAGTTTTTGATCATCATTGATTAAAATTTCTGTATCTGTCTTCATTTGGGTCTATAGGTTGCAATCTGTCGGTAACAACGACGAAGGATTACTTCTAATTTATTAATTAGTATTTATATTAGAGTAAGAGTCATTCTACGAAGATTCTGATGATTTAGACATACATAACGAGAACTGTCTTTGACTGAACCCCACAAAATGCCCTATGTGCAAGATTCAAAGGAAAAGGAATCAAAGGCAGAACAAGGCTACTGTCCAGATAAAGAATATGATATAAATGAGAACATGCAGGCCCAGATCTAGAAGTAGGCGACGGCCTACGGTGGCAAATTTTGCCATTTTTCAGAGGCGGCACTTTTATTGAATTCAATTTAATAAATAATATTTTCTTAGACCACAATATTCTAAATTATTTTCAAATATAAATATTTTTTCAATAAAATATATTTTCTCTTTTCAATAAATTATTTTAGTTCATCTGCTTCTTCTCCTTTAACATACTCAAAAAAAATCTTTATATTCGATTTCGATTCACTTTTCAGCAATTAAGTTCAACTTCCAGTTATGAGTGTCTTGTTTATAAATATCAGTGAAAAACTTAAAAGTTTTAAATAAATTGAATAAATATAGGATATTTTATTAAAATTAATTCCTTAGATGCAAAAAATTATCATAACCAAAAGGCGGATGGTAGAGGATGAAAGAGGCAGCGATTGTCTGGGTGAGATTATTAAAAAAAATTAGACTCAGATGTGAGCCAACTGCGGCCTAGCAGAATGACGCAATCCTGAAGTTCATTAAGCGTCCATTTAGTTGGTTTAGCCACGATTTCGATCAACTAAATATGGAAGAGCTAATTCGGGAGTTTGCAGCATTGAGAGCCAGAAGAGTGGATTTTAAATAAATAGTGTGTCATTTGAATGAAAAATTATAAACAATTCTTTAATTTCTGTTTCTAGTTCTTCTGTGTCAGATTACGTGTTCAATAGAATATCTTCGTATTTAGAATTTCAATGTAAGCCTACACTGCTTAGTATATTTAGCAAGTTAATAGTGCTCAGAACCTCGTTATGTCTTGTTCGTATTAAATTTTTAATTGTGTGGGGGGGGGCGGGGCGGGGCGGCAACATTGCGTCCCGCCTACTCTCGAAAAATCCATGGAACCGGGCCTGAGAACATGGCATTACGTGGACTGACTCTAAGGGACGCAATGGATTTTACAAATAGCTGATGACAATGGAGATAATTTATTTATACCATTCGCTGCCAAACGATTGGTATCAGTAACTGACGTTGATTGCTTATGTTGTATTAAGGTCTATAGTTTAAATAGCACAAATGATATTGGATGTTGAATATTTAAGGTTATTTTAATGAATTGTATATCAATGTAATGTACAAACTGTAACAACAACGAAGATTGCTTGGTGACAGTCATCAATTGTTGGTAACGATGCTTTCCAGGAGAATGGTGTCGATGCAATCCATCCCGGATATGGATTTCTGTCGGAGAGAGGAGACTTTGCACAGGCAGTGATCGATGCTGGGATTCGGTTTGTTGGACCATCTCCAAGGGCCATTTACCAGATGGGAGACAAGGTGGAGGCTCGTGAGGCTGCCATTGCAGCTGGTAAGGAGGTGCCTTCTCTTACTCAAATATTTTGATGACAATCTTTCATATGAGATTTATTCATAGCCTGGTCTGTTTAGTCTTGTTATGAGTCAAATCTGATGATACTCCATTGAGATTTTAAGTTAAGATTCTATATGTTGACTTTAATTGTACAATTTCAATTAACTGTACTTGTTAATTGCCATTACATGCTTACTTTAAGCTCTCTCTGGCAAACTATTTAAACTGTCTTAGAACACACTTGGTTAGATAGATTGCCATAAGTGCACTGGTTATGTGTGTGTGTGTGGACCCACCGCTGGTGCTGCCTTAAGCTTACTGTGAATCGTTTTGCTAACTGGTGTAATATATACGTAATGGCATTTGACATCACAGAGGCTTTCAAGGGGGTGTTTATGTGACATACTTAATAGGCACCTGGATCAGGTATCTTGATACATACATAAATATATACATACATACATAACTATATACATACATACATAACTAACTGGTCATATTGTTTTTACTGGTTCTCGACAGCTAAGGTTAATTTAACCCTTTGAAGATAAGTGTGTTGTAAATGGCATTTGATACCAATGCAGTTCGTTGTTGATGGGTTAAGAAAGTTAATTGTAAATGTATTTGACCGTTTCCAACGTGAACCATTCAGAGACCCTGATAAAAAAATGTGAGCATGCTAAATTGCTCATTTAGTATGCACTGCACTGCCTATTTGCTGCCGGCAATCGAATTAGTTGAGATCTATATGTGGAGTTAAATTATACAATTTTAATAAGTAAAATCAGTTAATTGAATGCTTCTCATTGAGCTTGAGTGTAAGTTTTATTTTACTGTTGGTACTGCATTTAGTGGATGCTTTGCATTGTTTGTAGGTGTACAGGTAGTGCCTGGCTCTCCGGGTCCAATCGAGAACGTGGATGATGCTTTAGCCTTCTGTAAGGCATATGGCCTTCCAGCCATCTTCAAAGCTGCTTATGGTGGAGGTGGAAGAGGAATGCGACGTGTTCAGAATATGTCTGTTAGTCAATCATCATTTATGTTTTTTCGCTCATTTTCTGATGCCATTTTATTGGAGGTTTAAACATGCTATCATTGTCATAATAATGTACAATCTTGTCTGCTGTAACACAGACTGCATGGCGCACAACCATATCATATCAAAACTTAACTGAGAAAGCCAATGCAACTTCTTGTCATAGAAGTGTTGAGTGCTTGATCAAGGTCTCTGCTAGGGCATAACAGAGTACTGAATCCGAGTGTTTGGATGCAGTATTTGCCAGATCCAGGTACAAACCGAACAGCAATCGCAACTCTGGCCCGGTGAGTGCCATCCATAGACGAAGCTTCAAATTTTTTACTTTCGTCACTTTCGCCATTCTGCGTAACGAATAATTAGCAAAATAAATTTTTTTACGTGTGATAACTACTAAAACGGATTTAAATTTAAAATTTTTGTTTTCATATTATTAAAGCCTTTAAAAAAATTATTGAATTTATTTATATTTTTAACTACTTGTGTGTTTAATATTTGCCAAGGCGAATACTTTCGAATAGTCCCGAAAAACGAGATATTCGGCCGAGGGAAATGTCCGAGGCGAGTTCTGGTTGTACCCGAGCCTCTGCACAGTGACACTGACAGAAAGGCATACTCAGAAGATCGAGTTGAAAATATACACTGCATTAGCTTCTTGTTGTTGTGCGCATTGAATTTAAGACCATGAGGTTGACACATGCCTCAATCGTTGGTGCTGCTCTGTTATGCATCAGGAAGCTTGGATGTATTTGCATACAAATGAAAATATACACTGAGCTTAGTGCACTAGCTTCCTGTTGAAAAGTTAATTGGATTTTAGACCATTAGGCTGACACATGCCTCAACTGCTCTGTTGTGCATCAGGAAGCTATGCGTTCCTGTCTTGATTCAGCTGGATCTGCAATCGTGCCACATCCTTCAACCCATGGAGATTTGCAAGTGCCACGCTGTTGCGCTTTTTGCTTTTCATGCCTTCTGATGGGTTAGACCATCTTTCTGGAACAGTCTGCCACTGAACCTATGTACTGTTGCCTTCGACTCTGTGCAGTACACATTTGCTAACTGTCTGACTTAGATCTGATAGTCGTAGGTACAGTGCCTTTCCAAGTCACCTAAAATGCGCTATATTAAGGGTTCTCATAAATACATGCATGCATCAATACATCAAACTACCTTAGCTCGAGTAGTGCTACGTGTCCCACTACGAACACGCTCCTCTGCCCTACTCCACCATCTACATTGGCTCCCTGTTGAATTCAGAATCAAATTTAAGTTAGCTTGTTTGACCTACAAAGCCCTCATCACCAGTACACCAACCTATATTGATGCTCTACTAACTCCTTACATTCCTCCTCGTTGCTTATGATCATCAAGTACATGTCTTAAGTTGAACCACGATGCAGAACAGTTATGGGCTCTCGTGCATTTCATGTCTCTGCTTCTAGGGAATGGAATCGACTGCCACTCTCTCTTTGTAGCTCAAATTCACTTCCTTCCTTCAAAAAGCGACTCAAAACTCAATATTTCTCTTTGGCTTTCGAGTATTTCGAAATCTAATTGTATCTTCTCCTGGCGACTGACTATCCGCACCTCAGATTCACATTTAGTTGTGACCTTGTGCGCGTTACAAATTTAATAAATAAATAATCAATGCTCCATTATTGACACCACTTTCAACCTTAACACACTAGAGCTTTTGTCAAGATGATGAAGTAGATAAGGGTACCCTCACTGTCAACAATGGCACTCAAAATTGTTCAATTGTGTAACTGACAGTACTTGCATATGTCACTCTGTCTTCGTCACATAAAGGAAGTGGAAGAACAGTTTGAACGCGCCAACTCTGAGGCTTTGGCTGCGTTTGGCAACGGAGCGCTCTTCCTGGAGAAGTTCATCGAGCGACCGCGTCACATCGAGGTCCAGATCCTCGGAGACAAGTACGGCAACGTTGTTCACCTGTACGAGAGGGATTGCTCTGTCCAGCGACGCCACCAGAAGGTCATTGAGGTCGCACCGGCGCCAAATCTGCCAAGCGAAATCAGAGACATGATGACTCGAGATGCAGTGAGACTGGCAAAGCATGTCGGCTACGAGAATGCTGGAACTGTGGAATTTCTGTTGGATGAACACGGAAAATACTTCTTCATTGAAGTGAATGCTCGTCTTCAGGTGGAGCATACAATTACAGAGGAAATTACCGGGTATTTTGTGGTTTTCTTAACATTATAAGGAGAACATTTTTCACCTAAGGGTTATTTACTGACCATAAATATAATAAATATATAATGAATATGCTAGTGAGCAAATTTCTTATTGTGTATGATTTAATTGGAAAGAGCTTTTATAAGACATGATGTCATAGAACATGGGCATTTTTATGAAATGGCTGTATTTGATGTTCAGGGATACTATAAGGTACATGAGATTTACTTAAATTGTAACGTTAGGTGTCTTTTTTTAAATATATATAAATATATTGGATCATGGATAATGATACTGAGTTTCAATGTCGGTTAGTTGCCATTGGGTTTTCGAAATTGTCTGGAATTTTGATCATTTTGGTACTGGTATCATATTATGATATGATGTCATGTTATGGTATAGGAAACCATTAGTTCCATGTAATCAGTTGGAGTTTTCAGGTTATGATGATGTACCTTCAGCAGTCCATTCAGATTAATCCATTCGGAGAGTGAATCTTTTAAAATCTATTATTTTAAAAAAATATATTAGCATTACATTAATTTAAACATAATTTTAACTTTTGATTATGGCATATTTATCATAATATTCTGTCATCGTCATCTATGACACGCTCCTCTCCGGATTGTTGACATTTAAATGACTCTTTACCAATATTTCTGCCAAGCTCTTGGATTTGTCTTCTGGCTGTCTGTAGCCCAAGTAGCATTACAGAAGTATAGTTGTCTTCCTTTTTACTGAAAGTTCTGCAAGTTTTCTTGCAGTCAACTAAACATTCAATATTGTTCACTTAAACTTTCCATTGAAGACGCATCATGTTTTGAGTGCTTGAAATTAATGTTCTTCAACACATTTGTGTTTTATATGATTATTTAATGCATTTATGAAACTATTCGAATGCGCATTGCCACATGGATTCATTACCTTGTACATACTTTAAACGGCCTTTCTCTAATCATCATCTATATTTGTAAAATATTTCCACACTCGACTTCGTTGAATGTTAATGTTAGAACACTTAATACGGTGTCAATATTGAATGCAACTAAAAATTGGGCAAGTTTGAGATTTTTTTACCAGGATGTTTTGATTACAAGGTGCTAGTACACAGCAAATTTTTATTTTACATAGCTCATTTATAATGAACGCTAAAATTTATGTAGCACTTTACTATTCATATCCAGTTTATAAGAATTTTTCTGCCAAATAAATAATTCTTAGCATTATACTGTTTGAAATTAATTGAATACAAATATTCAGTTGCAGTTTTAGTAAAACAATTTTGCAGTTAACGGTGAATTGTCATGTTGTGTGTATAGTGTTGATTTGGTGCACTCTCAAATCCGTGTTGCTGAGGGCAAATCCCTGCAAGAAATAGGCCTTAACCAGCACAACATCTACCCCAATGGAAGCAGCATCCAGTGTCGTATGACGACGGAGGATCCAGCCAGGGACTTCCGACCTGACACTGGGCGCATTGAGGTAACCTCATGATTCTTTATGATTTGTGGAATACTAACTTATTTCTGGGATAGATTGAAGTATTCTTCGTAGCAGAGAACTTTGGTTGATTAGAAATGACTGCTGGGTTGTTGTGTTTGCTGTTTTCATACAGCTGAATGATTCTGCTGACTCAAGATTATCTTATCTTTTCTTATATGGACATTTGTGAGTCACCTCTTACAGCAGGGTATTCAGAGGCACTCGGTAAGCACTCAATGGAAAAATGGTCTTTAAGTAGCAAAGAGATGCAGGTGAGGACCCCTCAAGAATCCTACTCTAGTCTGCCAGAGGAAGGTTATTTTATAGTAGAGGCAGGTTATTTCAGAGGAAGGTTATTTCATAGTAGAGGAAGTTTATTTCAGAGGAATGTTATTTCATAGTAGAGGAAGGTTATGTCAAAGGAAGGTTATTTCGTAGTAGAGGAAGGTTATGTCAAAGGAAGGTTATTTCATAGTAGAGGAAGGTTATTTCATAGTAGAGGAAGGTTATTTCATAGTAGAGGAAGGTTACGTCAGAGGAAGGTTATTTCATAGTAGAGGAGGGTTATTTCAGAGGAAGGTTATTTCATAGTAGAGGAAGTTTATTTCAGAGGAACGTTATTTCATAGTAGAGGAAGGTTATGTCAAAGGAAGGTTATTTCGTAGTAGAGGAAGGTTATGTCAAAGGAAGGTTATTTCATAGTAGAGGAAGGTTATTTCATAGTAGAGGAAGGTTATTTCATAGTAGAGGAAGGTTATGTCAGAGTAAGGTTATTTCATAGTAGAGGAGGGTTATTTCATAGTGATGGACCCTGTACGTCAAAAGTCAAATGCTGGCATAAAGGAGTTCACGATAGAGATACTTGACAGTCAATTCAGTGAGCAGGGCGAAGAGGGCGAGAAGAACGAGCAGAGAGTGGCCTACACACCAGGTTGCAGAGATATTTAAGTACTAAACCCTGCTGAGGTTTAACAACTCGGAGCAGACCTTATATTTGATTTGTGACAATATTGGAAGCCAGTGTAAGCCATTGGTCAGGTAAGTGCATTTTTGCAAGTATTGGGGATGATGAGAAATTATATGTTTAGGTATATTGTTATATATCTGAGTCATTCTGTGTGGAACCTGTTGTGCACTTCTCAATACCATAGTCTATATGGATATTTCTATTGTATCTACTTTGACTAAACAATTCACTTCAGGTCAACTTTGTTGTGAAATTGAATAATACCAGCTCTTATTAAAGGTTATGTCAAAGGAAGTAAAAGTACAAGCTGGATAGAAGATGTGCCAGTGATGTTGAATACGTACGTGCTACTGTAGAAGATGTCAGATAAATTGTGAATGAGATCGACTGTGCTATTATAAAAGGTTTTTGGATAAATTATGAATTAAATTGATTTACAAGTTGATCGAATTCAACAAAACAGACTCTGAGATGAACACTTAGTATATGCCATATTTGGACTGATTTGTATTTTAAAACTGATAAGTGAATATTCCAACACTGTGATTCTGTAAATAGGAAGAAAGTAGTCACGTTATTTAAGTTCCAAGTCGATTGCGCAAATTTGCACTCTGAGATTTTATTCAGTTGGGTAAAAAGTTATTTTGAATCGTGTAATGGAGATTATATGAATCTGCTATTGTACTGTATGAAGTATATTTGTACTGTTTGTTGTATCGTATTAGTTGTTTGCATGTATGTATGTATAATATATGTATTGATACAGCTGGTATATAATGCCTTGCAAAATGTTTCATTACTACCTAACTGACCTAAAGGGCTTATTTTAAGGTACTTGTAAAGTGTATATTAAAGAGTAAAATGCAAAACACATAGCAATACAATAGAAGACCATTTATTTTGTTGTTTGTTCCATCACTGCTGATGTTTTGTGGTTTAGGTTTTCCGCAGTGGAGAGGGCATGGGAATACGATTGGACAGTGCGTCCGCGTTTGCGGGTGCAATCATTTCTCCATATTACGATTCGCTGTTGGTGAAAGTGATTGCCCATGGAGGCAACCACGAACGTGCTTGTGCCAAAATGGCAAGGGCTTTGACCGAGTTCCGCATAAGAGGTGTCAAGGTGAGTGTGGAATTAGGTATTTCAGGTAATTTAGCAATTGTAATGTAATCAAGCATTTATATGGGGCCACACAAATGATCCGCTCTCTCTACAGGCATCTGTGCTGGAGAAAGGGCAAAGGAAAGTCTTTAAGACGATTCTGAAATTGGCAATGTGAGAACGTCAGTAATTCCAGGCACAAGGACTGTGGAAGATAGTTCCGAGCTGAAGGGCCAACATAGGCCAAGCTCCTCGACTGGGCAATAGCAGAGCGCATGCACGGAGCAACAAGAAGGTTTTGAGTGGAAGATCGCAAGGAGGCCGTTGCAGGTAAAGACAACACCACAGTGTAGAAAAGCCTCAGGTAGGTCAAGGCCACCCCAAGGAGGCAGTTGCACAAAAGGGAAACGGTTTTAAACTGTATATGCTGTGGAATATGGAGCCAATGAAGTGAGTCCCAAATAAAGCATGATATATTTGCAAACTTTGGAAGGCCGTCTATTACACGAGCAACGACATTAAGAATAGACAGAAGTTTGAGAGAATTGGAGGAAATAAGACAATGTATACAGCATTTCCAAAGTATACCTGAGTGCGTATCATTATGCTGTGGGCTTTGACTATTTATTGGTTGTGTTTTCTAGAGCCCTCTAAGAAGTTTCTTGATGAGGCAGTATATAAATGTTCACATGGATTCACATTTCTGATTCAAAGCTCAGCTATGTTCTAAGATTAATTTGATTTTAAGATTGTATAAAAGCTGAAGTTAGCTTGATTCTTTTTCTGATGCTGTATCGAGGGATCAGCTCCCAGATACCTGGAGAACTATACTGTTCCACACTAAGTGTCCAACTCTTAGGCTTTCTCCATTCTTCTGTACAGGTCGAGCTTCTTGTCCCTCGCTCTCGGACCTCCGTGAGGCAGGGCCGAGCCTTTTTGGTCGCTGGCCCTGCAACCTGGAATGGGCTCCCTTTCACCCTCCGCCTTGTGCTCAGAGGACACTCAAGCGTGTTTTATGCTAATCTTAGGATTGTCCTACCTTAGCCGGGGTTGGGTCGGGAGCGCTTCTGAGTAGATGTCTTGAAGGGGCGCTAGATAAATCCTATAAATAAATAAATAAGTAAATAAGTAAGAGATTATCCTCATGCTATGATTAGCTTCATTTTGTGATTACACAGATCATTTTGAATGACTTTATCTGCGCAATAAAATGTGTTGTAAATATGTAGTTCTTGTTTTTCAGACGAACACGCCATTCTTGATGAATGTCTTGCGTCATCCAAAGTTTTTGGCTGGAAATGTTGACACGTACTTCCTGGATGAGAATCCAAAACTGTTCAAGTTTCTTCCATCACAGAACCGAGCACAAAAGCTGCTCTACTATCTGGGCAATGTCATGGTGAATGGACCACAGACGCCCCTTGCAACATCGGTTCCTCCTGCCAAACTTACGCCTGCTGTACCAGCTAACTCGCCGACAGGTAGGCCGTGGTAGCTGTTCGGGCAAATCATTTGCTACTTGATTTGGGTTTTTGGAAGTTGTCAATCAATGTATAATGTTTTGTGTGAGGTACTTTTGTATACAAACATCAGTAGTGAAAAGCTGTTCTGTTTGTTAAAGCATCTGTTGTGTTTGTAAGAGTTCAGTTATTAAAATTCTTCATGGGTGATTGGTGTTTGAGAGAATGGTATGATGTACATTTGGAGAGCATTCCAGAATGTTGGATCGATAAGAAGACATGGTTTAGAACTTTTTGAGTAGCACAGGAAAGTGCTTGAATTCATTAATAGAAAAATGAAGTGGGAAGCGTGATTGAATAACCAGAATAAAGTGTTGTTTTACTCTGGTTCACAAAGGGAGGCATAGGGTATCTTATTGTTGTCAAGAAGCCTTGTATGCTAGTCATGTCATGTAGTTTTTTGTGCAAATGATTAAACTCTGTGGCACTGTTTTTCAATAGTATTGCAAATTTTTTACATGTCTTGTTTACTTTCTTTCTTTTCAGTGACTGATGATTTGAGATTTCTTTGTTTTTCAGTATTATAACAGTCCAAACTTGTGCATGAAATTATCTGAGCGCAGCTTGTTAATTCTTAGCATGGAATTGATATTTGCTACAGCATATTTTTGTGCTTTGTCTAAATTTTTAGAGCAAAATGTATTCCATTTTCATTTAACAAGTTTATATGATACTTGGAAACTTTGCATCTGCTTGAAGATGTGTCACTTGTGCTTCAGGAATTCTTGTGCATTTTCAGATATGATTCACAGATCCGGAACTTCTGCTATAGAAGTTTCTATCTTGTTGCATAGCATATTTCTAACTGTTCAGGCAACCAAAACGGTTGGCTTTGAAGAGATTATTTAGAAGCATGAATGGATTTCTGCAAGGTTACTAAACGCCTGCCATTAGAAATTTAAGCCTGCAATGAGAGTATTGCTTGCAACTGATTCTCTACTTTCTTTAACGTAACCCGATGAATTTGTTGAAATTAATTAATTATGTTTGGCACAGAGGAAGAGCAGTCCATTGAAATGTTGATGACAAGAGTGGTGTACTAACAGCAATTGGAGAACCAATGCAGCTCTTTGTTTAAGTGTCAAGCTAACCCTGTGACTTAACAGCGAGTGATACATGTTGACGACTTGACTGTCATTGTCTCAACGTGTGAGGACAGGTGGCCATCCCTCTTCCTTGCTACCCGATGTTCCTGCTTAACAGCATCTGGTCTGAACTATCAAATAACAGTTAAACTCAGAGCTAAGTTCATCAATGGTGCAAGTGGAGCAGAATTCTAAAAAGACATTCCCTGGCAAGGATTTGAACCCCATATTTTCCATTGACCGTCCTGCATGATAATCACTAGACTTTTTTGCACGTTTATAAATTACTGAATGTAACATAACTGTTTTTGTTTCTGATCTTGATGCTTGGCTGGTTGGCTTTGGGTTCTGCAGTTGCTGTGAACCCAGAAAGTTCCTCTAGCTCTGATTCAGAATCTGATTCAGCATCTTCGGATAGTGAAAAAGGGATTCGTAAGTCAGAATTTGACAAATACAAATTCGAGACTGGACAGAACTGACTAACCTACCTGTAACTTTTTTTCCATAATACTGTTCTGTTCGACTGGGGTTGAGCTTGGAGCACTTCTGAGTAGGCAATCTCGAAGGGAAGCTATATAAAATTGCTGTAATGATAATATAAATAAATTTCTCGAATAAAAATTTGTCTCACATTGTAATCCAATACGTACTTCTTATAAATTGTGACATTGACAATCTGCTGTTCAATGTTCTTTTTATGTGTATATTTTGTGTATGGCTGTGGTATATACGGTATACGCTCATTTTTAAACACTTTTACGGGTGCTGTTTCATTAAACCGCGATTAAAACAGAATTTTACATAGATTGCTAAACTATAAACTATTTATATTGAGTATCAAATTATATTGATGCTGAATTTAATGATTGATGCAAAACATAGTTAAACTTCAACTAATTAAGTAATTTTGAGGTTGAGTTAACCTGACAATGATCGAGCATATAAAGTTGATTTGTACTGAATATTACCTAGTACACTGGATTGAGTTATAGTTGGTTACAAAGTGTGACTTAGATTCTGTGGTCAGTGTTATCCTAATTATAAGATAGTGGTGACAGTTTTTTAACTATCGGATGATATGGGTATTTGTTAACTTGAAAGTTTTCTTAATTGTTAGCCAGCCTTTATCGTGAAGGTGAGCTATGTTGCTCCTGTTTTAAGCTATTACTGGTATATTGTGATTAAATAATTATGGCCCATTTTGGTTGGCCTGTTATTTGAATCAGAGTAACAAATAAAGCTGTGACTATCTGGATTGTAGTTGCTCTGCTGAAAAATGTTTTATAAATAATTAGGTCTAATTTATTGCTTTTATTATTGAAATGATTGGAAAGGTTTCTGATTGAGTGAGCTGTGTAGTGTTTTAGTGGTTTGATTGGTTTCATGGTAACGGTAGTCGACAAATGAGTGCAAGTTCCTGCAGATTTTTTGCCCTTCTGGAAGCTTTTTATCTTTTTTTCTTCATGTCTTTTCAAACATGCTTCCATCTTTCTACTCTTTAAGTCAACGAGGTCTTATTTTTAATTTGCATGATACAGTTCTACTTCTATTAGCATATTATTTTCCGTTGTAATGAAATATTGCAAGATAGGTTTTGGCAGTTGTAGTATACAGTTCTTTTTTCTGCTTTGTACTGTAGGCTGCATTGCTTGAAAGCATGCATCAGAATAATGTCTGCAGATGATTAATGCTGTTTAGAATATTTTCTAGAATTCATTGGTTTACTATTTGTTTCATGTAATTGACCTTAAGTAGGTGTTTTTGGATGTTCACGAGAGCAGGCCTGTGTGGAGGTGTAGCAGATTAGTTATAATATAAGCAAATGTGAAGTTGGGTAAATTTTTAGCAAGAAAGGGATTGATGATGAGAAAGATGTGAAAGGTTAGAATTGGTTAGAAAACACATTATGAGACACAAGAAGGTCTATCTAAAATTTAAAAATGTTCCGTTCCGGTGTCTCTTATTGGACAAGACACTTTGAAATTATGAAATTGCATAATGGATTGTTAGGTTAGAAAGACTTAGTACTTAAAAGAATTTAGCACTTCAAGGAATTTAGTACTTTAAAGAATTTAATACTTGAAAATGTGTTCCTTTATTGAAATGATGAGGTTGAACTTTGCAGGTCATCCTTTCCCAAAAGGTTGGCGTGATGTGCTTCTAGAGAAAGGACCAGAAGAATTTGCCAAGGCAATCCGAAACCACCAGGGCCTTCTGCTGATGGACACAACATTTCGTGATGCACATCAGTCGCTGCTGGCCACAAGGATGCGCACATTCGACATGAAACGCATTTCTCCATTTGTCTCGCAGCACCTGAGTGGCATGTTTGCATTGGAAAACTGGGGAGGTACGTTATGTTTTTATCCACACCAAGAGAAAAGATATACTGAATGATAGTTAAGTGTAGTGTAAAAAGGAGTGACAGATATGTAAGACATTTTTATAGGTACTCAAACTATATTGAGTGTGTGTCGGATCACATATCTATGTAACTAAAATTCACACACTTTTTCACTTCAATCCTGTAAACAATTTTATGAGAAGGTTAGATTAACCTCAGTGTTCGTACAAATTTGGACTCTCTTCTTACATATTTGTTTCTATGTCTGAAATAAATTGCCTCCTGCTTGACATGTGGACTGTAGCAATGTCACTGTTCAATCGTGAACTTTGTCACATCGTCACCAGTGTCATATATCACTTCATATACGCTGTACATTGCACATTTTCACAACCTAGACGTCATGATCAATCATCGATACAAGTCAGTCAATGGAAATGTTCATTTCGCAATCGCCGGTGAAGAAGCTGGTCTCCCTGACGTGGCTATTGTGGGCGCTAAGAAATTTTTTGAGATTTACTTGCATTACTGCAATCCATTGTGGAATATTATGCATTTTTTTTATGACATGTCCTCCTATGCAACTGAGGGATATTGTGTGTAGGACAGAGTCAAATGAAACTATGGTGCTGATGGTGTATTTTCTCCTAATCAGGGGCCACGTTTGACGTAGCGCTGCGATTTCTGCATGAGGATCCGTGGGAGAGACTGGAAGTGCTGCGTGAGCTCACTCCAAATATTCCGTTTCAGATGCTTCTGCGCGGTGCGAACGCAGTCGGATACACTAACTACCCCGATAATGTCGTTTTCAAGTTAGTTTTTTTTGTTCATTTACATTTAAATGTAGTGTAGTTTTGCTCTAATTCATCAGAAGAAAATTCTCCCATAAATGTATAGGTAATAAGTTAACTGATGTTTGTTGTTAGGTAAGGTTACCAAGATCACGTATGCTGCTAGAATTCCAATTTCTCTTTTAGCATATATTAAGCTGATTGTATTTTATTGGAGCTCCATTGTGTATGATGTACGTTGGGATACTGGCATTTTGAAGTGTATAGATGGTAGTGCAGCAGGTTCGTTTGAATTTAAAATCAAAATGTTAATCTGCAAGGCCTCTGCTTGATGCATCCTCACCAGACTAAGTTTCCTCTCTTACAGCTAAGTTTCTCTGGTACATGCTATTCTATACTTCTGAGTAGATACCTTGAAGGGGTGCTAAATCAAATTGACATTGATTGATTTGATTGATTGATTGATATGCTACATAGGACCATGCATAGTGGAAACTTGTTCCTTTGGAGTTTCTTTTATTACCTGATAAAGTGAAATGATATTGGCGTTAATAACTCGGCACTAAAGTTCTCTTTTGTAGATCATGTTAAAAAATGTCTGTAAATCATGATCATTTGGGTCCAATTAATGTATTGATGTGATTGATTGACTTGTCAAGCATTTAAGATTTGGGAGGTTAGTTATTATGGTAACATTGTCAATTGGTTACTTTACTAATTGGTGACATATATATAATTTTTGAGTACTTGTGACCAGTAGCACTGGAAATAGCATCAATCTGTGTGGATGGTTGTGCTATCATTGGGTTCCTAAGCATTGAGTTGATTACCTATGTTTCAGATTCTGTGAGCAAGCAGTGAAGTCTGGAATGGACATATTCAGGATTTTTGATTCTCTGAACTATCTTCCAAACATGATTGTCGGTATGGAAGCAGTCCAGAAAGCAGGTTGGTCATCGTGTAATCAGAGCGAATTTATTTCCTTTTAGTTCACTTCTGTATTTGGCGTGTTTGTCAGATCTATGCAATTCTTTGAGAGTGACGAGAGATATTTTTGGTAGCTATCAGTCTCAGGTCAAGCTGTTGACAGAAATTGTATATTTCATTGCGTGATTTTCTGTTTCATGAGGCCATTTGAGCAATGTTTTAGACCTAAAGAAGAGTTTGTGGTATTTATAGGAGGTGTTGTTGAAGCAGCCATTTCATACACTGGAGATGTTTCGAATCCCGCAAAGAAGAAATACAACACCAAGTACTACATGGACCTTGCAGATGAATTGGTTAAAGTTGGAACACACATTCTCTGCATCAAGGTAAACCAGAAATCTGCAGGAAATTGTTTGCTGCAGTAAAGATGTTGCCAGGCCATTGATAAAATCGAACAATAACTTGTGGCTTATTTGGTTAAAATTATGTTGCGATTGGTGCATTAGCCAACTTGTCAATGGTGCATATTTTTTTCTCAGCAGTTTGCCTGTTATTTTGCTTACTGGTTTTTCCAGCTGCCAGATTGTTGTTCTTATGCCAGTATTTAGTGGAGACATGTTTAAAAAGATGACGGAAGCCTTTGAAGTCTTCACTTACTAGGCAGCTATCAGACACAAGCATTAATCTTGTAATTTTTTGACATTGCTACGTTGTATATAGAGGCGTACGAAATAAACAGCATCATGGTGATTTATTGGGGCCCTCATACCTAAGCCACAGCCCATTGGTTTGACGGAAATAGTAATCCTGCTTCAGTGGTGATGCTTTATGAGCTTGCTTACGAATACAGTGGCATGCATTGTGTAAATCCTGTCGTCTTGATATGTTTAGTTTTTTGCAGATGGCCGGCAGTTCAAAGACTGGTATAAGAAGAGTTTTTCCTTGATTTATGTTCAGCTTATTTTGTATCCTGTCTTGCATTATTTTCTTGGCTTGTAGGATATGGCTGGACTTTTGAAACCACAGGCAGCAAAAATACTGATTGGCAATCTGAGGGAGAAATATCCCGACCTCCCGATTCATGTTCATAGCCATGACACGTCAGGTGCTGGCGTTGCAGCTATGCTTGCTGCTGCGGAGGCTGGAGCAGATATTGTGGACGTGGCAGTGGATACCATGTCTGGATTAACAAGTCAGCCAAGCATGGGAGCCATCGTGGCTTCCGTGGAAAGAACTCCACTGGACACAGGTGAGTATTCTGGAAACTAAATTCTGATGGATTGTTTATCAACTGACAATTATTATTTACTTCAGCAGAATTTTATATTGTCAACCAATTTGTCTGCAGGATCCCTGTAATATTTGGTGTTGTATTTTTTCTTCTCTGAATTCGAAACATGTATCTCGAGTGTATGAAATGGCTGCTTCAACAACACTTCCTATAAACGTACCGAACTCGTTTTTAGGTCGGCAACATTAACATTATTATTGGACATACTCCATGGTCAATGACTGCTTGATGTTGTTCGATCTACACCCTTTGCATGAATACTCTAAGCCTCCCCATTTGGTGGCGATTAGCCAATGTAGGGGAGTGTTATCCCCTTAGTTGTCTCCTAAGAAAATTCATCTGTTCTGGCTTCCTTCCTGTTGACTTTTCTTCTCTTGAAGAACACTGCTTTAGAGCTGACTTTGCTCTTTGTTGTTCAGTCCTATTGAACCCATGCCACATCTTTTTCCCTCCCGTATAGTTGCCCCATACAACGTGCTATCCAGGCCACAGGACCAGGCCACAGGACCTTAACCTTATCTAGAGTTTGTCATTGCCAAGAGAACTTTTATTATGCAAAAATGTTATAGAGCTGTTGTGATTTTGCTGGTTGTCTAATAAAACTTTTCTTACTTATCTACTTAATATGTAAAATTTTGCAGAATTATGTTTACTGCAACAGGTCATTATACAAATTTCTGAGAATGATACATTTGGCTATTAGATTTAATAAGACACTGTTTAATTTGATTTATGTGCTCTGAAATCTTTATTTTATGGTGAACTGTTGTAGGAATTTCTCAATCTAGCATCCACCAATATGCTACTTACTGGGAACAGGTGCGCCAGTTATATGCACCCTTTGAATGCTGTGTTACCATGAAGAGTGGCAACTCGGATATTTATGAAAACGAAATTCCAGGTGAGTTAGCATTCTTACGAGTGAAATGGTTGATTTGAGATTGGTATGTATAGAAGCTTGTAGTGTTTTATTTGTAGTAGTGGAAAGTGTTATATAACATAGCCAAGATTTGCATAGCGCATTCTGAGAGCTATGTGGACGCCTTGTATGTGGCTGTCTCTGTCCAACTATAATAATGATGGTCATTTATTATTTCAAACTGAAAATTTTGCAGTAAGATTATTTGATCAAAGATCATCGTCCAAGTGTATCGGTAAGATTAAAGACGCTACTGAATGGTTCACCCTACTAGAGGTACTTTACGAGTAATTCTAGCGATACAAAATAGTAGAAACAAATGATCATAAGTTTAATTGAAGTCAAATTTAACTTTATGGCAGTGTACAAGACATCCTTCTGTCCCACTACTGCTCATTTTACAGTCACCTCTAGGGAGTCAAAGGCTGAGTCAAGCTTATGGGGCTAGTGGGTATCAAAACCCGCATTCTTCTGATTTTCATATCAGCGTAATTACCATTCAACCATTCTCCCACTCTGCAGAAGGGTAACCTTTGCTGCTCTCGTACCATATTATGCACTGGCTTTCTATCACTGTGTGTATCCAATAAAAGATCCTCTTTCTAGTATCAAAAGCAAGTGCCCAAAGATATCTCTGACTATATTTGTGAAAGCCATCATCAGCAACTTCATCTCATTCAGGACTTACTCTCTTTTGATCATCCTGATCTTTTTGTTCCTAGGACTAAGGCTGCATTGACTCAACACCAGGTGTTTTCTGTTGTGGGTCCATCTACCTGGAATAACCTGCCTCCATCACTAAGGGCTAAACTAATGACTTGCTTCTCTCTATCGGCTTCTCACTCTTTAAAGGCGTTTCTTTATCCCCAGGGTTCCCATAATTAGAGCGCCTCTGAATAGTTATTCTGTGAGAGGTGCTACATAAATCTAATGATATGATACGAGAGGACTGGTCTCCGTGTGCGGAGGATGAGGAATTGTTTCGGTGACCACTTTCGCGGTGTTGGAACAGTCTTCCACCTGTCTTCCGCAGTCTTCCACCTGCTATAAGGACTGCTATAAGGATGGCGGATTCTGTGGATTCCTTCAAAACGAAATTGAAGTTGTACTTTTTCTCTAAGGCTTATCCTTCCTGCTGACTTCCTATAGGATTGTTAGGCGCCCTTGCAGTGGTATGGCTGCATTTACCGCGCCTTATAAATCGTCGTTATTATTATTATTATTATTATTATTATTATTATTGAGACATTGTAATGTAGAGATATTTCTTTGGTCTGTTGTAAAGGTGGCCAGTATACAAACATCCACTTCCAGTCATATAGCCTTGGTCTTGCTGATCAGTTTGATGAAGTCAAGAGAATGTACCGGGAAGCAAACTTGCTTCTTGGTGACATCATCAAGGTTAGTTTCTTGTTTGAGGACATGTTAATAGTCCGTGTATGTTATTAGCGCAACATTGTTGCACCAGAAATCTTAGTGTCATTGATTCGTGACAAGCATACACGAAGGAGTATGGAGAGACTTAAATAGGCTTTGCATCTGTTTTATTAGGTTCTAATTAGCAATCGTCACTGTCTAGATGTAATGCAGAGATCTTACAGTTAGTGTCAAGGGTAATGATTGATCGTAGTTTGGGTGGTTAAAACTGAGGAGGAGGATAGAACGTATAGGGGAAGACGAGGGGAAGACGAGGGGAAGACGAGGGGAAGACTGTAGCAGTGCTTGGAGTGTGAAGAGACAAAGACAGCGCAATGTAATCGAAGAGATATGGTTAATGAACTTAACTTATAAAGTGTTTATGCCTTGAAAATTTTGTTTTACATCATATGGTGTTTTCTTCGTGGACACAGTTTCATATTCGCACTGAGAATTGTATATGTTACAGGCAATGTGTCAAACTAGGGATTTTGTAAAATGCCTATGCAATTTGTAAAACCCTAGCTCCACACTAACCCTAACCCTGATCCTAACTCTAATCCTCATTGTGATTGGGTGATTTTACATATTGCCTGAAATCTAAGAAATCAGACATTTTACAAAATCCATGTTTGACACATTGCCTTTAAATATATACTTCATTCCTGCTCTTGGAAAGTCACAACTGTTCGGATTGTTTAGCGATGTATGCTGTGCTGTAAGAAGCATCAAGGAATGACGTACATTGTACGTATCTTTTGTGGGTGCAATGCATGTTTACTGACTGTAGCATATATTGTCAAGAATAGTGTTTATTAATAAGCTTGTGATATGCACTTCAGTTGTATTCAGTCATTCATTCAGAGCATTCTGTTATTGAAAAATGGCCAAAAAATGTGTCTACCTATATGCACACTGTTTTGCATTGGTTACTCCTCCTCAATGCATTGTATTTCGGATTTCTTCCCTGGTCTGGCACTGTCTTTGCAGCGCTGCATCTGCTTGGCAGCAGAAGCTTTATTGTCCAGCTACTGCCAGTAGTAGTGCAAGATGCTGCGCTCTGCCGCGCAGGGTCTTCTTGTCCCTTTCTTTCATACCTCTATGACACAGCATCATGCTTTTTCGGTTGGGGCCCAAATGCTTGGAGTAGCATACCATCTGATACTCAATTTTACCTAGAGACTCTAACCCCCCTTCTACTCTACTCTGAGATCTGTCTTCTTTGGCCAAGGTTGTACTGGTATTGCCTCTTGAGTAGATCTCTTGAGGAGGTGCTATATCAAGTTTCAAAAGCTTACACTAAGCAATTTAACAAACTACAGACTATTCTCATTTGTAAAGAAAACTGCTTAAGTCGAGCAGGAATTGTGTTTATAAATATTTAGCTTACATTATAGTATTTGTATTCATGAAATATGTAAGAATTATGGTATCTTGATGATCCTTGTTTTTCCAGGTGACGCCATCTTCCAAAATTGTGGGTGATTTAGCTCAGTTCATGGTTCAGAATAAACTGACGGCAGAGATGGTAGAAGATCGTGCGGAAGACCTGTCATTTCCGTTGTCCGTCATTCAGTTCATGCAGGGACAAATCGGAGAACCACCAGGTGGATTCCCTGAACCTCTCCGTTCAAAGGTTAGGTATTTATTTCATTAGAATTGCAATGATCTTTGGCTGCATTTGCACATATTCTGTATTTCACAGTATTTCTTTATATGGTATTGGATTGAGAAATAAGTGATTCTGGAAAAGGAATGTTGAGGGAGAGGCTTGCTAGCATAAATTCTTGTGTTTGTCTGGTTTTCTGTATTGAAATCATGAGAATGTAAATATTTACAGTACAGCATTCATAGGACGCTTGTATGTAATATGAATTCTGATGTGATAAAGTATTGAACTTATATCCCCAAGTTAGTTCAGCTTTAGAAAACGACTTCATTACCATTGAAACTGCAAATGAATAGGTTGCGTACTCTAGGTTTCCTGCCCTTGAGGAGTATCTAGACGGCTGTGTACTCATATTTTATACCTTTTTTATTACTCAAATCTTTCTATAAGAGTATTTTATTTGTAGAGTGAAGATTTAATTATGGAGTTTAACTTGAAAGCTTATCTCAATGCTATGTAGAACTGCGTACCTGTAGTTTTGCAAAACTACACCACCAAGATTTGATTCTAATACTGATGCCTTTGAAGACCAATGATTTCTGTTTAAGTCATATTGTTTGTGGTTATCACTATATTGTTTCTAACTTGTTTCATTACAACACAGATTCTGATATAATTGTAAATTCAATCAAAAATTGAATTAATTCTGCTGTAGAAATAGCCTCATAACCTGGTCTTCTTATATGGTGATTCTTGGTATGGGTTCAAAATACAGAGTAATAAGTTTCTGATGTAGCTCTTCATTGTTCTGCAAGCTTTTATATGGTGTTAAGTCCTTAGCAACATCTTTTAAACAGATTCTTAAAGGTGCACCAAAAATTGAGGGACGACCAGGAGCGAGTTTACCACCAGTTGACTTTGTCAAGTTAAAGTCTGAACTTGTGGAGAAGCATGGAGAGCACATAGACGATAAAGATGTGATCAGTGCTGCCCTCTATCCCAAGGTCTTCGATGACTATGAGACGTTCCGCAAGAACTATGGACCTGTGGATAAACTGGATACAAGGACATTCTTAGTCGGACCGGAAATTGCCCATGAGATTAACGTTAGTATCAGTATCTTTATTGTGCTTAGTATTATGCTAAATAAATTGATGTGACAAAACATATGTAGTATGTGTATTTCTAGTTGGCGGTGATTATATGTATGTACTAGTGGCATTATCAGTTTGGATACAAACATTTCATGCAGTTTATGGAGGCAATATGTCAGGTCATGATCCCAAGAGTAGGTCATGATGAGACAGGCTAAGACATGATAATATGTGTTCTGGTGGTATTGCTGATTTCCTCTATTTTTCCTTACTGTTTGTCAAATCTCAAGATTTTTTTAACAATTTGCAAGGTTTATCCTACCTTTCGTGAAAAATGAACTTTTTGCTCAGTTCAGACTTTGGTATTCGTAACCTTAATTTGTCTGATATTTGTCCTTACATTTTCTTATGACACTTTATTTTAATTATTTATAATTTTCTGACCGGGACTTCACAGCGACTGTGGAAACTGTTAGGTTCAGTTCCTGGGATATCAGATTCAGTTGTTATCTAGTATTGATATTTTTTAAATGTTGGTACCATTTGATCTCCTATCGTTTGAAGGTTGAGATTGAAAGAGGAAAAACACTGCACATCGTCGTTCTGGCTAAAGGCGATCTGACGAGGACTGGAGAACGAGAGGTCTTCTTTGAACTGAACGGACAGTTGCGCTCTGTACTCGTGAAAGACGATGAAGCCTCGAAGGTTAGTGACTGCTTGGACTTCAAAGACAAAACCATTGTGTAATGTTGAAACATTTGAGCGTGTTGATTAATTGACGGCAGTCTGAGATATTTTGTACGAAATATCAAGTTATGTTGTATTGTTTTTACAATATAGTGCCTCTTACAGTACAGCCTACAGTACAGGCGCTCTCAGTACGTGCGATAAGCCTCGCAAGAAAAGTCTTGAGCATGCGGGCAGAAACAGAAGCACCCCAGTTAAAATAAGGATCGAGTCAAAGAGGGGATATAATTTCAAAGCAAAGGGCAAACTGACACATGACATGGTATTGGGCAGAAGACGTCTAAGATACCAAGAGGTTGTGTCAGTGTAAAGACTGAAGAGGATGACAGGAGGCAGCCGAAGGAAGACGGCGGATAAGGACTTTCAACCGAATGTGGGCTTTGGCTGGAAGCCAGTGTAAGTGCTCAGTTATGAAGACCGAGATACATATGTGTGAGGAAGGCGGGCATCAGACTGGCAGCTGGAGATAGCACCGATGGAAGAGGTGACATGTGTGATTTTGGAAGAAACCTTACATATTAAAATGCTTAATAATAGGATCTTAGGCAATAGAGAAATTGGTTGTCTTCTATATAATAAGTGAACAGGACTTTTGTGCATAATTGAATTGATGAGCATGTTGTTTACAAATTATGGAACTGAATTTTAGGAAATCCACTTCCATCCAAAGGCTCTGAAAGGTGTCAAGGGTTCAGTTGGTGCCCCTATGCCTGGAGAGGTAATTGCCATCAAGGTGAAGAAAGGTGACAAGGTCGAGAAAGGTCAGCAGCTGGCTATAATGAGTGCCATGAAGATGGAAATGGTTGTCCAGTCACCTGTAGCCGGAGTCATCAAGAGCGTCTCTGTTGATGTCGGGATGAAACTAGAGGGAGACGATCTGCTCATGGACATCGAATAAGAGTGTTTTCTATGGTAGACATCCTACAATCTATCCTGTTTTGGTTTCCTCAGATTGATGTAGTTGCCTATTCAATTTAGTAGACTTTCAGTCTCTTGATACCCGAGTTAATGTGCAATTGTTGAATAAAATTCAATTAGGCACTAATGGAAAATGATTTGATGCTGCTGAAATGAACGATTAGTTATATTGCTCTGGTAGCCTTGTGTTTATCTATGCTTTTTTTGCTGAATTGTTATTTTGTTTCGTTATCGTATAGTTTTGTTGACGGATTTGAATGAAATGTAATTGCTTACTGAAACCTTTATTTTCATACTGAAGTGTTTATTTTGAAATTGTCTTCTAGGTTACATATTTAAAATATGCCAGAATGCAACATTTTAAGTTAGTCGTACAATTGCAACAATTTGAGATTAAATATTGATTTTGTTAGTTTGGTATTAACACATTTTGTATTAAACTTATTTAATTTTTGCTCTGACTGTATGAAGTGTTGCAAGATTGGTGCAACTGCTTTAGCATAAGATTTTATTGATTGCTTCACATGTTTGCATTTTTCAAGTCTTTGCTCAAGATTTTGTTACACATTCAAGAGTGTATACAATTTTCAGATTAAACAGGACTGATATTTGGCTGACATAGCCCTACTGTTTTTTTCAGGATGTTGAGGAGTAGTGCCTTTTCTGTGATTCTTGTTAGTTAAGCCGTTTTGTTAACAACATAATATTCTCAAGAGCTTGAAGCAGTAGTTTAAGTTTACTTGTTTTCTGTAACAGTATTTATTTTCTATTATGAATAGAAGCAGCATATTGAAGATCAATGAAAAGGTGTTTTACTATATTGTTTAAATAGATGAATATTATATTTTTAATTAACACTTTCTTTCAATTATACACTGAAACCTGAGATTGCACAAGAATTCATGCAATGTTCTAGCATCGTTATTAGTTAGTTTGCCACCATACTGCCATGAACACTCTTTATCAAGTCTCTCACTGTTAGATTTGCATCTTGGCACAAACTAGATCTGGATATTAGTTATGCAGTCAGCTAGGTCTTGTAAAGTAGTCCAATACTCTGAATTCTTCACAATGTTTTAAATTGAATAGGGTGTACTTCATTACTATTGTACGTTAAATACATATTTTCAAGCTTTCTTACTGATATTTCCCTAGTCTTTGGAAGAGAATTTCTGTACTACACCACCGCACTTTGTTTTATTTGCTTAAATGTTCAGCAGATGCAGATGTAACCTATTTACATAGTCTCTGAAATCCTTTGTAAATCAGAGCTAAATTTTTATAAGTTTTTCTATTTTGCACGTAATCTGTTCAGTATAAGTTCGTTAGAAAATTTAATAACCATTTATAGGCGGGTTTTTGAAGTTTTCATACTGACTATTCCTAGATTTCTTTCAGACAGAACTGTTGATGACTCGAATATCTTGCCATGTAACGTTTGCCTTTCTGACAATTTTGCAGTTAAATTTTTATTAGTTTTTCTATTATACATGTAATCTGTGCAGTATAAATAAACTCATTTTGTTGAAGCTTTCATGTTGATGTTTCCTAGATTTTTAGGTATTCTTTTGGATAGAATTCTGGAATGATTCTCTTCAATATCTTGCCTTTCAATATTTCACTTGCAAAAACTGTTTAGAGACCTACATCTATGTAAATCCGTTCAATATTAAGGTATCTGGAGCTGCTGTGGCCTTTATTTTCAGCCATCACTTGTGCTTTTTGGATGATTTGCCATATTGATTTTGTTGGAAATGATAATTGTGATGGTATATTCTGCATCATTCATCAAATGCTCCTCTTTGTTGTAATTCTAAATTTGTTGAATCATTTGTTACTGTCTCGAACTGCGAACACCTTCGTTTAACTTTCTTTTGTCATTAATTGTTTTACTTTGCATCATCAGTTGTGTGTCATCAAATGTTGTTTAATTAAAGTTCGTCCAATAGCATTAATTTACATCAACTCTGCCATAGTTTGAGCCTCAACTGTTCTAACTGAGCACTCTTGAAACCCCGATATTCGAGTTGAACAATCCAGAAACAAATCCTCAAGTCTGGTAACTTCGACTGTCTGCTGCCAAAGACAACAGGTGTGATGACACCTGTAAAGAAAATCAATTGGATCATGTAGACATCAATGAGCAACATAATAAGGAACAAATGCAATCGTTATACTATAAAAGATCTATAATTGCCTTTAGCACAAAACTATCTAAGGCTTGCATTAGCTCAACTACAAGCTCGAAGGCGACCACTGAAAGTGGGATAAAAGCTATTCCATTTCTCCAAAACATGCTGTTTGAGAAGGAGCTAGTGCAGAATAGAATGACGAGCAGAATGTCAGAAGATCATTGAGACTGGAGGCTGAGACAAGGATGCTGAGACAAGGATAAGGATAAGGAAAATGATGAGGTGGGAGTAGACCCTGGCGGTTGGATGGTCAACAGCTGCAAGGTTTTTTAGATACTTGTGATTTGTATTGATGAAAGATTTGTATTGATGAAAGATCTACGGCAAAACCGACCTGATGAACATGAAAAACACATGGAACATCTTTGTAAGAACTCGTACACGTCAACGTCGCCCAGACCTTGTCACGCTCACTGAAACGATAAGTCACTAAATGCAATTCTATAGAAGTCTTATTAAAGTTTAAAGAAATGTCACCAATTACAAAATGCTTGACAGAATTCGAATTGAACTTATTGATGTACTGTATTTCTAGTTGGCATAATATCAATGGCATATTAACTATACTCCTTAGGTAAAATGTTTAGAATGCATCCTTTAGCAGCACAACTCTAAGATTTGAAAGACCTTTCGGTGGAAGTACAACAACCATGCCCAAATTAAATAACAAAAGGAAGCCTTTTAAAATCAACTATTTTATTTATTTATTACCAAAATTTGATTACTTCCAACATTTTTTGCTCAGAAGTGCACACACACAACTTGACGGCGCAATTGCAGTTGTACTGCAGAGCAATTGTGCGCGAAGGACTTGCTCAAGATCCCTATACAGTGACTCCGGACGATGGTCGAACCCGCTCGCTCAGCGCACACTGAACGTTACGGGCTGACCGCTCTAACCGATCGGCCACTGTGCCACACACTGACCAATTGTTACGTTAGATGCAACAGATTAGATTAATCTCTCATTTATTAGAAACTAGATAATTTCTTTCATTAATAATTAAGTACGAACCAGATAGTTAATAGGTGGTCAATTACTATTACTGTTACATTATTCATATCACAAGGCCACTCAATTCAACAATTGATTTATTTATGTATGCCTTGTATATTTATGTATGCCTTGTATGGGCGTCAATAACATAACTGCATAATGATCAAATTGTATGCCCTTAACTAAGTAATTGGTAAAAATGTTAACACTGCTCATCTAACATGTAATTGACTATAATATCCACAAAAACCAACCTATCATGGAAACGCAGAATGGCTTGTCGAGTAGCCTCTCGGAAGAGTAAAATGTCCAACGAAGGCACAGACTTCTACAAACAGAAAGTTGTAAATTCAACAATATGTCCATACAAACGATAAGGCCTTTCTATAAAAGCATTAGTACTTGTAAATGTCTGCGAATGAAACTTCACTAGTAGAAGCGCTTTACTTACAAATTTTTTAGTTAATTCCAAAAACATTTGGAACATACAAACTGATCAAATTTCTCTTTAACAAAATATTGCTGATTAATAAAAGATGAACAGAACGATTTATGACATTTCTACACTTCTAAAGATATTTATCTTCATATGAATTAATAATGGTTATATTTATCAAAAATAAAATAGCTACCAAAGGCTGGCATTACTCATCTGACACACTTCAACCTTTCCACAATGTGAATTTGATATGCTTTCAACTGATGCTCTGTGTTGTAGGGCATACGATTAGGTCCCTTTATGGTGGCCTCCAATTGGACACTTCCATATCAGCATAATTCAGTTAAGGCACGTTATGTTTGAAAGATAAAGAAAATTGTCAATAAGTAAAATCAAATGATCATTGGGTCAAGTATATTATTGAATGAAACATCAAAGCACTGTCATACCTCTCCAAACAATTCCTGCATCTTTTTGGATATAAGAAATTTAAACTGTGCGGCAGTCATTTCTTCTCTTCGGTCAAGTTCTCTACAAGCATTTCTAATCATTTATAAAATCATCAGAGTAAAATTAACTACAAAATAAAAGACACAGCAAAGAGTAAACAGGACGAGAAAAACTAATTTTGTCTGGGTTGTCATTTGCATTATAAACTTAAAAACTTAAATCCTTAGAAACTTTACATTTAAAAAAACCATACACTTTTTGCAATTTATCATTTAATAATTTGCAATAAGGTTGGAACAATAGCATGGAATAACTGATTGTTTAATTCTGCTTCTAACACAAGTCATGATAGTCTAGGAGTTCGCATTTTTATTAATCCTGAGGCATATAATTATTATTTGGGTCAGGACTATAACTCAGGGATCGTATAAGAGCATTTATTATGCTCAATTAGCACCATTTATTAAACTTGGATAAACAAAGAGTATAATGCCAGAGAGTTCTTGCCACCAAATTTCATATGTAAAGGCTAAGAAATAAAGTCACCAATACTTTATACACATAATCACATTAATGTGCCAAATACATCTACAGATAAACGGTAAGATGATAAATTTCAGTAAACAAGAAACTAGAAGATTATGCCTCTTTATGGTTTAATAAATTATAAATATCAATTTAAATCTGTCTGCTTACAAAGTTACTTTCATGTAACCATACTCTGGTGTGAGAACAATCCTTTTCAACGACATCTGTTAAATTTAAAACAGAATTGAAAATTTCGACTTTAAAACTTAAACAAAAAGCTAAATAAACAGCCATATTGACTGGCAGCCAGCAAAGCAATCACAATCCAGCCCACTCTTCAATCGGTTTAAAGGGAATGTTACATTTGTCGTGATATTCATTCATTCATTCCAAAAAATTATAAAGCACCCATTCAAGAAACCTACTCAGAGGTGCTCTCAGCCAGGTTGCAGCCAAACAAAAAAGACTTGAGAATAAGGCAGAAGACTGGCAGATTGTTCCTAGGGCGTATGTGCAGTGCTACCGGGAGCCAATTCCAAATGGAGGGGACTACAACCGAGAAGGCTCTGCACTGTTTGATAGAAGATTGAGCTCTTGGGACCAGTAGCTACCCCTATCTGAGTAACGGAGAGCCCTACGGTAGGATATATCAGAAACCAGGCAACTACTTGGACAGGATGGAACGCTACCAATGAGAAACTGCCAGACAAGCACTGCTATCCTATATGTGCTGAGAGACAGGAAGCCAGTGCAGGACATCATGCATGTAAGTTGTGATTGGGGCATATTTTGGAATAAGACCAACAAGCCTGGTAGCAGTGCAAAGGACCCCAGCCGGAAGACCAGCAAGAACAGAACAGCAGTGATTAGCCCTACTGGTGACAAAAGTGTGAACAATGTTAATGTTTGCTGGGTGGTCAATGAATGGCATGTTTAACTAAATTTAAATGTACACTAGCAATCAAATTATTGAGTGGACATTCCAAAAAGCATTACGATGAACAGCATGAACAAGTTCCAAAAAACCAACCATAAATTCCTAAATCGTGTAATTCAAACAATTGGCATAATCTCAAGTAGATTTCATTCAATGACAAATTTATGGATCACTTTCATGAAACACCCAATTATCTGCATACAAATTCAATTGTCCAGATGTTAAAAATGCTCTTGTAGACGCCTTGAAGAAATGTGAACTCATGCACATGTCTTTCTATAATGTTTGTGGCCAAGTGCGTGGTGAAAAATTTACAAGACATTACAGCACAGCTCTCCCATGGTAAAGCCTCGGACGAGCACTGATAAATTGTGCACTAAGCAGATATGATATTTGCACAACCATGCTTACTGTGCTGCAGCAGCCTTTCGCATCACTTGCTCTGCCTAAATATTGAACCAGCACGGGGAGAGGTTGCATCCCTGCCGAACTCCTTTTTTGACTTTATTTCGGCATCTTTTCGGCATTTTCGGTGTTTAGTGCTACCCGTAAATAATTAGCTAGTTACGGCACTCGTTCTATGATTTAGGGAATGTCGCAATTCCACGGTTGCCATCAATGAAATATTTTGGTGCGAGTGAATAACCCCAGAAACATCTATAAACATACTTATGGAATTTTGGTCGCACCGCACTGCAAGGTCAAAACACGTGTTACAATTAAATTTCACAAGACATCTGACACATTTAAAAAAAAATATTGCTCAAAATTGGAGTGTTAATAAAACGTTTATTTTTCTTCGTCATAAATAAGTAGTAGCTTCTTCACATAAAGCGTAACTATATGAAGGAATGTAAACACGTTTCTTCAACCTAGCCCATAACCAATGATGTACTAAAGGTAGATTCCTTGGGTGACCGGATGCGTACTGATAAGATATCATCAGGCAGTAGTCGCAAGCCTTCTGGGCCACACAAGTGCATTCTCTGAATACATTATTATGCATCTGTGAGTCTCAGACGTTATGAAGTAATTAATCAATACTTACGAAAAAAGACATCGCACAAACACGAAGCAATGGGATAACTCAATCATGTAGTGAAACCTCAAAGGATGGTAAGGGGCCGTTCACATATTATATAACGCATAAAATCCTAATTTTTGACCCACCCCTATCTACCCCTAATAACGTTATATAACAGCGGCTGTAACACCCCACCCCTATATTATATAACAGATATACTACCCACCCTCCTACCCCACCCCAGCCTACAAGCACATTAAAAGATATACAATCGACATAATTGTATTGCACAATATGACACTTTTATAACAATACTATGTTAGTTAGCACTTTAATAGTAGTGATTCAACTGATAATTGCCTTTATCCAATTCAAGAACTGCAGCAAAAATCATCATATGCCCAATTAGCTATGTAACAAAAGCTACCTTAAAATTGTGTACTCTCTCGTGCCAATGATGATTAGACCGCATGTATGGAGCGCCTCTGCATCTTAATAATCGGACTTTTAATGGCACTAAATTCACTTGTATTAATTACGGTAACTAATTGGGTAGTCGACGATTGTCACCATGTATCTACATAATTATAAGCCTACTATAATACAGCATGATGATACATGGTAGTAACGTACAAACTATTTAAAAACACCATTTTAGTTTCCCTCCTGTTTTGCACAAGAAATGAGCATTATAGTATCACACAGAATGGATTGGTTTAATATTGAACTATCAGGTATTTATCGATAAGTTGCGGTACAACTCTACCTATTTAATAGCGTATGATATATATAGAGTGCGTACTACAACTGCAATCGGGTATTTAAGCAAACATAAACTATTTACACATACTATAGAACATGAAATCAAACATCATGATAATATCTACCAAAATAATTATTTCAAGTGAATTAATTTTAATTTAAAGCAGAATAAAAGCACAGCACACAGAATTGAATTTTAGAACATTTAGAGCTATGCACATGAAATTGTTAAAATTGTAAACAGCAAATTGTTAAAAGTGGATTTATAACATAATAACTAAGAACGTCAAATCAATTCACCAGGTGGCAGCTAATGGTGCCAGTTTTGGTTCACAATGTATTGTGAACTTCGATTAAACAATGAAGGTCCGTAAATATATGAAATTTCCAATTGGCAGGCAAACAGGCAAAATAGCATAAGCTGAAAAAAGTTTGTTATATAACAAAACCTTCAACCTAACCCCCCCCCACCCTACACAATATAACGCTAACAAAACCGGAACCCACCCACCTACCCCTTGAGCGTTATATAATATGTGAACGGCCCCTAAGATGGGCCTAGCAGTCGATGGAAGCAGCTCATGGCTGCCATCTTAAACGAGAGCTGTAAAATGTTATTTTAAAGTCTAGAAATTTAAACTCTTAGTTTGTTGATTGTTTTACTATTTCAGTTATATTTTTGTGTTCAGCGCTCAAGAACAATGTTTTGTGACCTGTGCATATGAATGGCGCTTTAGAAGATTAGTGATTACGATTGCGATTAAATAGTGTGTAGCCTTGTAGGCCTAGGCCATAGCGGCACTTTGCTGTACTACTTAAGGCTGTCAACGGCTACCCGGGCACCTGCCCGAAGCTACCTACCCGGGTAATGAAATCGGGTTTCGGGTACCCGAAATTCCGCTCTAATGCTCAATTTTACCTGAACATGTGCCAGTAAATATTCCGTTGGTCACATTGGCTGATTGCTCGAGCAATGAAATCGATTCTTAGGTGCCCGACATTCCGTAAAAATGCGCAATTTTCTACATTTCCTAGCAAAATATCTACGCGGTTGGGTACGTAGGTATCCGCTTCGCCAACCCGGGTCGTGATTTCAACATTTTTGACAGCCTTAGTTGCGACACGACTATAAACAATGTGACAGGGAGGCCAGATAATAGTCAGAAAGCATTCCTTTGATATATGGACAGAAGAAATCATAATGATCTACTTTCTACTTCGAAGCAGCTTATAATTTCAGCTCCGACACTATCGCTTCCTTGTAGGATTAGTGCCCATCTGAAGTTTGGATAAATGAGGATCAGTAGCCCTTTACGCTTTGCCGATAACTAAAAGTATATGAACGGCGAACGCCGTGTTCTAATAGGTTCACAAAACGTACCCAATTTTCACTGCATAATTTGGAGGAAATTCACGGTATTCACGTCAAATGCAGAATTCACAACACCTCTGTCTTCGTGATTTTGTCGGTTCACTATAATCCAGAAATAAAAGAGAAATAAAAGAGGAGGTCGTGAACGTTCTAATAAATTATTACCAATGGAGGTGGAGTCATCGACTACGACTCTACCATCTTTGCTATTACCTCGTTGTTCGTGGCGTTTAGTGTCTGCTAAACTTTAGTTGCGGCCTACTTCCTGTTTACTTCCTTGTTTTTGGTAGTAAGTTATTTAAATATGGATTAAACACATCGGATGTAGGCCAAAGAAAAACTTTAATAAGTTTGAGTAAAATGCGTTTTTATAGTTCGATTCTTATAACGCCTCTTAACTTTATTTGCTGGTGATCTACTTTCCTGACTTTATGGCGAGATATGTTTACGTTTAGATAGCAATAACTGTTAGTATTATCGTACGGTCTCGATAGGCGGCATTAACGTCAGTTGAGAACCACAGGTGTAAACTTGAATTACATGCACAGGTAAGACTTAGCATTTACTCGCCATATATGCCTGTTCCTTATATTCACAATATACAAGGAAATAGTTTGGCAATCGCAACACCAACATGTTTTGTATAATATTTTGCAAAAGCCACCATATGATCTTCCTACATGTCACAAAGTTCGTGCTGTAGCTAGTTGTTCCACTTATATAGAGCCTTCGTAGGGTTTCATATAGACTTACTGCAGGACTAAACAAGTAGACAAGTGGTGTACTTTGGACAGTAGATGCATATTTTATGCAAATGAATTGAATTGTTGTTTTATTCACAAAGAAAGTTTGACCATTACAATTGATCACGAACCAGCAAAAAGGCCTAATGTGCAACAGTAGCCTAGGAAAGCTAGCAGCTTATTATAACCTTGACCCCACTTTCGTTATTTTCCTTCAAACATGTATTTGTCACTCAATGAGTGATAATTTAGTGATATTAATAATAAAATAAAAGTAGTGATGATAATGGCAGCAATACAGCACCACAATAATTACTACCAATATCAATAATGTCACCAGTATTAACAATAATGAATAAACAGCAACAACAACAAAATAATGGTAGCAGCCTTGGGAGTATTACTAATTGCAGAGTACCAAGTAGTTGAGGCTAGGTTAGCAAATGCAGATGTATTAATGTGCCAAATGTGAATCTAAGCAGCTCTCAGTTGATGACAGTTAATGAGAGCCTATCAGTTGATTGGATCATTACATGTAGATCCTATCAATTGGCTTCTTGAGGGCTCGTTAGAGTCAGGTCAGACAGTGTGAGGGTGGATTAGGGTCAGAATTAGGGTTGTTTGACCAGCAACAATTTGTCTAAGAATATTTATTCAACCACTTTTTAGCATGTTTAAACAATGTAAATTTGGTTTAAAAGTGCAGGGTACATGGTCAAATGTTCGAGCTTGTGCAAAGTTTTCCACTGTGAAAGAATGTCTAGTGCGGTGAAATCTTTTGCAACAGAAGATTTATTCTATCTTCTTTACAGTTACTTATTAAGTAGCTAAAACTAGCTGTTGCTTTGAAGCAGATGCGGCAATCTTGGTTGAAAGGTAGGGGGGGGGGGGCGACACCCAATGAGAGAGATAAGATATGTGGGGGACACTGGAGCTGTGCCGATATCACTTTTTGCCGATTATGCCGATACCGATTATTGCCGATTATTCATTTGCCGATACCCGATTATTTTGTCGATTTTTTTGCCGATTATTTGTTTGTGTTTCCCATGATGTCCGGTTCCAAAAGATAGACCTACTGCTACTGCCTATTGTTGTGATACAAGCAAACACTTCCCCCATAGGAGAGGTATGCATGTAGTTGGGAAGTAATCCTAGGCAGGCAATACAGATTAGACACACCGCCCGCCGTCGAACTGTGCCCAGGGTAATTAAAGGCCAAGGCACGGCTGTCCTATTCACAGCCGCCCATCTAGTCTCAGCCTCTCAGGCGACTGACATGTGTCGGGCAGATCTGATTGGCAACTAGCATGTATTCATTCGGCATGCCTCTACGATGTACATTCATCGGTTTCTCTGTTGAATTGGTCAGCCGAACGGCTTGAATTGGCCAGCCATTCCTTGGCCCATAAGAGGGCACTATGACTCACTCTGCACAAGACCTATGTTGACACATTCCCACGGTCTATACTAGCACAGTGGGTGGTCTCACCACTGGTCTGAAGAAGCCATTGGCTCGACGACACGATATGGGAATGGAACGAAATGCCGTATTTCACAGACCCGGTGACGTTGCTGTCATCATTTTGCTTTTTTAGACTGAAAATAATATGATTAAATAAAAAAATAATTGTTAATATCGGTGCTGATTTTCTTGCCGATATCCGATATTGCCGATATCTCTATAATCGGCCCGATTAATCGGCCGGCCGGCCGATTAATCGGTACAGCTCTAGGGGACGCATGTATAATGTGTCACCTCTCTGTAATAGGTGGGGGACTTGTCGCCCTTGACATCCCCCAGGATTGCCGCCGCTGCTTTGAAGATGGACACTTGTCAAAGGCCTTCGATGCATATTTGTCAATCCAACCAGTCAAGAAAGAGTGTGCACATCTCTCTTGTTTAAACTTATTCAATCTTGTATTCCTAAGCATAATATATTAGTTTAAAACTCAAAACTGATTTATTTGGTGTTCTACTGACAGCAAAATATTGTTGAAGGTTTCAGCAGCATGTCAACATTGGGCTTTGTCAATGTGACCGGGTGGGATGTTGATCAAGTTTGCTCTTGGATAAAAGGTAAATGGTTCTGTAATTAGACTATTAATTATACCCAAAGTAGCCAAAATACACTATTAGATAAAAGACTTTATTTATAGCACCACAATTGCAGTAAGTAAATTTGTAGAGCTTGGTGTTTAATTTATGGGTTTATATTAATTGAAATTAAGTATTTAAGATTATTTCATGATATTCATTAGCATCATCGTTATTGAAGAAATGTCATTTCAACTGCACTCCTGATTATGAGAAGAAAATGGTGACCAACTGCAGCAGGTGTGAGTTCTGCCATCAGGCAGGTGGCTGTTTGAAACAGGTTAACTTAGCATAGTTGCATATAACCCAGAGTTAATATCTGAACAAAACCTGTCACTCAGATAAAATTACAGTTATTGTGTGTACCTCTTCTCACGCCCAGAGCTAGTATGACCACCTATTGTCGATGAATCTGTGGTGACTCTAGCCTATGCTCTATCGACGGGGTTTATAGCAGCTGCGTGCTGCTATCATAGTCCATGGGTTTCTGGCTCTGCATACTTAGAATTATTGTATAGCCACTATTAGAAGACTACTGGTGTGGTGTTTCATTTTCATAGTCCTTCAGGTGGGTGCCAAGGTCTCTGGGTTTCTGCTAATTGATATGCTCTAGTCTTGAGAAGTCAAGTCAATAGAGTCAATGTATAATAATTACCTGCATTGGAGTGAAAGTGTGGATGTATATTTTGTTTTAATATCTGAATCTGATGTAGGTTTGCAAAATAGCGCCGCTCAATATGCTGATGTATTCCAAGAAGCTGGAATAAATGGAAAGCAGTTGTTGTCGCTTGACTACAGGGTGCTGGAAAATCTGCACATCTGGAAGATTGGACACCAAGAGCTGATCTTACATTCCATACAACTGCTTGAGGCAGTGGTAATCTAATCTGATCTCACCTCTTATCTAACAATTTCTAGTATTATTGTGGAATTTGTCTGATTATGGTTAACTTTAAGTTTAACAGCAGTCACAAATCACAAGCCATTTAAAGTGCATGGTTAAAATCCAATGTAATATGGAATTGAGAAGTCTATCAATGGTTATAAGCAAGCTGGAACAGATAAGTCTCAAGTTATACTGGATGATATTTAGACCTGACTTCTAATATACTTTTATGTGAAATTCCTAATTGCCAGTACTATTAATTGCATCACCTGCTTAGAGCCACTTCAGATCCATTCATGTTATAATATTATGTTTTAAGCATATTGAAGTTCATTCATTCATTAAATAGCTTTATACAGCAACTCTTTATTTAAGGTTATCACTCAGAGGTGCTCTCGACTCCAGCATGGCTAAAAGTACATGTAGGACCTGGAGTCAGTTGCTAAGGAACTGACTTGAAGATGAGTGATGTTTGCTTGTGTGAACGGATGCCATTTTGATGAAATCATGCTTTAATATTCACACCACTCAGGTGTTTGGTAAGTAAAGAACAGGAGATTGGGTATCAACTCATTGCAAGCCTGTTAGCCTGTTGCACTGTGCCTTGTACATTAATAATAAGCCACTGTCGTTTCTATCCTGCTGCTGATGTTTTCATCAACTTAAAACTCAGAAACCGTGATTAAAATAATCAACAAAGTATTTAATGGATGTGGTCACTGGCAATCGGCAGCTTAGTCACTGGTTTCGACCTAAAGGCTCAGTGGCGGCAGCGGATGGCAATGGCTCTGGTAACTAATCTGAGGGCATTTCTTTTGTTTCCCTTGAGACATTCATGCAAAATAGGCCTATGGTACTGTAATGGATATTGTCATTGGGCTGTAGTATTGCTTTTAGTTATATTTTAGTATTAATAAGTGCTTCAACTCTGATCTATTGCTCATGAGTTCCCCCTGCTCAGTTGGGACGTAACCTGCTGATGAGATTTTCTTGATGTGGTACTTTACAAGTTTCTAGTCATGTTACGTTTATGTTATGAGTGATACTAAACTCTACTGTTACAGTTATCAACATAATATGTAACAGTAGAGTTATGTTATGATATTGTAGAACAAGGACACAGAGGTCAAACACATGTTGATATTATGTTGTAGAATCGGGAGCTGGAACGAGATACGTTATCTGTGATCGCCCTTCGTCTTGATTGTCAGGCAAAAAATCTTTACAATCTGCTCAGAAGTTCACCCACAGTAAAACTGAGAAGGCACGAAGCTTCTTCTGGCCATTTACTTCTCCTTGAAATGAAGCGTGGTGTGTCAGATATCGTAGAAACTGTCAAGTGCATGATACCATGGCTAGACAGGTAAGAAAAAGGTGAATGACAGACACACTACAGCTGTGTTATAAGTCATAAATTTCTATGAGATTATTCCTTGCTGATGTTTGGAAGTATACACTCATTGAATGAATGTATGTGGTATGTATATGTTATATATGCATGTTTGTTTATATAGGAAAATTGCTTCAGTAAGTAAGTAAGTAAGTATATTCCTTATTATTGTGTGCAGACGCATGATGACGAAGAATAGATTGGATTTTAGTTAAAAGGGTTTTCAGATTTTTACTGATTTTGTGTTCAGTTTGAATTTACGCTGCACTTTTAAGTTTCCTTGATGTGTGGATTTGCATATTAATTGTCATTTCAGAATTCCTTTTGATGACTGTGAGTTTTTCAATGATCTGATGAACAGGATTCTTGATTACACCTTTGAGCTTCTAGCATTTTCAAAGGATGACAGCCAAGACAAGATACAGGATGTTGTAAGTGTCCAACTTAATCTCCCTAGATAAGGTTGACTTATCCTTTCACTTCCAAGGTGGAGATGGTTAACTGAGCATCGGTAGGATGGATGGGCGCCTAACAAACTGCCATACAGTTATAAATATGAGCTCTTGATTAACTTGTATTACTACTATTTCATGTTATCATATTGATGTTTCTCAGTTTTAATGAATGATTATTGTTATTGTTATTGTTGCTATTATTAATATTATTAGTATTAGTAGTGTTATTGCTATTGTTATTTTAATACTGCTCTAGTGCACATGGACATCAGTTGATGATTGTAAATAAGTAGGGAGATCAGTCTGAGGCATGGCTAGGGCAAAGGTGACATGTTTGCTCAGACACCAAAGAAACAAAGCTCATAAGCAGCTAACAGTCATTTTTTTACCAAAATAAAAAGTGAACAAAGTTGCTCTTATTCTAATGTGTGAGGCATATTTGCATTTATTTGCTCAACAATTCAATTTTAGACATTATGAAATTTATTATAATTTGCAGCAAATTGTCACTGGCTTAGTCAGATCTTTTCAGCTAGACATTGACAGCCTGGCTAAACATCAATGATTGCTGGATGTTTTTGTCACATTTATTAAATTATGAATGGTGTAGGCTTGGCTTTTTCTAATTCACATGACTTTGTCCATTTAATTTAAATGTTTCAGTAGAAATAACAACTTTTTCTGATATCTGAAGAATTTCTGAGCAGTGGATTATTATAAATAGAGATTGTATATATTTATTTCTGTTTTATTTCAGTGTTGTTCTATAAGTTCAGTTTGTGAAGAAATCATAACAAATTCAAAAGACCCTCTTGTCATCCAGACGGCTTCCTTGGAACTCGTTACATTGCGAAGGAATTCAGACGAACCATTGGTAATGCTATTTTGCAAAGCACCAGATTGTTTACAATTCCCTATCCTTGTGTTGCTTTTGGTTTGTTAATTATTTATTTATTTGGAGGATTTATATAGCATCCATTCAAGCCATCTACTCAGAAGTGCTCCCAACCCCGACTAAATAGGACAGTCTTAGGGTTGGCATAAAACACGGTTGAGTGTCCCGTGGGCACGAGGCGGAGGGTGACATGAATGCGAACACACAAATTTCTGTGTGCTCAAGCAGAATTTACTGCAAATAATTTAAGTATTTCTCAATTTTACTTCAATCAGTTGTCATTCATGTGATATGATGCCATGAAATAATAATCCTTAGTCCAGTCGTTTCCAACCGTTTTGTAGCGATGAAACCTTACACAAATCTTTCATTTGCTCAAGGTATCCAGCGCAGTTCACCCTCTGACTGTCTGAGATAAATATAAATTTATTTAACCTGTAAGAATTTTGGGGTAATCACGCAATAATGTTAATTATTTTAAGACGGAATTGTTTCTAGCAGAATGACTTAAAGCTATGAAGAATTCTGCTCACTATTCATCCTTTTGTGAATTCACTTGATATTCTTTTAAGTTTAATGTAGGGCCTTTCGAATTGTGGTGTAGATCCCCTAGCGAAGACTCACAAAACATAAAGGTTCTGCAGGATTCGGACAGGACTGAAAACAGAGCCTTGAGGAAGTGGTTCCTCAAGGCTCTGTTCTCAGTCCTGTGTTATTTATCTTACATCTCCTTCCTTTTCCTGATCTGTGTTGCTGCTGGTTATCTTTTTGATGATGATGTACAGGGCATTTGTCCACAGTCCCCATCGTCATAGTGCTGTTAGTTATTATTGTATGCTATTGTTGAATCTGTCTCTATTCTTCTACTTCACTCCTGGTTGTCATCTAACTGCATCTCTACCAATGCTTATAAACTCTTCAGCAACTTCAGAAGCTTTATTTCATTCTCCTCTCTGAGAAGTTCACACTCTTCTCTTCCTCGTCAAGTGTTTTGGATCTTACGATGACTAAATTATCATGAAGTTACCCAATGTTTTGATGTCTGTCTTCCACAGAGTAGATTATTTTGTTAGTCTATTATTACCAGTGCTTATTGCTATAATTTTGATTAATGGTTTATTGATTTTGTTGATTTTTGTGTGTGAGCTGTCTGGTGCTTTTATTTCATATTAGATGCCTTTCCTAGAACATGTTATTTGTTTGAATGTGTTTTTTTTCCAGTGGTTTATGTTTGCATGATTTTTCTTGCTACTTTTACTTCAGGGTATGAGCATCATATCTTCGTACGATAATGTTCACACAATTGGTATTATCAAGCATGGCGTATGTAAAACCATTTCATACAATTTGTTTTTTATCAACATTGAATTTGTGAAGTTATTTGAAGTTACCTTAAACATTTGTCTGAATTTAATTGTGAACTCTCCATGATGATGAAGAAATATTGTTTTATATTTTGTATTGATATGTTTGCTTATTTTTAGTATGCTTTTAAATTACGGGTAGGTCTAACCACATCACTGTTGTTGAAGATACCAGATTTACAATTTAATCATCAATAACTATTTGGTTGTTTATCAAGTTAGTTATGACTAGTGTTAAGTAGAATTTGTATTATGAATTCTTAGCAATTTTTTTTAGTAGTTTTACTGCAAAATTTAATACAACTGAAGATGTGTATTGAGTGTACATTTTGTCATAACTTGTAAGGTATGATGGAAGATATGCCTTTATACGCCTCCATATTTTCGATATCTTTTGATGTCTGGCATGCGTTGCTGTTCATGTTTAGTCAACAGCTGATGTGAGCAAGAAAGTAGATGTTGGTGATGAAATTGTTCAAGTAAATTATCAGACTGTGGTGAGTTCTAGAAGATACGAGAGATGGGTATTTTATCGTTTTGTTTTTTTGTTTATCGTTTTGTTTATCGTTTTGTTTTTCTGGTGGAGTTTGTTGTGTTTTAATTTCTGATGTAATGGCAGTTTTTGTTGCCTTTATTATTCATTCATTCATTATGAAGATTTATATATATATATGTATATAAGATAAAAATTATGTATATATTATTATTATTATTTATTAATTAAATTGTAATGCTCATGGTCACCTTCAGCAATATCTACACTTTAGACACAAAAAGTGGAATTTGAGCAAGTCTGTAAGACAGAATGCAATTTGTATAATATCCATTAATAAAGAATATTCTGTTAAATTACTGTTGCTACTTTGGTGATTATTTTTCTTTTTAAAATTTTTATTTTGTTATTATTATTAAGTTAGCTTTTACTTGAAAGCACAATATACGATAGAAAAGTTATTTAGCCAAAATAAAACTGTTTTTTTGGTTGATTTTAAAACAATTGAACAAGAAGCATAAGAGCACAGTGTGAGAAATGAGGCCTTTAGTTTAATACTCATTCTGTATTATTGCTATTATTGTTTAATTTCTTGCTATTCAATCTATTATCTGAGTCTTATGAAATGTTGGACTAACCAATCTGCCACTATTGGACATAATTTCCAATTGGTCAGAGCACTCTTCATATATTCAATCATCATGAAGGGGCACTATATCAAGTATTTTTGATTGATTGATTGATTGATATAACGTGATGTGTATGGGTTCAAGTCTTTCCTGAGATAGTTACTGTGTAGAGGGACCTTCAGTAAGTCCTTCACTCCTATTGTTTTTGTCAGTGCCTTATGTTGATGCTTGATTGTAGGATAGTAATTCAAAAGAACTGATATATTAAGATCGGCAGTACGTTGCCCTACGTTGCAACAAACCAAAATTTCTCTGTGTTGCTCAATTGACAGATTGGTTGGGAATTGAAGAAATTGCTGATCAACTTCAGTGACACAAAGAAGGACTTGACCTTGACCTTAAAGAAGAAACCTCGTCATCTGACTTTGAGTGGATACCAGAAGAAGAAGGCTCCAAAGAAGCAATTGCCATCAACTGGCGCTTTCCAAGCGCAGTTCAGTCCGAAGGCAGCCAATGCCAGAGCGCGGTCAAGGCGACAGATCAAGCACATAATGGCAGGCACCAGTGCTAGGTAGCATTCATGACTTTTCAGAACAATTCTAATTGAACTTTTTTTATAATCCTACATGACAGTTATAACAGGTTATTCTGCCCTTAAGTCCAGTTATGTGATTAATCTTCAATGTCTCTTTATGGAATGCATGGAAGTCTTTCATTTCCTGTACTTGTGCCTGGAGTAGGCGGTGGTTGCAGTTTAACGACACTGTGTGATAACAAAGACCATTAACGTTGCCCTCCTCCTTTATCCAGGCTTGGGACTGGCACTAACCGAGTACTACTAGTGGCGGAGTTTTGTGCCTGGAGTAGATGATTCCAAGAGTATTCATATCTGATTGTGCATATTCATGTATCTTATATCACGTTTTAAGAAACTCACGAAGGTGCTGTATAGCGGCCATATTGCTGATGTAAAAGATCTATTAAGATGATCTGAAAATATTCTCTACCTGATTTTATTCGTGTTTTATTTTAACTAGTTGTTGAAGTTTGTTCATAATTATTTTGAATATCAAACGGAAACTGTATGTTTTCAGCATACCAGAGCAAGACACAGATGATAATATATCGGACAGCGAGGTCTTTAACAGTGGAATTGAGTTCAAAGAACCAATCAGTAATGAAGAGAAGACAAGACGAGCCACAGTCAGTGGCGGATCTCCTGTTCTCCCACGCTGTGTGGTCGGATCAACTGAGAATATTTCTTCTATACGGCCAAAGTCCTACTTCCCAGTTTCTACAAATATTCCTATTTTACCTAGGGATCTGCAGATAAAGAATTTAACAGCTAAGAAACCTACTTTCATGGAACAAAACGGGTCAAACCGTAAGCAAATTCTTGTTGTATACTTAATATCTACGTTTAATTTCAAACTGACAAACGGCAGTATGATTACAAGTACAGTAAGAAGGTAGGTCTCGAATTTAACTGTATGGCAGCCATGCAAGGTGCTCATTATGTTGTAGATCTGATTAAACCACTGCTGCCGAAAGAAGGAATATTGGACCTTAGAGGATTGTAGGAATAGAACTTGCTTCATTTGCTCTGCACCCCAATGTGTTTTCCCTTATTCTGCAGGGCTCCTATAAGCATCCAGCAGTAATTTCCATTTAGAAAGAAACACTTACTCATTTCAGCTATATTAAGTTGATGTGCTATGGAACTATACTGCCCTCGTCAGGGTCTAAGACTAGTTGGCACTAGCGATCTTTGACCGATTTTCAGGTGCTATGCTATGAATAGGAGTTGTTGGGAGCCATGTAGTGAAGCCACTCGTTAAACGGATTTGCATTTAAACTGACCGTGTGTTAAGAAGGCCACAATTTGCTAACCCAGCTTGATATAGCATTATTTCATTACACTATGAGAGTCATGTCTACTCCAAGCATCATCAGTCATTATTGAGAAGGCTTCTTACTTACTGCTGTTGATGTTAACAATGAACATCATCAGCATAATTAACATCATAATCGTGTGGATGCTTACCATGATTTCATAAATATTCTTTTCTCTTGTAGCATAAATGATTAACCCTGCATTCACTGTTCTTGAATCAAAGATGTTTCTGTTATCTCATCTGTGTCTTTGTGTGTTCACAGCAGCAACAGCACCAGTTGTCTCTGGACCGCAGTCTCCAGCTTCTTCGGCTGATAGTCCAAAGCCACGCAAGGGCAGCAGTGGATCGGCGAATGAGGTCGCAGGAGCAGCGGATGCAGACAGGGCGCCTCGCCTCCTGCGTCTCGTCAAACTGGATTCCAGTGCTAGAAATGAGTTGACGGAGCAGGTATACAATTGTCAACCTTGAATGGATGCATATATATATAATGTATATATATAATGTATATATATATACATTATATATATATACATTGTATATATATAATGTATATATATAATATGTATATATATATATAATGTATATATATATATACATTATATATATAATGTATATATATATATACATTATATATATATAATGTATATATATAATGTATATATATATAATGTATATATATATATGTATGGTGCTTATAATCATGTATTCCATATATATTTTCTGTTAACGAATGAATCCTGTATGAACAGCGTGTAATTAATGGGCCTCACATCAATACTTGAAGCAGAGGCAACAATAAATTTAGCATTAGAAACTGACTTTTTAAATAAAAAATCTTTTATATAAATGGTATGTTTTTTAATGTTTTTTCACATGTACCCATCGTGCGTCTGCAGACGTTAATAAGGTGTATACTTACTTATAGAAGCAAGTTTCCTAGATAACCTATATAAACAAACATGCATATATATATATATACATATATGTGTGATTCATTATATATATATACACATATATGTGTATATATATATTACATACTTTACAAATTGTTTCTTTAATTTCAGAAGAGAAATGAAAGCGTCAGTTCCCTTGACTCTATCCTCTCATCTAGGTACAACGTTCGTTATATGTTTTAGGGCTTTATTTGCTGCTAATGCACTTTCTGTGAATAGGAACAGAGGTGCCCATGGCTTCTTTTCGATCTGTAGCCAGCAGTGGGTGAATCCCTAGGTCCTAGAAACACACCAATTTATTGCAGGGATTGCCATTTACCTCCCAGCTAACACTGATACCAAATGCTGACAGAGTCAATTCTGGATGAGGAGCAGTTCAAGGTCGCAAACTGGAACGAGCTGTTGTGAGATTATGGTTTTAGTGCAACACCAATGGATCACCATTTCTGTGTGTGTGTGTGTGTGCGGGCGTGCGTGTGATTGGCAAGAAATTACATACATCTCAGTTATTTGCTGTAATAAACAGTAACATTTTCTGTTTGTGTTCTGTGCTGGAAGTCATTGATCGTGATTGTCTTAACGAGCTACGATCATCTTTCTTATCTTGTTGTTGATCATGGTTGTTTTGACTTTTGGCCCGCTATCAATCCTCCTACTCTCCAGGTCATTATGCTGTGTAAATTTATCTGGTGTTACTTTGAGTGTAATGCCTACATAAGTCAGTGTTGTTGGTTATAGCCACATTTCAGAGCATTTTCATCACCACATTTCCAAGGATTATTGTTGTAATTGAGCAATATTATTCAAGAACAATACTCCCTCTTTGATTTACATCTTTAAATTAAGTACTGATAGCAATTTATGCTTTAAGGAATTTCAAATCAGGTTCAATTTTGTTTTTTTGTTTTTTGTTGAGCAGTAGTTACAGTATTCATGGAGGCAACATGTCAAATCTGAAGCAACAGAAGCCTCAGTTTAGAAGTGAAAGAGATCTGGCTAACCCTGTAAGTTGAATTACCAATAAATACACAATCTATATGGAATTAGTTTTCTCTGATGTGATCTATTATCTATTGATCACGCTTTCTGTTGCCGGCCTGCGCTGCTGGAATAGCCTCCCGCCTGAAGTGCATTCTGTAGCATCAATTAAGATCTTTAGGGCACGACTCAAATCCCACCTGTTCAGGAACTGTGGAACCCTGTTGAACTAATGTAGTGATTGTTATAGTACGGTTTTTTCATAATTTTTTTATAGTTCGTGTTAGTTTGCTGATCGTGTCATTGTAAAGCGCCCTTGTAGCGGCATGGCTGTGTTACGGCGCTTTAGAAATCGTCCGTTTAATAATGATAATAATTACTATAACTGTATGAACTCATAGTCGTAATCGTAGTCTCCAAACTTCTAAGGCACCACTCAGAAGCCAAGTGCATGGCACCCGCTTATTCACAACGCTGAGAGCTAGCTGTAGGCTAATATTATTTTATGGACGGCAACTGTTAACTAGTATATGACATGAGTTATTAATGATAAAAATATGCTGAGACTTGAGATGATTGGTTGAGTGCTTGCCATGTAGAACTTATTGTGTAAGTTCAAACCTTGTTACTTCACTTCTCAGCTAAGTACTTAGCTGAGTATTACTAGCACTTAGCAGAGAAGCAGTGAGGTGCAGACTATGGCACGCATTCTCGATATCCATGAGCAACACATTTCAATGGTCGACTGTTGACTTTCGTCTTTCTGATGTTAAAGCTCATCAACTTACTGGACATGAACCACGCAATTTATTATAGAACATCGACTGTAGAGAAGTGAAGGTAAAGACTCTGTCTTATCAGTCGGATTTTTTCAGATAGAAATCATTTCTTAATATTTTAGTTGCCATCTGGTCTGCTGAGAAAGAATTTCTTGCGAAGGACAGGTAAATGGTACTTGTTTGCTCACAATAGCTTAAAAATGTTAGCTGATTGGATGCAGTATTTGCTGTGTATTGCAAGAGCTACAAGTAATGTGACTTTCTGTTCTGTGACTTTAAACTCTGCCACTGTTTGGACAGTGCCAGTCCCAAGCCTGGAGAAGACAGAAAGATGACATCAAATCATCTTCAATATCGAGCAGTGTCATTAAAAAATTAACAACATTTAACATAATTTAGGCTATCATTGGTGGAACTTCTCTTGAGTAATTAACAGAACATTATTTAACTCATTAACATCAGGCTCTCCTATCCATTACTCATTGAGCCTTTCATTCGCCATGATAAGCGATCTGGTAACTAAAGTCTAGTCAATTCATGAACTCCTACCCCAACACGCTTGATCCTCAACCTTCTATAGAACCAAATTTCTACATGACCAAAGAGCGCCCATTGCAACATCTATTCTGATCCTCTGAAAACTGGACTCGGACCTCCTTGGAGTACCATTTGACAACCCCTCTTTGACTTGGCACAGTGCTTATTAATCAGCTGGTGCTTGGCTCTTGATTGGAGCTTTTGAAGTTTAGAGATTACGATTACCATGGTTGAGAACATATACAATCAATTTAGTCTCTACAAATTATGCTTGTATATACTATTGCCTGTTTACTTCTAATGAAAAAAACACAAATAAAATGCTCAATTGTGCTATAAAATCGTAGGTATATTTCAGTTGATGCACTGCTGGTGTATAATAATGGTTGGCCTACTCTCAATCAGGTCCGCGGGCATGACTGTGTAGGGACCTTGAGCAAGTCCTTTGCCACAACTGCTCTGCAGCACAACTGCAATTGCGCTGTCATGGCATGTACACTTCTCAGCAAAAAATGTTGGAAGAAGGACAATATCAAATTTCAGAATAAATTTAAAAAAATAAAACATTTATAAGCAAATGAGTTTATTTATTGTCTTTCATTATTCTTATTTTTTGCTACCAAAGTTTAGCAAATTAAATATTGATATAAATGTTGTGCAAATGGAATGGATGGATGAATGAGCAAATTCAGAATGTCGATCAATTGAGAAATAAACTTGCGAGTCATATAAAATCCAAAGTCCTTGCCCTTTTATTAAGTCTTAGATCAGTAGGCAAGTAATTTCGTTTGTAAAACTCCTTATAGAGTTCTTTCATTAGTTTTCATTAGCAGGTGCTGGCGCAGGTCCCGGTGCTGGCCCAGGTCCCGGAGCTGGTCCAGGTCCCGGTGCTGGCGCAGGTTCTGGTGCTGGCCCAGGTCCCGGAGTTGGCGCAGGTCCTGGTGCTGGCCCAGGTCCCGGAGCTGGCGCTGGTCCCGGTGCAGGTCCTGGTGCAGGTCCCGGTGCTGGCGCAGGTCCTGACCCAGGTCCCGGTGCTGGCGCAGGTCCCTGTGCTGGTCCCGGAGCTGGCGCAGGTCCCGTTGCTGGTCCCGTTGCTGGCCCAGGTCCCGGAGTTGGCGCAGGTCCTGGTGCTGGCCCAGGTCCCGGTGCTGGCGCAGGTCCTGGTGCTGGCCCAGGTCCCGGTGCTGGCGCAGGTCCTGGTGCTGGTCCCGGTGCTGGCCCAGGTCCCGGTGCTGGTCCTGGTGCTGGCCCAGGTCCCGGAGCTGGCGCAGGTCCCGGTGCTGGCGCAGGTCCTGATCCAGGTCCCGATGCTGGCGCAGGTCCCTGTGCTGGTCCCGGAGCTGGCGCAGGTCCCGTTGCTGGTCCCGTTGCTGGCCCAGGTCCCGGAGTTGGCGCAGGTCCTGGTGCTGGCCCAGGTCCCGGAGCTGGCGCTGGTCCCGGTGCTGGCCCAGGTCCTGGTGCAGGTCCCGGTGCTGGCGCAGGTCCTGACCCAGGTCCCGGTGCTGGCGCAGGTCCCTGTGCTGGTCCCGGAGCTGGCGCAGGTCCCGTTGCTGGTCCCGTTGCTGGCCCAGGTCCCGGAGTTGGCGCAGGTCCTGGTGCTGGCCCAGGTCCCGAAGCTGGCGCAGGTCCTGGTGCTGGCGCAGGTCCTGGTGCAGGTCCCGGTGCTGGCGCAGGTCCCGGTGCTGGCGCAGGTCCCTGTGCTGGTCCCGGAGCTGGCGCAGGTCCCGGAGCTGGTCCAGGTCCCGGAGCTGGCGCAGGTTCTGGTGCTGGCCCAGGTCCCGGTGCTGGCGCAGGTCCTGGTGCTGGCCCAGGTCCCGGTGCTGGCGCAGGTCCTGGTGCTGGTCCCGGTGCTGGCCCAGGTCCCGGTGCTGGTGCAGGTCCTGGTCCCGGTGCTGGCCCAGGTCCCGGAGCTGGCGCAGGTCCCGGTGCTGGCGCAGGTCCTGGTGCAGGTCTCGGTGCTGGCGCAGGTCCCTGTGCTGGTCCCGAAGCTGGCGCAGGTCCTGGTGCTGGTGCAGGTCCTGGTGCTGGCGCAGGTCCTGGTGCTGGCGCAGGTCCTGGTGCTGGCGCAGGTCCTGGCGCAGGTCCCGGAGCTGGCGCAGGTCCTGGTGCTGATCCCGGTGTTGGCCTAGGTCCCGGTGCTGGTCCCGGTGCTGGCCCAGGTCCCGGAGCTGGCGCAGGTCCTGGTGCTGGCCCAGGTCCCGGAGCTGGCGCAGGTCCTGGTGCTGGCCCAGGTCCCGGTGCTGGTGCAGGTACCTGTGCTGGTCCCGGTGCTGGCCCAGGTCCCGGTGCTGGTGCAGGTCCTGGTCCCGGTGCTGGCCCAGGTCCCGGAGCTGGCGCAGGTCCCGGTGCTGGCGCAGGTCCTGGTGCAGGTCCCGGTGCTGGTGCAGGTCCTGGCCCAGGTCCCGGTTACGGCGCAGGTCCCTGTGCTGGTCCCGGAGCTGGCGCAGGTCCCTGTGCTGGTCCCGGAGCTGGCGCAGGTCCCGTTGCTGGCTCAGGTCCTGGTGCTGGTCCCGGTGCTGGCGCAGGTCCTGGTGCTGGCGCAGGTCCTGGTGCTGGTCCCGGTGCTGGCGCAGGTCCTGGTCCCGGTGCTGGCCCAGGTCCCGGTGCTGGTGCAGGTCCTGGTGCTGGTCCCGGTGCTGGCCCAGGTCCCGGAGCTGGCGCAGGTCCCGGTGCTGGCCCAGGTCCCGGATCTGGCGCAGGTCCTGGTGCTGGTCCCGGTGCTGGCCCAGGTCCCGGAGCTGGCGCAGGTCCTGGTGCAGGTCCCGGTGCTGGCGCAGGTCCTGGCCCAGGTCCCGGTGCTGGCGCAGGTCCCTGTGCTGGTCCCGGTCCATTTTCTTCTTCCATCACCTAAGCACAAATACAACACCTCAAACATTGGTATTACAAAGTATTATATATTTATTTCGATTTGGTCATAAATTTTATAGTCTAAGTCCAATTCTAAAGTATATTTACCTGAAACATCTAAGCATCTTGTAGAGACATTGGAGTCAATTATTTGTTTCAACGAAAAGTAGCTGAAGTATTCGACTTTTTGCATAATTTGAGTAGTGCATTGGTCACCCATGCATTGTGTACATAAAAATTTCCATTGTTTCGAGATATAAAACAGCCAACTAAAATTAATTGTACCAAAATACAGACAGACTGCAGGTTAGGGCATGTGCTTGTTAGAAGTTAAAACGTTTCTGAAAATGCCGCTACATTATTTGCGATGAATTAATTATGGATTTATATTCGTTAGTACTGTATATTTAGACATCATTTACTCTGAATAAGATTGTTTCTTACCTGTGGGTCAAGCCCTTGCTGGGCAACTTGAATTCCCCGTGGAATGCTTTGCTTTTTCGGCTTCGGATTTCCTTGACTTTGGTCAGATCTCCTTTTTCCATCCTAAAAAAGGTAAAATTTATATCGTAACTTTGATCAGTCATTATTAAACGGTTTCATCTTGGTTAACGAAGCAAATAGGCCCACAGTATAAACGTGCATAAATAATTATTATCTTGGAACTAAAAATAAATAACCCGTGGAGATTTAACACCCTATATTTAATATCACGGATAAAAATGAATTGAATTTTATCAAAATCGCGCGAGACAGATGTCGGTTGATATAAATGAACCAAACGGAACGCGGTAGCGATTTTTCAAAATGGCTTCGTGAGACAAAGGCCGATAAAAGATCGAAATTTAACGATACTTATTTATTATCAGTATGTGAACAGGCATTTTTATCTTATTACTTTTACATGTTCAACTAACGGCAATATTAAAATAACAGTAATTTACCATAGTTTTCCGTATTATTCTTACGAAGTTCAAATAACCAAAAAAATTTTAACGTCGTCTATACGAGAATTCTTCAACGAGACTTGTAACGTGATGCTGACGTAGACCAACAAGGAAAAAGAACGTATCATTTTCCAGTTTAGAGTGCAGAGACAATGCGGTAGCGCCTCTATAAATAAGATCCATGGGAAAATCAAGATAACAAGAAATTAGGTTTTGTGGCAATTTTTAGGCCATGATGAACATATTATTGTTAATTCTTGGTGGTTGACTGAGCCCATGGTGGTTGGCCCAGTCGAAGAGTTGACTGGTCCGGAGTGGATCAGTATAAATAGAAGCAGCCAAAAACACGCATTAGTTCAGTTCACTGACTTCAGTCAAGATCTAGGCAGAACAATGCAAGGGATTCAAAATTCAGAAGAGATTCGGAGGTCGGATTCAGACAGTTGAGAGGACAGTCAGCCGTAAGGATCGAGCAGCACAGTTCAACCAGTCGAGAGTACATATACGCAGTGGAGTCAAGAGAGCGACCAAGAAGAAGGTAAGACAGCTTCGTCGTCGCCAATGCCAGAGGTGCTGGCCGCTGTGGCTCGCTTGCCACTCCGTAAGGCATGTTGAGCTTTAGACATGTAAACATAAACTTGTGAATGGACTGGTATATATATATTGACCTTTGACAACGTGGGTAGGCCAAAGATGGTAGAATAAAATCCATGGGCACCTCTTCCGGAGCCACGACATGACCAAGAAATACTGCTCGCAAAAAAAATTCTGCTCATCTGAAATCCTGCTCGCAAAATTCTATAAAGTTTTAGAGATGGATATTCAAAGATCTTGAGATCAGGGTGATCACCCGATTCACCAATGGCAATGTATTTCTTGAAGGATGAACCCAAAGAAGTTGTTAAATTTATTGTCATTGCTCATCATCGCTCATAACTCCAGAGTAACAGTTTTGGAGTAGCAAGGTAACACTTAAGCGAAAATTAAAGTAATCATCAATGCCATCTACATAAGTTGATAATGAATGCCTATAACAGTATATAAATACAGATACAAGAGATAAAATGCTTTATAACATTATAACATGTTTTAGGCTTCATGGCATAGGTGCCCACTGCCCGACGCCCCACACATTGGGGCAAACTGAGCCATTTGCCACTCCAGGAATTACCATAGCACACAAATGCGTATATGGCTCACACCAGACCATCATAACTTGTCCCAGTTTTCATGTCCTGCTCTCTCCTGCACAAACTTTTGTGGGCATCCTCCCATGCCATGATTCACGGTTGTTTCTTGAACTGAGAGCTTTGGATCACAGCATGTATAAAAATGGCATAAAGATACAAGAACAGCTCGAAAGACTGCCTTTGAAAAGTCAAGATAGAACATTTTTAAAAGTACCATCTGAGCATGGAAATGACTATTTCACTTACAGCAATTGCCCTGATGCCTCGACCTCCTGTGCTGCATATGTAGACTTGTTTCTTTGTCTTAACATTCAGGATGACAACATAGTTTCCTGCTATGAAAGTCACTACATAATTTTCAAGAACTTGTAGATTAGCTCACCGTGTGCAGCCGTAGCCGCATGAGTGACTGAGCTCTCAATAAGGATCATTTCAAAACATGTGCAACTTTAACTTAAAAATGTTGCCTTATAATTAACTGTAATGGAGGGAAATGATTGTTGTTGCCCTTTCTCAAACAACAATCTGGACATCAATTCTTGGTGGTAGCGGTGATGGATTGTAGCCGTGTGTCTCCAGTCTCTTCGGTTTGCGTTTACGTTATAGTTCAACAAAACGACACCAGAGTCTCTTTCTGATTATTATTATTTAGGTTAACTTCAAAATATATTAACGTAGAACAACTTAGCTTGCTACTTCATTAACGTTCTTCATCACTCTCAGACTGTCGACCTTAACCAGACCTATCTCTATCGTCTTGGTCATCTGTCGTTTCCAGTCGCTTCCTCGAGAGCGGATTCCTCCTGCAGTCGATGACGTCCTCTGTCGTGCACCTGACGCCTTCTGAGAGTGAATCCCGACTCTCAATTTCTCCCATCTTTTATACCCTTTCTTGCATCCTCCCATTATGGTCCTTCTACCTCATGTCTATCCTTATTTGGTTATTTGTTCCGATTGTATCCTTATTTGGTCATCTTACATCAAATCTCTCAGGCGCTCAGCCCATCGCTCTTCCTCCGGACCCGGTCTTTTTAACCTATCCTAGCCCGGCATTCGCTCTTGCCTCAGCCATATTTGGTCATAATGCCCGTCTCTCCAACTGTCTCAGCCCACTCGCCCACGCTGATTCACTTGGCTGTGCCTACTGTCTGTCAGTCTCTGTCTATACATATATATATATTTACTACTGTTGATAGGCCTATAATGTCTGTCTTTATATATACTGTTCATATCTATAGCTATAGTGTTCGCAATTTTAGTTTATACAGCATTTGACATTATACTATATTGTTCATTAAAGTTATAAACTTGACATCGCCGTTCTTCATAACGCAGTCCCCTCTTCCATCATTACATTAACCTCCAAGCCCTATTGTAGCAAGAGCATTTGTTGCTTATAGAGCAGGTTCTTATGACGCAGATTGCACAAGCTCTGTTTCGGCTGTGATTTTTTACCAATAAGTGCAAGTTATCACAATACACAATACAATTTGCAGTTATAATGCATCATATAAAATAAAATATATTCTTTACTCAAAGAATGCATTACAACACAGCACCAAACCGCAGTATTTAGATAAAAGATAAGTTTTAGTTTAGTTTTAAAAGTTTTAATCTAGGAAGATCCTTAAATTATTTCAGGAAGAGTTCCATTCAGCTGGACCAACTACTTCAAACATTTTGTTTCCAAATTTTAGATTTGCTCCATTAATCATTAAGAACTTAACCTTGGTCATTAGCCATTAAACTGAGCTGAACAAATGAAGACCCCATTACAACATTTAACATAATTTAGGCTATCATTGGTGGCACTTCTCTTGAGTAATTAACAGATATCATTTCAGGAATCTGGATGATTAACTAAGGTAATAAAATGTTAATTACAAGTAATTGGTGATGGTAATGACCTTTTTTAAATTTATTGTGCACAATTTCAAATCTTAATTAGTAACTTACTTCGTGATGAAATAGGATTGAATCGGAGGATATCTTGTAAAGACCTCGGTGGAGGAGACTGTCAGGGATGGTTGTGGAAGAAGAAGGAGGGAACTGGACTGGTCTCCAGCCGATGGACTAAGTGTTGGTTTGTCCTGAAGAATAAAGATCTGTACTACTACAATGATCCTGAGGTAAGTTAATGAGATATAGTCTTTGTATGGAATATTTATTTATTTATTCTGAAATTTGATATTGCCCTTCTTCCAACATTTTTTACTCAGAAGTGCATACTCCTCGACGGCGCAATTGTAGTTGTACTGCAGAGCAATTGTGCGTGAAGGACTTGCCCAAGGTCCCTACACAGTGACGCCTCGGATGAGGGTTGAACCCACTCACTCAGCACACACTGAGCCTTACGGGCCGACCACACTAACCAATTTTCCACAGTGTCACACAATATAAATGTATTGTTACTTGCATGTGCTTAGCTTTTGTCCAAGACTCTCGCATTGAGGCCCAACTAGTATGAACAGCGGGCAAATTTAGTCCTTTTCCTAGATATTGTGAAACATCTGATCCAGAAGTAGAACTCAGATGTGTTAACACGCTATGTAACAGACTACATATCTCGTGATCATGAAAACCATGACTTATGTAGCCCATCGTTTAAGGATTGGTCCCTTCTGCCATCCTTGTCTGCTCACTTATAGCTACGATGCCAACTTTGCCTTGCACCAGCCTGCGTAATAGACCTTTGTCATTTGGTATTGAGGACCCGATGTGGTCGCTCCATTTGTTCTGCCGAGAGATGGGTTTTTGTGGTTACATTTGCTCGTACAGCTGCGATGCAAAACCACGCATTCTCTGTGGTAGGCCTGGTAGGGTTTGGGACTGCCTATCTCTGAAGTTATGTCTTTACCCTAAATCTTGTAGCTGTACATTTCGTGACCCTTTGAAACTTACCTTTTTTGTTTGGGCTGGAGTTGGGAGTGCTTTTGAGTAGTTACCTTGAAAGGGTACTATATACATTTCTGAATTAATTAATTTGCAATTACAATGATAATTATAAATTATCAAGGGATAGTTTGGTGTATTTGTTGCAATGAAGATATTTGAACTTTGACCGACCTAAATGCAGACTTGAGCAAGTGGTAAGGAAAAGTTATGTATTATAGGGGTACTGAACATAGGGGTTTATCTAACAGAGAATTGGTAAATCCTTTTGTCCTTGTTTCAGGATCTCAAGGCCCTGGGTGTGATTCATCTGCCTGGATTTACCATTTCGCCATCTCAGGAAAGTCGGTCAAAGAAATAGTATGAACTCATTATTCTGGGATTTCCTCCAGTTGTTCTGCAGATGTTCTTGTATTTCTTTATCTCCTTTGCTATATTTCATAACTGACTGATTTCTATAAATGTTTAATTAAAAATTAACTAAAGCACCATTTATTGCTTCCTTTGTAATTAACTAAATCGCTATTTTACTACGATTTTGCAGATTACTAAATTGCTATTTTATTCAGCTTTTGTAATTGGTTAAATTACATCTTTTTAAAACTAGGTAAACTATCAATTGAAAGATTGGGGTTGAAATCCTTGTAAGACGAGAGTTGTTTCTTTAAGTGTCTATTCTGCATTCATTCATTCTTTCATTGCGAAAATTTTATAGCGCCCCTTCAAGCATTCGCCCCTCCCACCCGCAGCAAGCTCAGAAAACTCAATTAAACTGAGTACACTGACCTTTTACTGTCGATTGGATGATGTGACGGCAAGGGAGCCAAGGCTAAGAAAGTGAAGTCGCTAACGCTTCATACTCATGGCTGCCTCTCAGGATAACTTAAGGGACTGCACTTCTTCTATTATAATGTGAGTGACCTCTTCCAATATGCTCCTCATTTTTGCCCAGCCTTGTGCACATTGTCAACCTTCAATGTGCACTTCTGAACTTACTAAAGACGGCATCGTCAAATTACAGTGTTATTGTATTATATTGTATAAAATGTTGTTCCAATCTATTACGGCTTCTGATTAAAATAATACAGCTAATTGTCCCGGAATGTGGAATGACTACAGTCATTGATATTGTGTAAATGCTTGTTCTACTGATGGCCTACTGTGTGTAATATTCTACGGTTTTCAAAATTACAGTGCTTTCAAAGCCTACAATAATTCTGGTGTGATCTTCTTCTTTGCTGCTGAGAGGCAAGATGATATGGCCAAGTAAGAAGACTCTTTCATCAGTGGAATAGAGCTTTACAAAAATTACAATTTAATTTAAGTGAATTTACTAACTAAATGAATGAGTGAATTTAGTAACGATATCACAGAATTTAATAATTTAACGATGACTGAGAAGGGGAAATTGAATCAACATATTGTAAACTTTTTTCTCAGATTTTATTGTTGCAGAAATTGGTTTATGGATTGAACCTTGGAGTAATTTATGGGTTTGAATTTACTCCTAGGATAAAATTTGAGTTGACCTGTTTGACCTACAAATAGGGTGACCATCTCGAATTGGTCGGGACAGTCCTGGAATTGAGAAAACTGTCCCGCGTCTTGGGCTTATCCGGGACAACGTAACGTCCCGAAAGGATCTTTCTATAATTAAATATGTAGAATTTGCTATTTTAATTTTCTAGTAATTAGATGGTTGAAATAACATGATGCAATGATCTAGGCAGTTTTGTTTATGTATGTCCAATGCTTACAGTATACGATAGGTTTTAAATAAGACATCTGAACAAGTAGATTAACGTTCCATTTGAATGGTGTTGGCCTATACTTGTACTCGAAATTGTAGGTTAACAGTGACTACATGTGGCCGACCACATAATTATTTGATTGTTCCAAGACCTTGACATTTGTGAAAGCAAATTTTGAAATGGCTGGTTCCGTTGCAAATGTATTTTTTGCCCGTAATAACATGTGTATATAGATGGTCAACACATCATAAATCGATAACAAGCGCGTAGGGCCTAAACATCCGGTGTCTCTAACATTCGAAAATAACCAACAAATATCAAAGAAATTGCTCTGATACGGCAAATGACCAAGAACACTAACCTAAGACGGAGACCAATCCCAAGACCGTTCCTTTAAGACCAAGACCAACGCAGTCAAGACCAAGACCAATACCAAGATCGATGGTCTGAGACCAAGACCGATTCATTCGAGACCAAGACCAAGACTTCAGTTTTCCGGTCTCAAGACCAAGACCGCGGTCTCGAGGCCACATCCCTGCATTATGCTGCATTATGATAATGGTGTTATGAATATAGTCATATAAACTGTGATGTCGGAGCATGGTATTATCTAACTGGTATTTGTAAGATTGCTTGAGTACAGTAATTTCATCTAATCATGAGACTTCTAGGACACTCTGTGTTGAGACTAATAAACATTAAGTTGCTAGCATTTTTTCACAGCCATGCCTGCCTTTCAAACCCGCATAAGCGATAATCCACTGGACAGAGCCAATCAAGTGAAGAGGTAAAGCAGACAATGTAGAAGCATTGCTATGGCAGGTATTGTTGCGTAGTTTTAAGGTGTGTGTGTATCTGTGTCTGTATCTGTTTGTGTGTTTGTCCTTTTCCGCCCAGGTTGAGTCTGGAGCACTGCAGAGTGAAAATTTTTGATGGGTGACTTTGATTAAGTTGTACTATGAGAGGTGCTTTATAAATCTGTAAATAGAATGGAATAGGTGTTTTACAAGTGTACTGAATTAAATGTGTGTGTGTGTGTGTGTGTACATTTTGGAAACATTGAATGAATTTCGATTTTTCTGGCAGGTGGATGAATAAAATTGGCCTTGCATCACTTGCCAACCTTGATACAAGTCATTTTCCAACCACAGCAGGATTTCGTAGACCTGGAAAAGAATTTGGTACATAACATGGAGATAGGAGACCATTGGTCATCTTTATGGAATTTTTTTAAAGTGCTGTATTTAGGACTCAACTATGGTACTTCAATTTTTATTATTAGCATGACAATGTTTCAAAGAAATAGCATTAATTAGTCATTTTTGAGTATGCAAACAAGTTTTATTTTTATCTGACAATTCGGTATATAAATGGACTTTGCAATGATCTAAGGTGTGCATTACTGTAGAAAGATACTTAAATAATTGTTTGCGAAATGAGGACAAACGATGAGAGGAATCACTCTAGTTGAAGATTGTAAATTGTAGTTGAGATATGGAAATTGTCTTTTATTTATTACCATGAATATAGTATATATATATACAATCTATACATGTATTTGCATATTTATTTTAAAACAGTGTAATAAATACACATATTATTTCTCTTGCAATTCAAACATAGTTCTTCTTTAAACAGCTTTATGATTTCTTAAATACATTTGTCTTTAGTTTCATTTCAAACGACCGCCAACATTATGCTGCATTATGATAATGGTGTTACGAATATAGTCATATATTGCAAAGTTCATTTATATACCGAATTGTCAGATAATTATCCGATGGGGACGAAAACCTATAACAGTAATAATATTAATACAATAATAACAATGACAATGACATTAATATGTGTATATATATATTTTTTATATATATTATATGACCTCAACATAGCATTATTAAACTCAGATACTTGTGTAGATTCAGTAAGCCTAATGCCAAGTATCTGTGCTTCAGTCTGTAGATGGGGATCCTAAATTGAGTGCTACCCATTCTAAGGGGCAGCGACAGATGAAGTATCTCACCCAATCCATTCCTTGCAGCATTGAGGTCATATGGTCGCTATAGAAGAATTAACCGAAGTTGACAGTTTTACTGGTATATTAACATTTATGGTTGATTCAGTTAAAATTGAATTGTACAGTTGCTATGTGTAATGTTGAAATTGCAATTTAGATCACCACCTGGCGGATTTCAGTGAGAGTGACGAAGATGAAATTAAATCGGTGAAAGACAGCAGCCCGGCTGGCAGTCGTGAAGGTACTACCTCCAGTGCAATCCATCTTAGGCTATCAAACTTAAGCTGAATTTTAAAAATTTGCCCAATGCAATACCAAGCATAGCAGTTGTGTTTTTCTGGATGACAGCCAATTGCCACCAATTGCTTAGCGCCTGGCCGGCTGTAGGGCGATGAATCTAGGTGGGGAAACAATGCAATGTGAACTAGGGTCTCTGTACTTAGTGCTAACAGTTGACTGTTGAATGGAAATCTCTTGATTTGGGGCTGTCTCTACATGTGCTGGACACTACCGGTGATTACTTTTCTAATTACACGATTTTATATTGTTGTGTTTCTTCTTACTTTTTCTACTTAAGTCAGTGTTCAATCCACCTTTGATTGCTTCTTGTGAGAAGATGATATAGAAACTAACAATTATTATTATGAATATGCATAATAATTGAGATGACACTGTTGTTTCTATAATGGAGAAAGTTCCTAAACAGTTATATCTAATAAGCTATTGTTGGATGTTATATTTGCATCTTGGATTCTGTTGGTTATGCTTTGACTTTCTCAAAACTCACTGATCTCTGCTTCTTGGGAGTCTTTGTGCTATTTCTCCTGCAATTCTTAAAACAGACTTATGATTTCTTAAATACTTTTGTCTCTGTTTTATCTCATAAGACCTTGTCGGTCTGTATCGACACATACGTGCGGCCGACCTTGACCTGGCTGGTACAGACGTCAAGGCCAGGCGATCCACGATCCTTGGAGCTGCATCCATAGACAAAGGATCGGTAAAGAAGAATGAAGACATCTGTCGACTGCTGTCACTTAAGCGAACATTAAAGGTAAGTAAGAAATGCATCTATCTACTATATATGTATATATATATATATATTATTTCTATTATAATTGAATGACTATAGCTATTAGTTTTCTTTTCTATTAGAACGGTCGTCACTTGTTTTGTTGAATTCTATGCAAGGCGGGTGGTCCTAACAAGTGGGGTCGTTTGGTTCCTAATTCGGTCCCTCTGGGAACCAACAGCCAATGCAGATATTACCTACTTGTGTTTACATTATCGGATTGTAGAATAAACTATTGATTGTTTGATTGATTTATATATATATATATATATATATTCATTTGTTATTTCAGTTTCCAAATGACTTTATATTTATTTCTAAAGTGTTAGTTGTATATTGTGTATCAGTTAGCGTTAGATGGTGTATCAGTTAGTATTAATTGTGTTTCAGCAAATCTAAAATTGTGTTTCAGTTCGTTTTAAACTGTGCTTCAATCAGTGTTTAATTATATTTAAATTGGTATTAAGCATTGTTTCGGTTAGTTTAAACTGTGTTTCATAAAGTATTAAACTGTGTTTCAGTTAATATTAAACTAAAACTGTGTTTCGGTTGGTATTTAATGGTATCTCAATTGGTATTAAACTGAGCTTGATGTAATAACAATTCTGCTTATTACAGCATTTTCTTTTGTTGTTATTGGACAAACAGCTAATTCTATTCAATATATATTCAATAGAAGTTGCTTTGCCCAAATTCTGATTGATTTGCAATTGTTATCTAGTAACATAAAATGATCATAAAATGTTAGATGTCCTGTTATAGATTTTTGGTTATAAAACAAGGAAACCAATACAAGTTCTTATATCTCTGCTTAGTTCCCTTAGCTTCTCACAATGGCTGTGTAGGCTACTAGTTATAAAAATTATTATTCTTTTTTATTGTGATTAAGAGTGGTAACAGAAGGAAGAGCTAAATTAGCTGGAAAATGTAAAAGATGCAATTAAATTATCAAAACTAATTGGGTCATCCTTCACATAAAATAAATGTATGAATTATTAAAATCTAATTGCTAATGGACTAGCTGCTTCGAATTCTAATCGACCTTCAATTTAACTGATTGTACCCATCTCTTTTGCGAATCTGTTCTTTTTTAGTTGTTTTCTTTTTAGCTTTTTAGTTTTAACGTCTTGTTCACAGGATAAAGAACAGTTGTTAGTGCTTCTGGAGGAGCTACTTCAAAAGTCTCCAGTCTCTCCGATCGATCTAATTCATTTCAAAGTTATGCACATGTCAGTAGTCGAGGAAATATTTGGCAAAGGAAAGGAAGGACAAGCAGAAAGCAAAGAAGAGGAAGAAAATGAAGCCAGAGACGGTGAAAGTTTGGTGGGAAGGTGAGCAATCTATATGTGCATATTATCTATGTTTGAACATTTACACGACAGTTTAAAGTTCTAAGTTTTAAGCAGTCTATCTCAGGGTGTTTCCTAATGAATGAGTTTCATCATTTTCTGTTTTACTATATAAGCGCTCGTAAATAAGCTGTACCCTGTGCTTAGCTTTTAAGTGGTGCTTTAGAAATTTGGAGATTACAATTAACAATTGATTATTGCTGAGGCCTGCTGATAGAACCATTGCTCATTGTCTATGAGATTTGAACTAGGCTTAATATACTGTTAGCTGCATTTTGAACTCATTGGATATTAGAATGGGGTCTGCTGAAAATCGAAGAGTCTGTGGTAAAGAGGAAAAATGGGTCATTTGTTTGAAGATTACTACTTGCTAACAACTCCGTGTTCAGGGTCTGATTGCAATCTGTTCGGGTTTGCTGCTTAATTCTTGTGCTTCAGTTGAAAAAGCGCTTAGGAATGTCTTTAAGAAGGGATTACATGGATTAATACTACATGTCTTTTGTGTCACCTTGTATTACCACCTGAATGAATTGGTGTGATATAAGAGGTTTTTAGTTTTTACAACTCACCACACTGTTCTGTACACAATTGAGTGAAAGTTAAACCTTTGTTGTCTTGCTTTTAGTGACGTGGACATCTTGGAAAGCCTTGTGTAACCGAGTTTCCTGCTGATCTGTAAAGAAGTGTTCTTGTTCTGTGGAGAATTTTCAGATAAACTTATTATGCAAGATTTTATTTTAGATGTTACATTTATTCGCACGATTCCCTAATATTGCCACTAGAAGGGATCTTGCCTCAAGTTTTGCCTTTTTACCGTGTTGTTATATAAGAGCTCAAATCAAACTCAGGTGATTGAAGCTTTGGGCTATTGTACCTTGCTCTAAAACCATGCTTTTGCTAGATGAAGTAATCTTCAAGAGCCAAGCAAAGTATAAGAATTAAGTAATGTTAAGGGTTTATGCATGTAGCAACAGTGACTTTAAATTTTGATTATTTCTCTTGCAAACATGCAGTTGTTTTCTGCTTTTTGTAACATTTTGGACCGTTTTGCACAAATAACAGCATTTTGATTTTCGTCTTTTATATGTTGCACTTAATTATGCATTTTCGTTTAAGAGGTTTATGACATCATGGGCATTTTCATTCAGATGCAGACATTATGATATTCAAAGCACTTTTAATACTTGTTATTAACAAACCAATGAACTATAAAAGCAATTTTCTTTGAGGTAATCTTATCTTCTGTCATGTTGATATTATATGATGATGTTATCGTGACACTAAATGACGTTGCTGCCATGTATGGGGTAATCGTTATTTTTAAGCATTTTGTCGTAAAGGTTTTGCTTATATACAGTTGGAAAATGATGGTGTTAACACTTTCAACATTGGTAAACAAAGCAGTGTGTTCTGAATGGCAGTTTGCACATTATTCTTTGAGTGCAAAACTTTTGAAGCACATTATTGTTTGTGCTTTGCAGTTTTCATGAACATAAATATTTTCCGTTTATTTTAACATGTCATTTAAGTATTAAAGTGCATGACTAAATTTAATGAACATCGAACCAGAACAGCACGGTATTGCTGGTTTAAAGTTAAAAAAATATTTAACATTTTTTAAATAATCCCATTAAGAAACTTCCTTTTCATTTTAAGTGATTTTGCAAACTACAGAAAAGTTAACAGACCTGCATTGATATATTGATTGCTATGCTATCCAATACAGTATTGAATGATAAAAATCTCCTACCATATCAAACTGGTACTAGCGGATTCAAATTTTAACTATATCTCTGGTTTGATTCAAGATTCAACTGAAAATTTGTGACTTGAGGGTCACTAATTTTACATTGCCGTATCCGTCTTTCCATGAGCTTCTGGGTTTCCCACTTTTACATGTGGCAAAGTTGGGCATAACATTGTAGACATTATTCACCAGGGTGACTGAATCACCATGTTTTCAATGTTACTTTGTATCCACTTTAACTGAATCAACTTTTTTCATTTGTCTTTTAAACCCATCACTACTGAAACACCCTTTTACAAACGTTGACCCTTCTTAAGCCAGGCTGAATCACCTTTTTCTGTTGGCGACTTGCATGATCAGCCAGGACAGTGATTTGGTGATGTTTTAATTAACATGCTTCTTATTTGTTATGTCCATTTATTGAATCAGACTTATTAGGGGTTTTACATTTTTTTTATATTACACATAGTATCTAGGATAACTGGAATTCAGTCAGTTGCAAAGTATCCTTTGATTAAATTGACTTATTGTTTTTCAATGGAGAGACAGTTATAAAAAACCGAATGGCTATTGAATGTAGAAGCCACTTCGACATGGGTAGCCTGGAATGAAGCAAAGTGTGGTGCTTATTTTGCACACTGACCTTCGGATTGCACACTAGAGGACTGTGAATGAACAAGGCACACGAACATTATAGCCACTGTAGTATGATTTGCAAGCGGTCCTAGGGTGTGAAACCCCACTGTGTTTGATACACAGGATGGGCCCATTCATACTTTTCAGAACAACGTTTCCCGATAATTTACCATTAATTTACCATTACCTATTTTCGTTGAAAATATCCCTTATCAATAGAGACAGATTTATTAAATGAAATGTAACGTCTAAACAGTGATATGCGAACATTGATCAACATTGATATGCGAACAAAACATTGATCAAAACATCGATATATAAACAAGGTACAATAATCAGCTACACATTATAATAAAGATCGTGGTCCAATAGAAACATTGCTGGGAGACAGAGCGTCTATGACAAGGTAAGTTTTAATAATGTGTTTGCATGTCATTGGAACAATTGAATAATGTCTGGCGGGAAAGACATTACATCTGCGGACGTATTGGACACAACCACCATTGATTATATTGTAATGAATAATGAATCATTGATGATTCCACCAGGCGTTGCCGGCCTTTGGAGGTGGTTAGGGAGGACGCTAAACGATCTGGTTATACAGCCTTGAAAAGCTTTAGCCAATTTCTCGCTTTTTGAAAGGTATGCCCTAAAACTCATATCGAGTCGAGGAGGCTAGGGCAGGCACTGCTGCCAGGTTGTCTTCTTAAATAATTCCTATCTAACATCTTATCCAAATTATGAGAAAACCATGAGATATAACGTCAAGCAAATCTTAAGTGAGTGTGTTCTAAAAACAAATTATTTAAAACTATTTACTTTTCAAGCTTCAATAAAAATAAAAAATTCCACAACACAAAATAAGAACACAAGTTAAATAGCTTTTCAAGATAACAATATAGCTCGCTTGGTAACATATGAGGTGGGTTAGGGCTGGTTACAGGCATCACTATGTACGTCAGCGGCTGAAACTAACGTATCGTCATACTATTTTTTCTTTTACACATGCGGACATCACAGACTCGAGCTGATCTGAAATATGCTTCTCAATGAAGATATTCTTACAAAGTTCATGAAACCCCTCCGGCGGAATGAAGAAAATCCGTCACCTATTCAGTTTTACAATCATAAATGAAGATGCGTCCCTTAGCATTTGAGTCAGTGACAGCCAGCAGACCAGTTGAACCATCTAGATGAATTTTCCATGGAGACTTTATTCCGTGTTTTGCGTTTGCAAGAATTTCTCTTAAAAATTGCAACTCAGAATTGAATAACGGCACTCGGTTGCTCAGCTTATCAGAAACCATCGAAGAACCATCATTACAGACAAACAAATAGACTGGACATACCATTCCCAACCCTGTACCAACTGATTTCACAAGTTTTCCAGTATCATCAACAACACAGAGGCCATGCTGGCCATCACAACTCATGCGAATACTAACCATAAAGTTACCATTGAACAATTTCACAGCATGCCAAGGATGACTCAGACCTGAGTCGGCATATAATGTTATTTCGCGGAGCAACTATCCATCTGGCGAATATTCATTTACACCTGCTCTATCATACAGACTCAAAAGGATATTCGATTCGAACGTGACCGACAAACTCCAGCCCCAATTGCCTCTTGTAGACCGACCAGTTCTTGATCACTTTGCCGTTTTGATCAACCCTCAAAATTTCTTTTGGTAATGAAATGTTGTTGTCATTAAAGATATAAACACATTTATTTCTGTAGCATGATACGACGTCTTTTGGATGAATTAAGTCTTTCAAATGCCAGTGACGTTTTAAATCAGAAGTCATTAAATCATACACTTCTAGTTCAGGACATTTGTAGCTTATGACATAAAGTTCTTTGTCTAGAACTGTCAAACCATTCACCTTTTTATTTCCCTCATTTCGCCGTTTTGTCGTAATTGTCCGTATCACGACTGGATTTGATATGTTTGTGGTTACCGCTGAAAATGACAGAAGACTGAACACCACCTATTCTTAAGTAAGTAAATAAATATCAATTGACATCTATTCGGTCCTATTAGAGTTACAAATGGGACCAATAAATAATTTTTCTTGACATTGACATTGCTTAACGTGGGTAAATATTGTGCGTCGAAAATCAGCACTTCAAGGTCACTGGGGCACTTCAAGGCCGTGTGCTAAATTCCTGAAATTGCTCCATAGTACTACTGACATCAATTGGCAACTATTCAGCACTATTAGAAATAAAAATCAGACAAATGTTTTTACTCTCATTGCGATCGACGCATCCTTCTGAACATTACCTATTCTTAAGGTACATAAATATCCTTAATGGATGGCTTCAATTATTCCAGAAAGGATCATGATGTGCATAAAAAAAACCAGATACAATATTTCAGCCTTAATGATCACCATAATAACATATAATAAAAGCAACTTCTAGGTTTTTTATTATTTAAAAAATATATATATACAAATAAATATATAAATAAAAGATTTATTTTATTATTTTTTTATCAATTTGAGAATTGACACAAAAAAGGCTAGTAAGGGGAATGATCTTCCCTACAGTACTATATAGCTGTGAGACGTGGACAATGACAAAGAACATGGAGAAAAAGATTAGCGCCTGCGAAATGTGGATATGAAGGAAGATGCAGAGAATATCGTGGACGGAGAAAGGGACAAATGAAAGGGTGCACACGGAGATTGGAGTTGAGAATGAAGAGACATTAAAACAAACAGCGTTGGGAAGGAAGCTGGGATTCTTTGGACATGTCATGCGATCAGATGGATTAGAAAAAGAAATGATGTTGGTGTGCGGAGAAGGAAAGAGAAAATGGGACGACCAAGGAAAAAATGGATGGACGAGATACACGAAAAAAACCGGAATGAACCTGGAGAAATCAAGAGATGCGACTTCAAAAAGAAAGAATTGGAGAAGTTGTGCTGTTGCGATCGCTAGAGTTCCAAGAACAGACAGCACAAGGTCAGGGCAAATGAGATATTGAGTCACACAAAAAATACTTATAGCACATAAACAATCGTGAGCCACATTAATATGATTCTTTATGCAGCAGTCAAAATATGTATTTATGTTAGGCCATGCAACTTGAAGTCAATTTCTGATTAGGCCATACTTTGAGAAGAGAAATATGTAAATACAACACAATACCTAGCATGATACTCCGACATTGGAATTCGGTTTTAAGTCAAGAAGATCAAGTAAAAACAAATCATTTCCTGGTTTGTCTTACCGTGTTTTGTTGTCTCCGGTTTTGTTTGAGGTTCCTGACTTCTTCTGATCTTGGTCTGATCATCATTGTCAGGTTTTCAATGTTGCTCTCAGTTTGGTCACTTTTTCCTTTTATCTGCTTCCAATTGTCATTTTTGTCTTGAAATGTACCATCCACATCTTGTGCGAATCTGTAGTCGTCGACTTAAGTAAATTGCTAGAAGGTACAGCAAAATTACTAGCATGTTGTCCTTTTTCCAGTTCCTGTTTCAATTTGTCTTCTAACGGTTTAATTGTCGTGTCAAGATCATAATTCATTTCTTGTATGAGCCTGTTGTTGTTGGCTTGAAGTTTGTTAGGAGTTTTCAGTTGCTCCACTTCCAGCTTAAGTTTGTCATTTAGGTCTTGAAGGGATTTGTTGGTTTGCTTCAGCTGGTTGTTTTCAGTTTGTATGGAGATGCATGTAAATTTATTGTTATCCAATGTCTCGGTCAGTTGCAGAATGTGTTTATCCTTGTTTTATTCTTGCTTTATTCTTTCTCTTTAGTCAGTTCTTCTGTGAAAACTTTTTTGATATCCTGTATTTCCTTGTTCATTTTCATTCTCAGCTGCACAATTAGTAATCGCAAACCCTCTCTATATTCTATCTCGGATTTGATTTCCTTTTTTAGTCGATCAATTTCGTTACATTTTTGTGACAAGAGACTTTGAACGTACTATGTGATACAAAGAAAAGGATAGAGGAACTCAATCAGTTGACAGATAGCCATATGAATTCACTTTTACAAGGTCTATATTCCTTAAGGGATCGGAAATTGAAGGGAATTCAAATGGAAATAGAGGATTTTGATACATGTCTGATGAAGTTGGAATCTTACTATCTTTACTGTCAGAAGATCACGGCCACTGCATCAACTAGCGACATCTGTTTGGCCTTTCCTAACATATCTGTCCGAGCAGCTGAGTTGCAACAACAATGCCAAGAAATGATTGAAAGAGAAATTCAATCCTTCAATATCTATTTAAAAAAATCAGAGGTGGAAGAATTTCTACAGAAAAGTTGTGACAACGTGATTGATCAAATTGAAGGTAAAACAGTTTCATTTGATTTTGTAAACATTGTTAATCAAATCCTGTGCTGTTATTGTGTTTTAAATGCTATTGGCATTCAATTTCCTTGAAACCTATATATATGATACACATAATTTCTTCAGTCCATCTCTATCCCTGAAGTTCTGGTACACAAGAAGTTGTCATTCGTGGAATAGAGGCCAACATGTGTGATGGATGCTTATTTGCAGTAAAGATAATTAAATGTATATATATATATATATATATATATATATATAAATGGCAACATTTAGTCATTAAATAATCTGACATGGGGATAAAAAATGTAAATTAAGTGCATCCAGAATTTAGCTTTCCACTTAGAAATGCAAATGTCCATGATAGGGGTAAATTGGATGGCAATTAGATCAGAAGCGAGGCATTGAATTATTATTATCGCAGCAGTTTTATATAGCGCCCCTTCAAGGTCTAATACTCAGAAGCGCTCCCAGCCCAACCACGGTCAAACAGAACGGTGAATATGAATGGAAGACCTGTGACAGACCTGAATAGAATAAAGATCTGTTTAAAGTAAATTGTATGCTAATCCATTACATGGAGAATAATGAAGCTTGATTGATTGACTCACTTTATTGACTTGTCTATCATATCAGCACCGACATGTCAGTGTAACATACTGTATGACAAAACAACTTAATTATTGCTTGATAAAATTCATTTTCACATAAAGAATCGGTGATTTGCACTGCATGTCATATAATGCCATGAAGAACATAGTATGGCCTTTGTGGAAACCATGTTGTATTGGTTGTGCAATAGCAGAATCATATGAATTCGAAAGTCCATAAGTTAGTGTTGCACTATTCCTCAAGATTTCTATGGAAATATTTGAGAATCGAAATGGACTTGCAGTTATTTATCTGACATTTTTCGTCTGATTTATAAAATTTTATCTACTGGAACTATTTTTGAGGAGAAAAAGGAATTTATAATGCTTTCTGATGGAGGTAGGCATGACTACTAATTTACTAAGTGATTTGGGACCAGCCACTAGCTGACTGAGGAAAGCCATGAGCTTGAAATAGATTCTAGCAGCAGGAGTGACACAAGGCCCTGCACCTGGACCGGGACCTATGCCTGTTCCTGCACCTGTTCCAAACCGAAATAAATATATAATACTTTGTAATACCAATGTTTGAGGTGTTGTATTTGTGCTTAGGTATTCGAGAAAGGAACTGGAAAGGAACTGGACTTCCCCGTTAATTTCGGGTGCACCAGCACCTGTGCCTGCGCCAGCACCGGGACCTGCACCAGCATCGGGACCTGCGCCAGCACCGGGTCCTGCGCCATTTATCCCAATTTTCGAACTGAGTTTACTTTTAAACCGTATCCAGATGCTTTCCGACTTCTGTTTGTTAACATGGATTCCTCACAAAAATGTTGTTTACATGTTATTAACTCAGAACACGGTGAATTGATAAAATTTTCAGATAGATGTTGGGAGCGTTGTTTAGAATTCGTTGATAGATGGAAGAAATTGGACGGTATATGTAAAGATATAGCTGTCGACTTTTCAACTTTGACAGATAGCTCGAATCGGAAACAAGGCTTATGGTATCACTTTAACTGCTACAAAAGATTTACGGATAAGCTACTCATTGAGAAGGCTGAAAAATGCATGACAAAGTCGCAAATACATTTGCAAAGTTCCGACGGAATAGACGCAGCAGCCAGTTATATTCCGGCCATGAAAATAACACGCCAGTCTGTGACATCAACATCGACGCTTGCTCGTGTTAGACGCAATGAAATTGTTTTACCAGAAGAATGCATTATATGCAAGCAGGAAAAATATTTCAAAGAAAGAAATTGAAAGAAAAGTTGTCCAATTGTGAACTACCATAAGGTAGGCTTACTCCATAAATTGTATATATTTTCATGCCTATGTTTTAAAATGACAGCCTTTCCTTACTTGTTATTACAAAGTTTGTACATAAATTCAGAGAGTAACTCTTAGGGACCTGGTCCAGTATCTGCGCCAGCACCGGGACCTGCACCAGCATCGGGACCTGCGCCATTTATCCCAATTTTCGAACTGAGTTTACTTTTAAACCGTATCCAGATGCTTTCCGACTTCTGTTTGTTAACATGGATTCCTCACAAAAATGTTGTTTACATGTTATTAACTCAGAACACGGTGAATTGATAAAATTTTCAGATAGATGTTGGGAGCGTTGTTTAGAATTCGTTGATAGATGGAAGAAATTGGACGGTATATGTAAAGATATAGCTGTCGACTTTTCAACTTTGACAGATAGCTCGAATCGGAAACAAGGCTTATGGTATCACTTTAACTGCTACAAAAGATTTACGGATAAGCTACTCATTGAGAAGGCTGAAAAATGCATGACAAAGTCGCAAATACATTTGCAAAGTTCCGACGGAATAGACGCAGCAGCCAGTTATATTCCGGCCATGAAAATAACACGCCAGTCTGTGACATCAACATCGACGCTTGCTCGTGTTAGACGCAATGAAATTGTTTTACCAGAAGAATGCATTATATGCAAGCAGGAAAAATATTTCAAAGAAAGAAATTGAAAGAAAAGTTGTCCAATTGTGAACTACCATAAGGTAGGCTTACTCCATAAATTGTATATATTTTCATGCCTATGTTTTAAAATGACAGCCTTTCCTTACTTGTTATTACAAAGTTTGTACATAAATTCAGAGAGTAACTCTTAGGGACCTGGTCCAGTATCTGCGCCAGCACCGGGACCTGCACCAGCATCGGGACCTGCGCCATTTATCCCAATTTTCGAACTGAGTTTACTTTTAAACCGTATCCAGATGCTTTCCGACTTCTGTTTGTTAACATGGATTCCTCACAAAAATGTTGTTTACATGTTATTAACTCAGAACACGGTGAATTGATAAAATTTTCAGATAGATGTTGGGAGCGTTGTTTAGAATTCGTTGATAGATGGAAGAAATTGGACGGTATATGTAAAGATATAGCTGTCGACTTTTCAACTTTGACAGATAGCTCGAATCGGAAACAAGGCTTATGGTATCACTTTAACTGCTACAAAAGATTTACGGATAAGCTACTCATTGAGAAGGCTGAAAAATGCATGACAAAGTCGCAAATACATTTGCAAAGTTCCGACGGAATAGACGCAGCAGCCAGTTATATTCCGGCCATGAAAATAACACGCCAGTCTGTGACATCAACATCGACGCTTGCTCGTGTTAGACGCAATGAAATTGTTTTACCAGAAGAATGCATTATATGCAAGCAGGAAAAATATTTCAAAGAAAGAAATTGAAAGAAAAGTTGTCCAATTGTGAACTACCATAAGGTAGGCTTACTCCATAAATTGTATATATTTTCATGCCTATGTTTTAAAATGACAGCCTTTCCTTACTTGTTATTACAAAGTTTGTACATAAATTCAGAGAGTAACTCTTAGGGACCTGGTCCAGTATCTGCGCCAGCACCGGGACCTGCACCAGCATCGGGACCTGCGCCATTTATCCCAATTTTCGAACTGAGTTTACTTTTAAACCGTATCCAGATGCTTTCCGACTTCTGTTTGTTAACATGGATTCCTCACAAAAATGTTGTTTACATGTTATTAACTCAGAACACGGTGAATTGATAAAATTTTCAGATAGATGTTGGGAGCGTTGTTTAGAATTCGTTGATAGATGGAAGAAATTGGACGGTATATGTAAAGATATAGCTGTCGACTTTTCAACTTTGACAGATAGCTCGAATCGGAAACAAGGCTTATGGTATCACTTTAACTGCTACAAAAGATTTACGGATAAGCTACTCATTGAGAAGGCTGAAAAATGCATGACAAAGTCGCAAATACATTTGCAAAGTTCCGACGGAATAGACGCAGCAGCCAGTTATATTCCGGCCATGAAAATAACACGCCAGTCTGTGACATCAACATCGACGCTTGCTCGTGTTAGACGCAATGAAATTGTTTTACCAGAAGAATGCATTATATGCAAGCAGGAAAAATATTTCAAAGAAAGAAATTGAAAGAAAAGTTGTCCAATTGTGAACTACCATAAGGTAGGCTTACTCCATAAATTGTATATATTTTCATGCCTATGTTTTAAAATGACAGCCTTTCCTTACTTGTTATTACAAAGTTTGTACATAAATTCAGAGAGTAACTCTTAGGGACCTGGTCCAGTATCTGCGCCAGCACCGGGTCCTGTGCCATTTATCCCAATTTTCGAACTGAGTTTACTTTTAAACCGTATCCAGATGCTTTCCGACTTCTGTTTGTTAACATGGATTCCTCACAAAAATGTTGTTTACATGTTATTAACTCAGAACACGGTGAATTGATAAAATTTTCAGATAGATGTTGGGAGCGTTGTTTAGAATTCGTTGATAGATGGAAGAAATTGGACGGTATACGTAAAGATATAGCTGTCGACTTTTCAACTTTGACAGATAGCTCGAATCGGAAACAAGGCTTATGGTATCACTTTAACTGCTACAAAAGATTTACGGATAAGCTACTCATTGAGAAGGCTGAAAAATGCATGACAAAGTCGCAAATACATTTGCAAAGTTCCGACGGAATAGACGCAGCAGCCAGTTATATTCCGGCCATGAAAATAACACGCCAGTCTGTGACATCAACATCGACGCTTGCTCGTGTTAGACGCAATGAAATTGTTTTACCAGAAGAATGCATTATATGCAAGCAGGAAAAATATTTCAAAGAAAGAAATTGAAAGAAAAGTTGTCCAATTGTGAACTACCATAAGGTAGGCTTACTCCATAAATTGTATATATTTTCATGCCTATGTTTTAAAATGACAGCCTTTCCTTACTTGTTATTACAAAGTTTGTACATAAATTCAGAGAGTAACTCTTAGGGACCTGGTCCAGTATCTGCGCCAGCACCGGGACCTGCACCAGCATCGGGACCTGCGCCATTTATCCCAATTTTCGAACTGAGTTTACTTTTAAACCGTATCCAGATGCTTTCCGACTTCTGTTTGTTAACATGGATTCCTCACAAAAATGTTGTTTACATGTTATTAACTCAGAACACGGTGAATTGATAAAATTTTCAGATAGATGTTGGGAGCGTTGTTTAGAATTCGTTGATAGATGGAAGAAATTGGACGGTATATGTAAAGATATAGCTGTCGACTTTTCAACTTTGACAGATAGCTCGAATCGGAAACAAGGCTTATGGTATCACTTTAACTGCTACAAAAGATTTACGGATAAGCTACTCATTGAGAAGGCTGAAAAATGCATGACAAAGTCGCAAATACATTTGCAAAGTTCCGACGGAATAGACGCAGCAGCCAGTTATATTCCGGCCATGAAAATAACACGCCAGTCTGTGACATCAACATCGACGCTTGCTCGTGTTAGACGCAATGAAATTGTTTTACCAGAAGAATGCATTATATGCAAGCAGGAAAAATATTTCAAAGAAAGAAATTGAAAGAAAAGTTGTCCAATTGTGAACTACCATAAGGTAGGCTTACTCCATAAATTGTATATATTTTCATGCCTATGTTTTAAAATGACAGCCTTTCCTTACTTGTTATTACAAAGTTTGTACATAAATTCAGAGAGTAACTCTTAGGGACCTGGTCCAGTATCTGCGCCAGCACCGGGACCTGCACCAGCATCGGGACCTGCGCCATTTATCCCAATTTTCGAACTGAGTTTACTTTTAAACCGTATCCAGATGCTTTCCGACTTCTGTTTGTTAACATGGATTCCTCACAAAAATGTTGTTTACATGTTATTAACTCAGAACACGGTGAATTGATAAAATTTTCAGATAGATGTTGGGAGCGTTGTTTAGAATTCGTTGATAGATGGAAGAAATTGGACGGTATATGTAAAGATATAGCTGTCGACTTTTCAACTTTGACAGATAGCTCGAATCGGAAACAAGGCTTATGGTATCACTTTAACTGCTACAAAAGATTTACGGATAAGCTACTCATTGAGAAGGCTGAAAAATGCATGACAAAGTCGCAAATACATTTGCAAAGTTCCGACGGAATAGACGCAGCAGCCAGTTATATTCCGGCCATGAAAATAACACGCCAGTCTGTGACATCAACATCGACGCTTGCTCGTGTTAGACGCAATGAAATTGTTTTACCAGAAGAATGCATTATATGCAAGCAGGAAAAATATTTCAAAGAAAGAAATTGAAAGAAAAGTTGTCCAATTGTGAACTACCATAAGGTAGGCTTACTCCATAAATTGTATATATTTTCATGCCTATGTTTTAAAATGACAGCCTTTCCTTACTTGTTATTACAAAGTTTGTACATAAATTCAGAGAGTAACTCTTAGGGACCTGGTCCAGTATCTGCGCCAGCACCGGGACCTGCACCAGCATCGGGACCTGCGCCATTTATCCCAATTTTCGAACTGAGTTTACTTTTAAACCGTATCCAGATGCTTTCCGACTTCTGTTTGTTAACATGGATTCCTCACAAAAATGTTGTTTACATGTTATTAACTCAGAACACGGTGAATTGATAAAATTTTCAGATAGATGTTGGGAGCGTTGTTTAGAATTCGTTGATAGATGGAAGAAATTGGACGGTATACGTAAAGATATAGCTGTCGACTTTTCAACTTTGACAGATAGCTCGAATCGGAAACAAGGCTTATGGTATCACTTTAACTGCTACAAAAGATTTACGGATACGCTACTCATTGAGAAGGCTGAAAAATGCATGACAAAGTCGCAAATACATTTGCAAAGTTCCGACGGAATAGACGCAGCAGCCAGTTATATTCCGGCCATGAAAATAACACGCCAGTCTGTGACATCAACATCGACGCTTGCTCGTGTTAGACGCAATGAAATTGTTTTACCAGAAGAATGCATTATATGCAAGCAGGAAAAATATTTCAAAGAAAGAAATTGAAAGAAAAGTTGTCCAATTGTGAACTACCATAAGGTAGGCTTACTCCATAAATTGTATATATTTTCATGCCTATGTTTTAAAATGACAGCCTTTCCTTACTTGTTATTACAAAGTTTGTACATAAATTCAGAGAGTAACTCTTAGGGACCTGGTCCAGTATCTGCGCCAGCACCGGGACCTGCACCAGCATCGGGACCTGCGCCATTTATCCCAATTTTCGAACTGAGTTTACTTTTAAACCGTATCCAGATGCTTTCCGACTTCTGTTTGTTAACATGGATTCCTCACAAAAATGTTGTTTACATGTTATTAACTCAGAACACGGTGAATTGATAAAATTTTCAGATAGATGTTGGGAGCGTTGTTTAGAATTCGTTGATAGATGGAAGAAATTGGACGGTATATGTAAAGATATAGCTGTCGACTTTTCAACTTTGACAGATAGCTCGAATCGGAAACAAGGCTTATGGTATCACTTTAACTGCTACAAAAGATTTACGGATAAGCTACTCATTGAGAAGGCTGAAAAATGCATGACAAAGTCGCAAATACATTTGCAAAGTTCCGACGGAATAGACGCAGCAGCCAGTTATATTCCGGCCATGAAAATAACACGCCAGTCTGTGACATCAACATCGACGCTTGCTCGTGTTAGACGCAATGAAATTGTTTTACCAGAAGAATGCATTATATGCAAGCAGGAAAAATATTTCAAAGAAAGAAATTGAAAGAAAAGTTGTCCAATTGTGAACTACCATAAGGTAGGCTTACTCCATAAATTGTATATATTTTCATGCCTATGTTTTAAAATGACAGCCTTTCCTTACTTGTTATTACAAAGTTTGTACATAAATTCAGAGAGTAACTCTTAGGGACCTGGTCCAGTATCTGCGCCAGCACCGGGTCCTGTGCCATTTATCCCAATTTTCGAACTGAGTTTACTTTTAAACCGTATCCAGATGCTTTCCGACTTCTGTTTGTTAACATGGATTCCTCACAAAAATGTTGTTTACATGTTATTAACTCAGAACACGGTGAATTGATAAAATTTTCAGATAGATGTTGGGAGCGTTGTTTAGAATTCGTTGATAGATGGAAGAAATTGGACGGTATATGTAAAGATATAGCTGTCGACTTTTCAACTTTGACAGATAGCTCGAATCGGAAACAAGGCTTATGGTATCACTTTAACTGCTACAAAAGATTTACGGATAAGCTACTCATTGAGAAGGCTGAAAAATGCATGACAAAGTCGCAAATACATTTGCAAAGTTCCGACGGAATAGACGCAGCAGCCAGTTATATTCCGGCCATGAAAATAACACGCCAGTCTGTGACATCAACATCGACGCTTGCTCGTGTTAGACGCAATGAAATTGTTTTACCAGAAGAATGCATTATATGCAAGCAGGAAAAATATTTCAAAGAAAGAAATTGAAAGAAAAGTTGTCCAATTGTGAACTACCATAAGGTAGGCTTACTCCATAAATTGTATATATTTTCATGCCTATGTTTTAAAATGACAGCCTTTCCTTACTTGTTATTACAAAGTTTGTACATAAATTCAGAGAGTAACTCTTAGGGACCTGGTCCAGTATCTGCGCCAGCACCGGGACCTGCACCAGCATCGGGACCTGCGCCATTTATCCCAATTTTCGAACTGAGTTTACTTTTAAACCGTATCCAGATGCTTTCCGACTTCTGTTTGTTAACATGGATTCCTCACAAAAATGTTGTTTACATGTTATTAACTCAGAACACGGTGAATTGATAAAATTTTCAGATAGATGTTGGGAGCGTTGTTTAGAATTCGTTGATAGATGGAAGAAATTGGACGGTATATGTAAAGATATAGCTGTCGACTTTTCAACTTTGACAGATAGCTCGAATCGGAAACAAGGCTTATGGTATCACTTTAACTGCTACAAAAGATTTACGGATAAGCTACTCATTGAGAAGGCTGAAAAATGCATGACAAAGTCGCAAATACATTTGCAAAGTTCCGACGGAATAGACGCAGCAGCCAGTTATATTCCGGCCATGAAAATAACACGCCAGTCTGTGACATCAACATCGACGCTTGCTCGTGTTAGACGCAATGAAATTGTTTTACCAGAAGAATGCATTATATGCAAGCAGGAAAAATATTTCAAAGAAAGAAATTGAAAGAAAAGTTGTCCAATTGTGAACTACCATAAGGTAGGCTTACTCCATAAATTGTATATATTTTCATGCCTATGTTTTAAAATGACAGCCTTTCCTTACTTGTTATTACAAAGTTTGTACATAAATTCAGAGAGTAACTCTTAGGGACCTGGTCCAGTATCTGCGCCAGCACCGGGTCCTGTGCCATTTATCCCAATTTTCGAACTGAGTTTACTTTTAAACCGTATCCAGATGCTTTCCGACTTCTGTTTGTTAACATGGATTCCTCACAAAAATGTTGTTTACATGTTATTAACTCAGAACACGGTGAATTGATAAAATTTTCAGATAGATGTTGGGAGCGTTGTTTAGAATTCGTTGATAGATGGAAGAAATTGGACGGTATACGTAAAGATATAGCTGTCGACTTTTCAACTTTGACAGATAGCTCGAATCGGAAACAAGGCTTATGGTATCACTTTAACTGCTACAAAAGATTTACGGATAAGCTACTCATTGAGAAGGCTGAAAAATGCATGACAAAGTCGCAAATACATTTGCAAAGTTCCGACGGAATAGACGCAGCAGCCAGTTATATTCCGGCCATGAAAATAACACGCCAGTCTGTGACATCAACATCGACGCTTGCTCGTGTTAGACGCAATGAAATTGTTTTACCAGAAGAATGCATTATATGCAAGCAGGAAAAATATTTCAAAGAAAGAAATTGAAAGAAAAGTTGTCCAATTGTGAACTACCATAAGGTAGGCTTACTCCATAAATTGTATATATTTTCATGCCTATGTTTTAAAATGACAGCCTTTCCTTACTTGTTATTACAAAGTTTGTACATAAATTCAGAGAGTAACTCTTAGGGACCTGGTCCAGTATCTGCGCCAGCACCGGGACCTGCACCAGCATCGGGACCTGCGCCATTTATCCCAATTTTCGAACTGAGTTTACTTTTAAACCGTATCCAGATGCTTTCCGACTTCTGTTTGTTAACATGGATTCCTCACAAAAATGTTGTTTACATGTTATTAACTCAGAACACGGTGAATTGATAAAATTTTCAGATAGATGTTGGGAGCGTTGTTTAGAATTCGTTGATAGATGGAAGAAATTGGACGGTATATGTAAAGATATAGCTGTCGACTTTTCAACTTTGACAGATAGCTCGAATCGGAAACAAGGCTTATGGTATCACTTTAACTGCTACAAAAGATTTACGGATAAGCTACTCATTGAGAAGGCTGAAAAATGCATGACAAAGTCGCAAATACATTTGCAAAGTTCCGACGGAATAGACGCAGCAGCCAGTTATATTCCGGCCATGAAAATAACACGCCAGTCTGTGACATCAACATCGACGCTTGCTCGTGTTAGACGCAATGAAATTGTTTTACCAGAAGAATGCATTATATGCAAGCAGGAAAAATATTTCAAAGAAAGAAATTGAAAGAAAAGTTGTCCAATTGTGAACTACCATAAGGTAGGCTTACTCCATAAATTGTATATATTTTCATGCCTATGTTTTAAAATGACAGCCTTTCCTTACTTGTTATTACAAAGTTTGTACATAAATTCAGAGAGTAACTCTTAGGGACCTGGTCCAGTATCTGCGCCAGCACCGGGACCTGCACCAGCATCGGGACCTGCGCCATTTATCCCAATTTTCGAACTGAGTTTACTTTTAAACCGTATCCAGATGCTTTCCGACTTCTGTTTGTTAACATGGATTCCTCACAAAAATGTTGTTTACATGTTATTAACTCAGAACACGGTGAATTGATAAAATTTTCAGATAGATGTTGGGAGCGTTGTTTAGAATTCGTTGATAGATGGAAGAAATTGGACGGTATATGTAAAGATATAGCTGTCGACTTTTCAACTTTGACAGATAGCTCGAATCGGAAACAAGGCTTATGGTATCACTTTAACTGCTACAAAAGATTTACGGATAAGCTACTCATTGAGAAGGCTGAAAAATGCATGACAAAGTCGCAAATACATTTGCAAAGTTCCGACGGAATAGACGCAGCAGCCAGTTATATTCCGGCCATGAAAATAACACGCCAGTCTGTGACATCAACATCGACGCTTGCTCGTGTTAGACGCAATGAAATTGTTTTACCAGAAGAATGCATTATATGCAAGCAGGAAAAATATTTCAAAGAAAGAAATTGAAAGAAAAGTTGTCCAATTGTGAACTACCATAAGGTAGGCTTACTCCATAAATTGTATATATTTTCATGCCTATGTTTTAAAATGACAGCCTTTCCTTACTTGTTATTACAAAGTTTGTACATAAATTCAGAGAGTAACTCTTAGGGACCTGGTCCAGTATCTGCGCCAGCACCGGGTCCTGTGCCATTTATCCCAATTTTCGAACTGAGTTTACTTTTAAACCGTATCCAGATGCTTTCCGACTTCTGTTTGTTAACATGGATTCCTCACAAAAATGTTGTTTACATGTTATTAACTCAGAACACGGTGAATTGATAAAATTTTCAGATAGATGTTGGGAGCGTTGTTTAGAATTCGTTGATAGATGGAAGAAATTGGACGGTATATGTAAAGATATAGCTGTCGACTTTTCAACTTTGACAGATAGCTCGAATCGGAAACAAGGCTTATGGTATCACTTTAACTGCTACAAAAGATTTACGGATAAGCTACTCATTGAGAAGGCTGAAAAATGCATGACAAAGTCGCAAATACATTTGCAAAGTTCCGACGGAATAGACGCAGCAGCCAGTTATATTCCGGCCATGAAAATAACACGCCAGTCTGTGACATCAACATCGACGCTTGCTCGTGTTAGACGCAATGAAATTGTTTTACCAGAAGAATGCATTATATGCAAGCAGGAAAAATATTTCAAAGAAAGAAATTGAAAGAAAAGTTGTCCAATTGTGAACTACCATAAGGTAGGCTTACTCCATAAATTGTATATATTTTCATGCCTATGTTTTAAAATGACAGCCTTTCCTTACTTGTTATTACAAAGTTTGTACATAAATTCAGAGAGTAACTCTTAGGGACCTGGTCCAGTATCTGCGCCAGCACCGGGTCCTGTGCCATTTATCCCAATTTTCGAACTGAGTTTACTTTTAAACCGTATCCAGATGCTTTCCGACTTCTGTTTGTTAACATGGATTCCTCACAAAAATGTTGTTTACATGTTATTAACTCAGAACACGGTGAATTGATAAAATTTTCAGATAGATGTTGGGAGCGTTGTTTAGAATTCGTTGATAGATGGAAGAAATTGGACGGTATACGTAAAGATATAGCTGTCGACTTTTCAACTTTGACAGATAGCTCGAATCGGAAACAAGGCTTATGGTATCACTTTAACTGCTACAAAAGATTTACGGATAAGCTACTCATTGAGAAGGCTGAAAAATGCATGACAAAGTCGCAAATACATTTGCAAAGTTCCGACGGAATAGACGCAGCAGCCAGTTATATTCCGGCCATGAAAATAACACGCCAGTCTGTGACATCAACATCGACGCTTGCTCGTGTTAGACGCAATGAAATTGTTTTACCAGAAGAATGCATTATATGCAAGCAGGAAAAATATTTCAAAGAAAGAAATTGAAAGAAAAGTTGTCCAATTGTGAACTACCATAAGGTAGGCTTACTCCATAAATTGTATATATTTTCATGCCTATGTTTTAAAATGACAGCCTTTCCTTACTTGTTATTACAAAGTTTGTACATAAATTCAGAGAGTAACTCTTAGGGACCTGGTCCAGTATCTGCGCCAGCACCGGGACCTGCACCAGCATCGGGACCTGCGCCATTTATCCCAATTTTCGAACTGAGTTTACTTTTAAACCGTATCCAGATGCTTTCCGACTTCTGTTTGTTAACATGGATTCCTCACAAAAATGTTGTTTACATGTTATTAACTCAGAACACGGTGAATTGATAAAATTTTCAGATAGATGTTGGGAGCGTTGTTTAGAATTCGTTGATAGATGGAAGAAATTGGACGGTATACGTAAAGATATAGCTGTCGACTTTTCAACTTTGACAGATAGCTCGAATCGGAAACAAGGCTTATGGTATCACTTTAACTGCTACAAAAGATTTACGGATAAGCTACTCATTGAGAAGGCTGAAAAATGCATGACAAAGTCGCAAATACATTTGCAAAGTTCCGACGGAATAGACGCAGCAGCCAGTTATATTCCGGCCATGAAAATAACACGCCAGTCTGTGACATCAACATCGACGCTTGCTCGTGTTAGACGCAATGAAATTGTTTTACCAGAAGAATGCATTATATGCAAGCAGGAAAAATATTTCAAAGAAAGAAATTGAAAGAAAAGTTGTCCAATTGTGAACTACCATAAGGTAGGCTTACTCCATAAATTGTATATATTTTCATGCCTATGTTTTAAAATGACAGCCTTTCCTTACTTGTTATTACAAAGTTTGTACATAAATTCAGAGAGTAACTCTTAGGGACCTGGTCCAGTATCTGCGCCAGCACCGGGTCCTGTGCCATTTATCCCAATTTTCGAACTGAGTTTACTTTTAAACCGTATCCAGATGCTTTCCGACTTCTGTTTGTTAACATGGATTCCTCACAAAAATGTTGTTTACATGTTATTAACTCAGAACACGGTGAATTGATAAAATTTTCAGATAGATGTTGGGAGCGTTGTTTAGAATTCGTTGATAGATGGAAGAAATTGGACGGTATATGTAAAGATATAGCTGTCGACTTTTCAACTTTGACAGATAGCTCGAATCGGAAACAAGGCTTATGGTATCACTTTAACTGCTACAAAAGATTTACGGATAAGCTACTCATTGAGAAGGCTGAAAAATGCATGACAAAGTCGCAAATACATTTGCAAAGTTCCGACGGAATAGACGCAGCAGCCAGTTATATTCCGGCCATGAAAATAACACGCCAGTCTGTGACATCAACATCGACGCTTGCTCGTGTTAGACGCAATGAAATTGTTTTACCAGAAGAATGCATTATATGCAAGCAGGAAAAATATTTCAAAGAAAGAAATTGAAAGAAAAGTTGTCCAATTGTGAACTACCATAAGGTAGGCTTACTCCATAAATTGTATATATTTTCATGCCTATGTTTTAAAATGACAGCCTTTCCTTACTTGTTATTACAAAGTTTGTACATAAATTCAGAGAGTAACTCTTAGGGACCTGGTCCAGTATCTGCGCCAGCACCGGGTCCTGTGCCATTTATCCCAATTTTCGAACTGAGTTTACTTTTAAACCGTATCCAGATGCTTTCCGACTTCTGTTTGTTAACATGGATTCCTCACAAAAATGTTGTTTACATGTTATTAACTCAGAACACGGTGAATTGATAAAATTTTCAGATAGATGTTGGGAGCGTTGTTTAGAATTCGTTGATAGATGGAAGAAATTGGACGGTATATGTAAAGATATAGCTGTCGACTTTTCAACTTTGACAGATAGCTCGAATCGGAAACAAGGCTTATGGTATCACTTTAACTGCTACAAAAGATTTACGGATAAGCTACTCATTGAGAAGGCTGAAAACTGCATGACAAAGTCGCAAATACATTTGCAAAGTTCCGACGGAATAGACGCAGCAGCCAGTTATATTCCGGCCATGAAAATAACACGCCAGTCTGTGACATCAACATCGACGCTTGCTCGTGTTAGACGCAATGAAATTGTTTTACCAGAAGAATGCATTATATGCAAGCAGGAAAAATATTTCAAAGAAAGAAATTGAAAGAAAAGTTGTCCAATTGTGAACTACCATAAGGTAGGCTTACTCCATAAATTGTATATATTTTCATGCCTATGTTTTAAAATGACAGCCTTTCCTTACTTGTTATTACAAAGTTTGTACATAAATTCAGAGAGTAACTCTTAGGGACCTGGTCCAGTATCTGCGCCAGCACCGGGACCTGCACCAGCATCGGGACCTGCGCCATTTATCCCAATTTTCGAACTGAGTTTACTTTTAAACCGTATCCAGATGCTTTCCGACTTCTGTTTGTTAACATGGATTCCTCACAAAAATGTTGTTTACATGTTATTAACTCAGAACACGGTGAATTGATAAAATTTTCAGATAGATGTTGGGAGCGTTGTTTAGAATTCGTTGATAGATGGAAGAAATTGGACGGTATACGTAAAGATATAGCTGTCGACTTTTCAACTTTGACAGATAGCTCGAATCGGAAACAAGGCTTATGGTATCACTTTAACTGCTACAAAAGATTTACGGATAAGCTACTCATTGAGAAGGCTGAAAAATGCATGACAAAGTCGCAAATACATTTGCAAAGTTCCGACGGAATAGACGCAGCAGCCAGTTATATTCCGGCCATGAAAATAACACGCCAGTCTGTGACATCAACATCGACGCTTGCTCGTGTTAGACGCAATGAAATTGTTTTACCAGAAGAATGCATTATATGCAAGCAGGAAAAATATTTCAAAGAAAGAAATTGAAAGAAAAGTTGTCCAATTGTGAACTACCATAAGGTAGGCTTACTCCATAAATTGTATATATTTTCATGCCTATGTTTTAAAATGACAGCCTTTCCTTACTTGTTATTACAAAGTTTGTACATAAATTCAGAGAGTAACTCTTAGGGACCTGGTCCAGTATCTGCGCCAGCACCGGGTCCTGTGCCATTTATCCCAATTTTCGAACTGAGTTTACTTTTAAACCGTATCCAGATGCTTTCCGACTTCTGTTTGTTAACATGGATTCCTCACAAAAATGTTGTTTACATGTTATTAACTCAGAACACGGTGAATTGATAAAATTTTCAGATAGATGTTGGGAGCGTTGTTTAGAATTCGTTGATAGATGGAAGAAATTGGACGGTATACGTAAAGATATAGCTGTCGACTTTTCAACTTTGACAGATAGCTCGAATCGGAAACAAGGCTTATGGTATCACTTTAACTGCTACAAAAGATTTACGGATAAGCTACTCATTGAGAAGGCTGAAAAATGCATGACAAAGTCGCAAATACATTTGCAAAGTTCCGACGGAATAGACGCAGCAGCCAGTTATATTCCGGCCATGAAAATAACACGCCAGTCTGTGACATCAACATCGACGCTTGCTCGTGTTAGACGCAATGAAATTGTTTTACCAGAAGAATGCATTATATGCAAGCAGGAAAAATATTTCAAAGAAAGAAATTGAAAGAAAAGTTGTCCAATTGTGAACTACCATAAGGTAGGCTTACTCCATAAATTGTATATATTTTCATGCCTATGTTTTAAAATGACAGCCTTTCCTTACTTGTTATTACAAAGTTTGTACATAAATTCAGAGAGTAACTCTTAGGGACCTGGTCCAGTATCTGCGCCAGCACCGGGACCTGCACCAGCATCGGGACCTGCGCCATTTATCCCAATTTTCGAACTGAGTTTACTTTTAAACCGTATCCAGATGCTTTCCGACTTCTGTTTGTTAACATGGATTCCTCACAAAAATGTTGTTTACATGTTATTAACTCAGAACACGGTGAATTGATAAAATTTTCAGATAGATGTTGGGAGCGTTGTTTAGAATTCGTTGATAGATGGAAGAAATTGGACGGTATATGTAAAGATATAGCTGTCGACTTTTCAACTTTGACAGATAGCTCGAATCGGAAACAAGGCTTATGGTATCACTTTAACTGCTACAAAAGATTTACGGATAAGCTACTCATTGAGAAGGCTGAAAAATGCATGACAAAGTCGCAAATACATTTGCAAAGTTCCGACGGAATAGACGCAGCAGCCAGTTATATTCCGGCCATGAAAATAACACGCCAGTCTGTGACATCAACATCGACGCTTGCTCGTGTTAGACGCAATGAAATTGTTTTACCAGAAGAATGCATTATATGCAAGCAGGAAAAATATTTCAAAGAAAGAAATTGAAAGAAAAGTTGTCCAATTGTGAACTACCATAAGGTAGGCTTACTCCATAAATTGTATATATTTTCATGCCTATGTTTTAAAATGACAGCCTTTCCTTACTTGTTATTACAAAGTTTGTACATAAATTCAGAGAGTAACTCTTAGGGACCTGGTCCAGTATCTGCGCCAGCACCGGGTCCTGTGCCATTTATCCCAATTTTCGAACTGAGTTTACTTTTAAACCGTATCCAGATGCTTTCCGACTTCTGTTTGTTAACATGGATTCCTCACAAAAATGTTGTTTACATGTTATTAACTCAGAACACGGTGAATTGATAAAATTTTCAGATAGATGTTGGGAGCGTTGTTTAGAATTCGTTGATAGATGGAAGAAATTGGACGGTATATGTAAAGATATAGCTGTCGACTTTTCAACTTTGACAGATAGCTCGAATCGGAAACAAGGCTTATGGTATCACTTTAACTGCTACAAAAGATTTACGGATAAGCTACTCATTGAGAAGGCTGAAAAATGCATGACAAAGTCGCAAATACATTTGCAAAGTTCCGACGGAATAGACGCAGCAGCCAGTTATATTCCGGCCATGAAAATAACACGCCAGTCTGTGACATCAACATCGACGCTTGCTCGTGTTAGACGCAATGAAATTGTTTTACCAGAAGAATGCATTATATGCAAGCAGGAAAAATATTTCAAAGAAAGAAATTGAAAGAAAAGTTGTCCAATTGTGAACTACCATAAGGTAGGCTTACTCCATAAATTGTATATATTTTCATGCCTATGTTTTAAAATGACAGCCTTTCCTTACTTGTTATTACAAAGTTTGTACATAAATTCAGAGAGTAACTCTTAGGGACCTGGTCCAGTATCTGCGCCAGCACCGGGTCCTGTGCCATTTATCCCAATTTTCGAACTGAGTTTACTTTTAAACCGTATCCAGATGCTTTCCGACTTCTGTTTGTTAACATGGATTCCTCACAAAAATGTTGTTTACATGTTATTAACTCAGAACACGGTGAATTGATAAAATTTTCAGATAGATGTTGGGAGCGTTGTTTAGAATTCGTTGATAGATGGAAGAAATTGGACGGTATACGTAAAGATATAGCTGTCGACTTTTCAACTTTGACAGATAGCTCGAATCGGAAACAAGGCTTATGGTATCACTTTAACTGCTACAAAAGATTTACGGATAAGCTACTCATTGAGAAGGCTGAAAAATGCATGACAAAGTCGCAAATACATTTGCAAAGTTCCGACGGAATAGACGCAGCAGCCAGTTATATTCCGGCCATGAAAATAACACGCCAGTCTGTGACATCAACATCGACGCTTGCTCGTGTTAGACGCAATGAAATTGTTTTACCAGAAGAATGCATTATATGCAAGCAGGAAAAATATTTCAAAGAAAGAAATTGAAAGAAAAGTTGTCCAATTGTGAACTACCATAAGGTAGGCTTACTCCATAAATTGTATATATTTTCATGCCTATGTTTTAAAATGACAGCCTTTCCTTACTTGTTATTACAAAGTTTGTACATAAATTCAGAGAGTAACTCTTAGGGACCTGGTCCAGTATCTGCGCCAGCACCGGGACCTGCACCAGCATCGGGACCTGCGCCATTTATCCCAATTTTCGAACTGAGTTTACTTTTAAACCGTATCCAGATGCTTTCCGACTTCTGTTTGTTAACATGGATTCCTCACAAAAATGTTGTTTACATGTTATTAACTCAGAACACGGTGAATTGATAAAATTTTCAGATAGATGTTGGGAGCGTTGTTTAGAATTCGTTGATAGATGGAAGAAATTGGACGGTATACGTAAAGATATAGCTGTCGACTTTTCAACTTTGACAGATAGCTCGAATCGGAAACAAGGCTTATGGTATCACTTTAACTGCTACAAAAGATTTACGGATAAGCTACTCATTGAGAAGGCTGAAAAATGCATGACAAAGTCGCAAATACATTTGCAAAGTTCCGACGGAATAGACGCAGCAGCCAGTTATATTCCGGCCATGAAAATAACACGCCAGTCTGTGACATCAACATCGACGCTTGCTCGTGTTAGACGCAATGAAATTGTTTTACCAGAAGAATGCATTATATGCAAGCAGGAAAAATATTTCAAAGAAAGAAATTGAAAGAAAAGTTGTCCAATTGTGAACTACCATAAGGTAGGCTTACTCCATAAATTGTATATATTTTCATGCCTATGTTTTAAAATGACAGCCTTTCCTTACTTGTTATTACAAAGTTTGTACATAAATTCAGAGAGTAACTCTTAGGGACCTGGTCCAGTATCTGCGCCAGCACCGGGACCTGCACCAGCATCGGGACCTGCGCCATTTATCCCAATTTTCGAACTGAGTTTACTTTTAAACCGTATCCAGATGCTTTCCGACTTCTGTTTGTTAACATGGATTCATCACAAAAATGTTGTTTACATGTTATTAACTCAGAACACGGTGAATTGATAAAATTTTCAGATAGATGTTGGGAGCGTTGTTTAGAATTCGTTGATAGATGGAAGAAATTGGACGGTATATGTAAAGATATAGCTGTCGACTTTTCAACTTTGACAGATAGCTCGAATCGGAAACAAGGCTTATGGTATCACTTTAACTGCTACAAAAGATTTACGGATAAGCTACTCATTGAGAAGGCTGAAAAATGCATGACAAAGTCGCAAATACATTTGCAAAGTTCCGACGGAATAGACGCAGCAGCCAGTTATATTCCGGCCATGAAAATAACACGCCAGTCTGTGACATCAACATCGACGCTTGCTCGTGTTAGACGCAATGAAATTGTTTTACCAGAAGAATGCATTATATGCAAGCAGGAAAAATATTTCAAAGAAAGAAATTGAAAGAAAAGTTGTCCAATTGTGAACTACCATAAGGTAGGCTTACTCCATAAATTGTATATATTTTCATGCCTATGTTTTAAAATGACAGCCTTTCCTTACTTGTTATTACAAAGTTTGTACATAAATTCAGAGAGTAACTCTTAGGGACCTGGTCCAGTATCTGCGCCAGCACCGGGACCTGCACCAGCATCGGGACCTGCGCCATTTATCCCAATTTTCGAACTGAGTTTACTTTTAAACCGTATCCAGATGCTTTCCGACTTCTGTTTGTTAACATGGATTCATCACAAAAATGTTGTTTACATGTTATTAACTCAGAACACGGTGAATTGATAAAATTTTCAGATAGATGTTGGGAGCGTTGTTTAGAATTCGTTGATAGATGGAAGAAATTGGACGGTATATGTAAAGATATAGCTGTCGACTTTTCAACTTTGACAGATAGCTCGAATCGGAAACAAGGCTTATGGTATCACTTTAACTGCTACAAAAGATTTACGGATAAGCTACTCATTGAGAAGGCTGAAAAATGCATGACAAAGTCGCAAATACATTTGCAAAGTTCCGACGGAATAGACGCAGCAGCCAGTTATATTCCGGCCATGAAAATAACACGCCAGTCTGTGACATCAACATCGACGCTTGCTCGTGTTAGACGCAATGAAATTGTTTTACCAGAAGAATGCATTATATGCAAGCAGGAAAAATATTTCAAAGAAAGAAATTGAAAGAAAAGTTGTCCAATTGTGAACTACCATAAGGTAGGCTTACTCCATAAATTGTATATATTTTCATGCCTATGTTTTAAAATGACAGCCTTTCCTTACTTGTTATTACAAAGTTTGTACATAAATTCAGAGAGTAACTCTTAGGGACCTGGTCCAGTATCTGCGCCAGCACCGGGACCTGCACCAGCATCGGGACCTGCGCCATTTATCCCAATTTTCGAACTGAGTTTACTTTTAAACCGTATCCAGATGCTTTCCGACTTCTGTTTGTTAACATGGATTCCTCACAAAAATGTTGTTTACATGTTATTAACTCAGAACACGGTGAATTGATAAAATTTTCAGATAGATGTTGGGAGCGTTGTTTAGAATTCGTTGATAGATGGAAGAAATTGGACGGTATATGTAAAGATATAGCTGTCGACTTTTCAACTTTGACAGATAGCTCGAATCGGAAACAAGGCTTATGGTATCACTTTAACTGCTACAAAAGATTTACGGATAAGCTACTCATTGAGAAGGCTGAAAAATGCATGACAAAGTCGCAAATACATTTGCAAAGTTCCGACGGAATAGACGCAGCAGCCAGTTATATTCCGGCCATGAAAATAACACGCCAGTCTGTGACATCAACATCGACGCTTGCTCGTGTTAGACGCAATGAAATTGTTTTACCAGAAGAATGCATTATATGCAAGCAGGAAAAATATTTCAAAGAAAGAAATTGAAAGAAAAGTTGTCCAATTGTGAACTACCATAAGGTAGGCTTACTCCATAAATTGTATATATTTTCATGCCTATGTTTTAAAATGACAGCCTTTCCTTACTTGTTATTACAAAGTTTGTACATAAATTCAGAGAGTAACTCTTAGGGACCTGGTCCAGTATCTGCGCCAGCACCGGGACCTGCACCAGCATCGGGACCTGCGCCATTTATCCCAATTTTCGAACTGAGTTTACTTTTAAACCGTATCCAGATGCTTTCCGACTTCTGTTTGTTAACATGGATTCATCACAAAAATGTTGTTTACATGTTATTAACTCAGAACACGGTGAATTGATAAAATTTTCAGATAGATGTTGGGAGCGTTGTTTAGAATTCGTTGATAGATGGAAGAAATTGGACGGTATATGTAAAGATATAGCTGTCGACTTTTCAACTTTGACAGATAGCTCGAATCGGAAACAAGGCTTATGGTATCACTTTAACTGCTACAAAAGATTTACGGATAAGCTACTCATTGAGAAGGCTGAAAAATGCATGACAAAGTCGCAAATACATTTGCAAAGTTCCGACGGAATAGACGCAGCAGCCAGTTATATTCCGGCCATGAAAATAACACGCCAGTCTGTGACATCAACATCGACGCTTGCTCGTGTTAGACGCAATGAAATTGTTTTACCAGAAGAATGCATTATATGCAAGCAGGAAAAATATTTCAAAGAAAGAAATTGAAAGAAAAGTTGTCCAATTGTGAACTACCATAAGGTAGGCTTACTCCATAAATTGTATATATTTTCATGCCTATGTTTTAAAATGACAGCCTTTCCTTACTTGTTATTACAAAGTTTGTACATAAATTCAGAGAGTAACTCTTAGGGACCTGGTCCAGTATCTGCGCCAGCACCGGGACCTGCACCAGCATCGGGACCTGCGCCATTTATCCCAATTTTCGAACTGAGTTTACTTTTAAACCGTATCCAGATGCTTTCCGACTTCTGTTTGTTAACATGGATTCATCACAAAAATGTTGTTTACATGTTATTAACTCAGAACACGGTGAATTGATAAAATTTTCAGATAGATGTTGGGAGCGTTGTTTAGAATTCGTTGATAGATGGAAGAAATTGGACGGTATATGTAAAGATATAGCTGTCGACTTTTCAACTTTGACAGATAGCTCGAATCGGAAACAAGGCTTATGGTATCACTTTAACTGCTACAAAAGATTTACGGATAAGCTACTCATTGAGAAGGCTGAAAAATGCATGACAAAGTCGCAAATACATTTGCAAAGTTCCGACGGAATAGACGCAGCAGCCAGTTATATTCCGGCCATGAAAATAACACGCCAGTCTGTGACATCAACATCGACGCTTGCTCGTGTTAGACGCAATGAAATTGTTTTACCAGAAGAATGCATTATATGCAAGCAGGAAAAATATTTCAAAGAAAGAAATTGAAAGAAAAGTTGTCCAATTGTGAACTACCATAAGGTAGGCTTACTCCATAAATTGTATATATTTTCATGCCTATGTTTTAAAATGACAGCCTTTCCTTACTTGTTATTACAAAGTTTGTACATAAATTCAGAGAGTAACTCTTAGGGACCTGGTCCAGTATCTGCGCCAGCACCGGGACCTGCACCAGCATCGGGACCTGCGCCATTTATCCCAATTTTCGAACTGAGTTTACTTTTAAACCGTATCCAGATGCTTTCCGACTTCTGTTTGTTAACATGGATTCCTCACAAAAATGTTGTTTACATGTTATTAACTCAGAACACGGTGAATTGATAAAATTTTCAGATAGATGTTGGGAGCGTTGTTTAGAATTCGTTGATAGATGGAAGAAATTGGACGGTATACGTAAAGATATAGCTGTCGACTTTTCAACTTTGACAGATAGCTCGAATCGGAAACAAGGCTTATGGTATCACTTTAACTGCTACAAAAGATTTACGGATAAGCTACTCATTGAGAAGGCTGAAAAATGCATGACAAAGTCGCAAATACATTTGCAAAGTTCCGACGGAATAGACGCAGCAGCCAGTTATATTCCGGCCATGAAAATAACACGCCAGTCTGTGACATCAACATCGACGCTTGCTCGTGTTAGACGCAATGAAATTGTTTTACCAGAAGAATGCATTATATGCAAGCAGGAAAAATATTTCAAAGAAAGAAATTGAAAGAAAAGTTGTCCAATTGTGAACTACCATAAGGTAGGCTTACTCCATAAATTGTATATATTTTCATGCCTATGTTTTAAAATGACAGCCTTTCCTTACTTGTTATTACAAAGTTTGTACATAAATTCAGAGAGTAACTCTTAGGGACCTGGTCCAGTATCTGCGCCAGCACCGGGACCTGCACCAGCATCGGGACCTGCGCCATTTATCCCAATTTTCGAACTGAGTTTACTTTTAAACCGTATCCAGATGCTTTCCGACTTCTGTTTGTTAACATGGATTCCTCACAAAAATGTTGTTTACATGTTATTAACTCAGAACACGGTGAATTGATAAAATTTTCAGATAGATGTTGGGAGCGTTGTTTAGAATTCGTTGATAGATGGAAGAAATTGGACGGTATATGTAAAGATATAGCTGTCGACTTTTCAACTTTGACAGATAGCTCGAATCGGAAACAAGGCTTATGGTATCACTTTAACTGCTACAAAAGATTTACGGATAAGCTACTCATTGAGAAGGCTGAAAAATGCATGACAAAGTCGCAAATACATTTGCAAAGTTCCGACGGAATAGACGCAGCAGCCAGTTATATTCCGGCCATGAAAATAACACGCCAGTCTGTGACATCAACATCGACGCTTGCTCGTGTTAGACGCAATGAAATTGTTTTACCAGAAGAATGCATTATATGCAAGCAGGAAAAATATTTCAAAGAAAGAAATTGAAAGAAAAGTTGTCCAATTGTGAACTACCATAAGGTAGGCTTACTCCATAAATTGTATATATTTTCATGCCTATGTTTTAAAATGACAGCCTTTCCTTACTTGTTATTACAAAGTTTGTACATAAATTCAGAGAGTAACTCTTAGGGACCTGGTCCAGTATCTGCGCCAGCACCGGGACCTGCACCAGCATCGGGACCTGCGCCATTTATCCCAATTTTCGAACTGAGTTTACTTTTAAACCGTATCCAGATGCTTTCCGACTTCTGTTTGTTAACATGGATTCCTCACAAAAATGTTGTTTACATGTTATTAACTCAGAACACGGTGAATTGATAAAATTTTCAGATAGATGTTGGGAGCGTTGTTTAGAATTCGTTGATAGATGGAAGAAATTGGACGGTATACGTAAAGATATAGCTGTCGACTTTTCAACTTTGACAGATAGCTCGAATCGGAAACAAGGCTTATGGTATCACTTTAACTGCTACAAAAGATTTACGGATAAGCTACTCATTGAGAAGGCTGAAAAATGCATGACAAAGTCGCAAATACATTTGCAAAGTTCCGACGGAATAGACGCAGCAGCCAGTTATATTCCGGCCATGAAAATAACACGCCAGTCTGTGACATCAACATCGACGCTTGCTCGTGTTAGACGCAATGAAATTGTTTTACCAGAAGAATGCATTATATGCAAGCAGGAAAAATATTTCAAAGAAAGAAATTGAAAGAAAAGTTGTCCAATTGTGAACTACCATAAGGTAGGCTTACTCCATAAATTGTATATATTTTCATGCCTATGTTTTAAAATGACAGCCTTTCCTTACTTGTTATTACAAAGTTTGTACATAAATTCAGAGAGTAACTCTTAGGGACCTGGTCCAGTATCTGCGCCAGCACCGGGACCTGCACCAGCATCGGGACCTGCGCCATTTATCCCAATTTTCGAACTGAGTTTACTTTTAAACCGTATCCAGATGCTTTCCGACTTCTGTTTGTTAACATGGATTCCTCACAAAAATGTTGTTTACATGTTATTAACTCAGAACACGGTGAATTGATAAAATTTTCAGATAGATGTTGGGAGCGTTGTTTAGAATTCGTTGATAGATGGAAGAAATTGGACGGTATACGTAAAGATATAGCTGTCGACTTTTCAACTTTGACAGATAGCTCGAATCGGAAACAAGGCTTATGGTATCACTTTAACTGCTACAAAAGATTTACGGATAAGCTACTCATTGAGAAGGCTGAAAAATGCATGACAAAGTCGCAAATACATTTGCAAAGTTCCGACGGAATAGACGCAGCAGCCAGTTATATTCCGGCCATGAAAATAACACGCCAGTCTGTGACATCAACATCGACGCTTGCTCGTGTTAGACGCAATGAAATTGTTTTACCAGAAGAATGCATTATATGCAAGCAGGAAAAATATTTCAAAGAAAGAAATTGAAAGAAAAGTTGTCCAATTGTGAACTACCATAAGGTAGGCTTACTCCATAAATTGTATATATTTTCATGCCTATGTTTTAAAATGACAGCCTTTCCTTACTTGTTATTACAAAGTTTGTACATAAATTCAGAGAGTAACTCTTAGGGACCTGGTCCAGTATCTGCGCCAGCACCGGGACCTGCACCAGCATCGGGACCTGCGCCATTTATCCCAATTTTCGAACTGAGTTTACTTTTAAACCGTATCCAGATGCTTTCCGACTTCTGTTTGTTAACATGGATTCCTCACAAAAATGTTGTTTACATGTTATTAACTCAGAACACGGTGAATTGATAAAATTTTCAGATAGATGTTGGGAGCGTTGTTTAGAATTCGTTGATAGATGGAAGAAATTGGACGGTATATGTAAAGATATAGCTGTCGACTTTTCAACTTTGACAGATAGCTCGAATCGGAAACAAGGCTTATGGTATCACTTTAACTGCTACAAAAGATTTACGGATAAGCTACTCATTGAGAAGGCTGAAAAATGCATGACAAAGTCGCAAATACATTTGCAAAGTTCCGACGGAATAGACGCAGCAGCCAGTTATATTCCGGCCATGAAAATAACACGCCAGTCTGTGACATCAACATCGACGCTTGCTCGTGTTAGACGCAATGAAATTGTTTTACCAGAAGAATGCATTATATGCAAGCAGGAAAAATATTTCAAAGAAAGAAATTGAAAGAAAAGTTGTCCAATTGTGAACTACCATAAGGTAGGCTTACTCCATAAATTGTATATATTTTCATGCCTATGTTTTAAAATGACAGCCTTTCCTTACTTGTTATTACAAAGTTTGTACATAAATTCAGAGAGTAACTCTTAGGGACCTGGTCCAGTATCTGCGCCAGCACCGGGACCTGCACCAGCATCGGGACCTGCGCCATTTATCCCAATTTTCGAACTGAGTTTACTTTTAAACCGTATCCAGATGCTTTCCGACTTCTGTTTGTTAACATGGATTCCTCACAAAAATGTTGTTTACATGTTATTAACTCAGAACACGGTGAATTGATAAAATTTTCAGATAGATGTTGGGAGCGTTGTTTAGAATTCGTTGATAGATGGAAGAAATTGGACGGTATACGTAAAGATATAGCTGTCGACTTTTCAACTTTGACAGATAGCTCGAATCGGAAACAAGGCTTATGGTATCACTTTAACTGCTACAAAAGATTTACGGATAAGCTACTCATTGAGAAGGCTGAAAAATGCATGACAAAGTCGCAAATACATTTGCAAAGTTCCGACGGAATAGACGCAGCAGCCAGTTATATTCCGGCCATGAAAATAACACGCCAGTCTGTGACATCAACATCGACGCTTGCTCGTGTTAGACGCAATGAAATTGTTTTACCAGAAGAATGCATTATATGCAAGCAGGAAAAATATTTCAAAGAAAGAAATTGAAAGAAAAGTTGTCCAATTGTGAACTACCATAAGGTAGGCTTACTCCATAAATTGTATATATTTTCATGCCTATGTTTTAAAATGACAGCCTTTCCTTACTTGTTATTACAAAGTTTGTACATAAATTCAGAGAGTAACTCTTAGGGACCTGGTCCAGTATCTGCGCCAGCACCGGGACCTGCACCAGCATCGGGACCTGCGCCATTTATCCCAATTTTCGAACTGAGTTTACTTTTAAACCGTATCCAGATGCTTTCCGACTTCTGTTTGTTAACATGGATTCCTCACAAAAATGTTGTTTACATGTTATTAACTCAGAACACGGTGAATTGATAAAATTTTCAGATAGATGTTGGGAGCGTTGTTTAGAATTCGTTGATAGATGGAAGAAATTGGACGGTATACGTAAAGATATAGCTGTCGACTTTTCAACTTTGACAGATAGCTCGAATCGGAAACAAGGCTTATGGTATCACTTTAACTGCTACAAAAGATTTACGGATAAGCTACTCATTGAGAAGGCTGAAAAATGCATGACAAAGTCGCAAATACATTTGCAAAGTTCCGACGGAATAGACGCAGCAGCCAGTTATATTCCGGCCATGAAAATAACACGCCAGTCTGTGACATCAACATCGACGCTTGCTCGTGTTAGACGCAATGAAATTGTTTTACCAGAAGAATGCATTATATGCAAGCAGGAAAAATATTTCAAAGAAAGAAATTGAAAGAAAAGTTGTCCAATTGTGAACTACCATAAGGTAGGCTTACTCCATAAATTGTATATATTTTCATGCCTATGTTTTAAAATGACAGCCTTTCCTTACTTGTTATTACAAAGTTTGTACATAAATTCAGAGAGTAACTCTTAGGGACCTGGTCCAGTATCTGCGCCAGCACCGGGACCTGCACCAGCATCGGGACCTGCGCCATTTATCCCAATTTTCGAACTGAGTTTACTTTTAAACCGTATCCAGATGCTTTCCGACTTCTGTTTGTTAACATGGATTCCTCACAAAAATGTTGTTTACATGTTATTAACTCAGAACACGGTGAATTGATAAAATTTTCAGATAGATGTTGGGAGCGTTGTTTAGAATTCGTTGATAGATGGAAGAAATTGGACGGTATACGTAAAGATATAGCTGTCGACTTTTCAACTTTGACAGATAGCTCGAATCGGAAACAAGGCTTATGGTATCACTTTAACTGCTACAAAAGATTTACGGATAAGCTACTCATTGAGAAGGCTGAAAAATGCATGACAAAGTCGCAAATACATTTGCAAAGTTCCGACGGAATAGACGCAGCAGCCAGTTATATTCCGGCCATGAAAATAACACGCCAGTCTGTGACATCAACATCGACGCTTGCTCGTGTTAGACGCAATGAAATTGTTTTACCAGAAGAATGCATTATATGCAAGCAGGAAAAATATTTCAAAGAAAGAAATTGAAAGAAAAGTTGTCCAATTGTGAACTACCATAAGGTAGGCTTACTCCATAAATTGTATATATTTTCATGCCTATGTTTTAAAATGACAGCCTTTCCTTACTTGTTATTACAAAGTTTGTACATAAATTCAGAGAGTAACTCTTAGGGACCTGGTCCAGTATCTGCGCCAGCACCGGGACCTGCACCAGCATCGGGACCTGCGCCATTTATCCCAATTTTCGAACTGAGTTTACTTTTAAACCGTATCCAGATGCTTTCCGACTTCTGTTTGTTAACATGGATTCCTCACAAAAATGTTGTTTACATGTTATTAACTCAGAACACGGTGAATTGATAAAATTTTCAGATAGATGTTGGGAGCGTTGTTTAGAATTCGTTGATAGATGGAAGAAATTGGACGGTATACGTAAAGATATAGCTGTCGACTTTTCAACTTTGACAGATAGCTCGAATCGGAAACAAGGCTTATGGTATCACTTTAACTGCTACAAAAGATTTACGGATAAGCTACTCATTGAGAAGGCTGAAAAATGCATGACAAAGTCGCAAATACATTTGCAAAGTTCCGACGGAATAGACGCAGCAGCCAGTTATATTCCGGCCATGAAAATAACACGCCAGTCTGTGACATCAACATCGACGCTTGCTCGTGTTAGACGCAATGAAATTGTTTTACCAGAAGAATGCATTATATGCAAGCAGGAAAAATATTTCAAAGAAAGAAATTGAAAGAAAAGTTGTCCAATTGTGAACTACCATAAGGTAGGCTTACTCCATAAATTGTATATATTTTCATGCCTATGTTTTAAAATGACAGCCTTTCCTTACTTGTTATTACAAAGTTTGTACATAAATTCAGAGAGTAACTCTTAGGGACCTGGTCCAGTATCTGCGCCAGCACCGGGACCTGCACCAGCATCGGGACCTGCGCCATTTATCCCAATTTTCGAACTGAGTTTACTTTTAAACCGTATCCAGATGCTTTCCGACTTCTGTTTGTTAACATGGATTCCTCACAAAAATGTTGTTTACATGTTATTAACTCAGAACACGGTGAATTGATAAAATTTTCAGATAGATGTTGGGAGCGTTGTTTAGAATTCGTTGATAGATGGAAGAAATTGGACGGTATACGTAAAGATATAGCTGTCGACTTTTCAACTTTGACAGATAGCTCGAATCGGAAACAAGGCTTATGGTATCACTTTAACTGCTACAAAAGATTTACGGATAAGCTACTCATTGAGAAGGCTGAAAAATGCATGACAAAGTCGCAAATACATTTGCAAAGTTCCGACGGAATAGACGCAGCAGCCAGTTATATTCCGGCCATGAAAATAACACGCCAGTCTGTGACATCAACATCGACGCTTGCTCGTGTTAGACGCAATGAAATTGTTTTACCAGAAGAATGCATTATATGCAAGCAGGAAAAATATTTCAAAGAAAGAAATTGAAAGAAAAGTTGTCCAATTGTGAACTACCATAAGGTAGGCTTACTCCATAAATTGTATATATTTTCATGCCTATGTTTTAAAATGACAGCCTTTCCTTACTTGTTATTACAAAGTTTGTACATAAATTCAGAGAGTAACTCTTAGGGACCTGGTCCAGTATCTGCGCCAGCACCGGGACCTGCACCAGCATCGGGACCTGCGCCATTTATCCCAATTTTCGAACTGAGTTTACTTTTAAACCGTATCCAGATGCTTTCCGACTTCTGTTTGTTAACATGGATTCCTCACAAAAATGTTGTTTACATGTTATTAACTCAGAACACGGTGAATTGATAAAATTTTCAGATAGATGTTGGGAGCGTTGTTTAGAATTCGTTGATAGATGGAAGAAATTGGACGGTATACGTAAAGATATAGCTGTCGACTTTTCAACTTTGACAGATAGCTCGAATCGGAAACAAGGCTTATGGTATCACTTTAACTGCTACAAAAGATTTACGGATAAGCTACTCATTGAGAAGGCTGAAAAATGCATGACAAAGTCGCAAATACATTTGCAAAGTTCCGACGGAATAGACGCAGCAGCCAGTTATATTCCGGCCATGAAAATAACACGCCAGTCTGTGACATCAACATCGACGCTTGCTCGTGTTAGACGCAATGAAATTGTTTTACCAGAAGAATGCATTATATGCAAGCAGGAAAAATATTTCAAAGAAAGAAATTGAAAGAAAAGTTGTCCAATTGTGAACTACCATAAGGTAGGCTTACTCCATAAATTGTATATATTTTCATGCCTATGTTTTAAAATGACAGCCTTTCCTTACTTGTTATTACAAAGTTTGTACATAAATTCAGAGAGTAACTCTTAGGGACCTGGTCCAGTATCTGCGCCAGCACCGGGACCTGCACCAGCATCGGGACCTGCGCCATTTATCCCAATTTTCGAACTGAGTTTACTTTTAAACCGTATCCAGATGCTTTCCGACTTCTGTTTGTTAACATGGATTCCTCACAAAAATGTTGTTTACATGTTATTAACTCAGAACACGGTGAATTGATAAAATTTTCAGATAGATGTTGGGAGCGTTGTTTAGAATTCGTTGATAGATGGAAGAAATTGGACGGTATACGTAAAGATATAGCTGTCGACTTTTCAACTTTGACAGATAGCTCGAATCGGAAACAAGGCTTATGGTATCACTTTAACTGCTACAAAAGATTTACGGATAAGCTACTCATTGAGAAGGCTGAAAAATGCATGACAAAGTCGCAAATACATTTGCAAAGTTCCGACGGAATAGACGCAGCAGCCAGTTATATTCCGGCCATGAAAATAACACGCCAGTCTGTGACATCAACATCGACGCTTGCTCGTGTTAGACGCAATGAAATTGTTTTACCAGAAGAATGCATTATATGCAAGCAGGAAAAATATTTCAAAGAAAGAAATTGAAAGAAAAGTTGTCCAATTGTGAACTACCATAAGGTAGGCTTACTCCATAAATTGTATATATTTTCATGCCTATGTTTTAAAATGACAGCCTTTCCTTACTTGTTATTACAAAGTTTGTACATAAATTCAGAGAGTAACTCTTAGGGACCTGGTCCAGTATCTGCGCCAGCACCGGGACCTGCACCAGCATCGGGACCTGCGCCATTTATCCCAATTTTCGAACTGAGTTTACTTTTAAACCGTATCCAGATGCTTTCCGACTTCTGTTTGTTAACATGGATTCCTCACAAAAATGTTGTTTACATGTTATTAACTCAGAACACGGTGAATTGATAAAATTTTCAGATAGATGTTGGGAGCGTTGTTTAGAATTCGTTGATAGATGGAAGAAATTGGACGGTATACGTAAAGATATAGCTGTCGACTTTTCAACTTTGACAGATAGCTCGAATCGGAAACAAGGCTTATGGTATCACTTTAACTGCTACAAAAGATTTACGGATAAGCTACTCATTGAGAAGGCTGAAAAATGCATGACAAAGTCGCAAATACATTTGCAAAGTTCCGACGGAATAGACGCAGCAGCCAGTTATATTCCGGCCATGAAAATAACACGCCAGTCTGTGACATCAACATCGACGCTTGCTCGTGTTAGACGCAATGAAATTGTTTTACCAGAAGAATGCATTATATGCAAGCAGGAAAAATATTTCAAAGAAAGAAATTGAAAGAAAAGTTGTCCAATTGTGAACTACCATAAGGTAGGCTTACTCCATAAATTGTATATATTTTCATGCCTATGTTTTAAAATGACAGCCTTTCCTTACTTGTTATTACAAAGTTTGTACATAAATTCAGAGAGTAACTCTTAGGGACCTGGTCCAGTATCTGCGCCAGCACCGGGACCTGCACCAGCATCGGGACCTGCGCCATTTATCCCAATTTTCGAACTGAGTTTACTTTTAAACCGTATCCAGATGCTTTCCGACTTCTGTTTGTTAACATGGATTCCTCACAAAAATGTTGTTTACATGTTATTAACTCAGAACACGGTGAATTGATAAAATTTTCAGATAGATGTTGGGAGCGTTGTTTAGAATTCGTTGATAGATGGAAGAAATTGGACGGTATACGTAAAGATATAGCTGTCGACTTTTCAACTTTGACAGATAGCTCGAATCGGAAACAAGGCTTATGGTATCACTTTAACTGCTACAAAAGATTTACGGATAAGCTACTCATTGAGAAGGCTGAAAAATGCATGACAAAGTCGCAAATACATTTGCAAAGTTCCGACGGAATAGACGCAGCAGCCAGTTATATTCCGGCCATGAAAATAACACGCCAGTCTGTGACATCAACATCGACGCTTGCTCGTGTTAGACGCAATGAAATTGTTTTACCAGAAGAATGCATTATATGCAAGCAGGAAAAATATTTCAAAGAAAGAAATTGAAAGAAAAGTTGTCCAATTGTGAACTACCATAAGGTAGGCTTACTCCATAAATTGTATATATTTTCATGCCTATGTTTTAAAATGACAGCCTTTCCTTACTTGTTATTACAAAGTTTGTACATAAATTCAGAGAGTAACTCTTAGGGACCTGGTCCAGTATCTGCGCCAGCACCGGGACCTGCACCAGCATCGGGACCTGCGCCATTTATCCCAATTTTCGAACTGAGTTTACTTTTAAACCGTATCCAGATGCTTTCCGACTTCTGTTTGTTAACATGGATTCCTCACAAAAATGTTGTTTACATGTTATTAACTCAGAACACGGTGAATTGATAAAATTTTCAGATAGATGTTGGGAGCGTTGTTTAGAATTCGTTGATAGATGGAAGAAATTGGACGGTATACGTAAAGATATAGCTGTCGACTTTTCAACTTTGACAGATAGCTCGAATCGGAAACAAGGCTTATGGTATCACTTTAACTGCTACAAAAGATTTACGGATAAGCTACTCATTGAGAAGGCTGAAAAATGCATGACAAAGTCGCAAATACATTTGCAAAGTTCCGACGGAATAGACGCAGCAGCCAGTTATATTCCGGCCATGAAAATAACACGCCAGTCTGTGACATCAACATCGACGCTTGCTCGTGTTAGACGCAATGAAATTGTTTTACCAGAAGAATGCATTATATGCAAGCAGGAAAAATATTTCAAAGAAAGAAATTGAAAGAAAAGTTGTCCAATTGTGAACTACCATAAGGTAGGCTTACTCCATAAATTGTATATATTTTCATGCCTATGTTTTAAAATGACAGCCTTTCCTTACTTGTTATTACAAAGTTTGTACATAAATTCAGAGAGTAACTCTTAGGGACCTGGTCCAGTATCTGCGCCAGCACCGGGTCCTGTGCCATTTATCCCAATTTTCGAACTGAGTTTACTTTTAAACCGTATCCAGATGCTTTCCGACTTCTGTTTGTTAACATGGATTCCTCACAAAAATGTTGTTTACATGTTATTAACTCAGAACACGGTGAATTGATAAAATTTTCAGATAGATGTTGGGAGCGTTGTTTAGAATTCGTTGATAGATGGAAGAAATTGGACGGTATATGTAAAGATATAGCTGTCGACTTTTCAACTTTGACAGATAGCTCGAATCGGAAACAAGGCTTATGGTATCACTTTAACTGCTACAAAAGATTTACGGATAAGCTACTCATTGAGAAGGCTGAAAAATGCATGACAAAGTCGCAAATACATTTGCAAAGTTCCGACGGAATAGACGCAGCAGCCAGTTATATTCCGGCCATGAAAATAACACGCCAGTCTGTGACATCAACATCGACGCTTGCTCGTGTTAGACGCAATGAAATTGTTTTACCAGAAGAATGCATTATATGCAAGCAGGAAAAATATTTCAAAGAAAGAAATTGAAAGAAAAGTTGTCCAATTGTGAACTACCATAAGGTAGGCTTACTCCATAAATTGTATATATTTTCATGCCTATGTTTTAAAATGACAGCCTTTCCTTACTTGTTATTACAAAGTTTGTACATAAATTCAGAGAGTAACTCTTAGGGACCTGGTCCAGTATCTGCGCCAGCACCGGGACCTGCACCAGCATCGGGACCTGCGCCATTTATCCCAATTTTCGAACTGAGTTTACTTTTAAACCGTATCCAGATGCTTTCCGACTTCTGTTTGTTAACATGGATTCCTCACAAAAATGTTGTTTACATGTTATTAACTCAGAACACGGTGAATTGATAAAATTTTCAGATAGATGTTGGGAGCGTTGTTTAGAATTCGTTGATAGATGGAAGAAATTGGACGGTATACGTAAAGATATAGCTGTCGACTTTTCAACTTTGACAGATAGCTCGAATCGGAAACAAGGCTTATGGTATCACTTTAACTGCTACAAAAGATTTACGGATAAGCTACTCATTGAGAAGGCTGAAAAATGCATGACAAAGTCGCAAATACATTTGCAAAGTTCCGACGGAATAGACGCAGCAGCCAGTTATATTCCGGCCATGAAAATAACACGCCAGTCTGTGACATCAACATCGACGCTTGCTCGTGTTAGACGCAATGAAATTGTTTTACCAGAAGAATGCATTATATGCAAGCAGGAAAAATATTTCAAAGAAAGAAATTGAAAGAAAAGTTGTCCAATTGTGAACTACCATAAGGTAGGCTTACTCCATAAATTGTATATATTTTCATGCCTATGTTTTAAAATGACAGCCTTTCCTTACTTGTTATTACAAAGTTTGTACATAAATTCAGAGAGTAACTCTTAGGGACCTGGTCCAGTATCTGCGCCAGCACCGGGACCTGCACCAGCATCGGGACCTGCGCCATTTATCCCAATTTTCGAACTGAGTTTACTTTTAAACCGTATCCAGATGCTTTCCGACTTCTGTTTGTTAACATGGATTCCTCACAAAAATGTTGTTTACATGTTATTAACTCAGAACACGGTGAATTGATAAAATTTTCAGATAGATGTTGGGAGCGTTGTTTAGAATTCGTTGATAGATGGAAGAAATTGGACGGTATACGTAAAGATATAGCTGTCGACTTTTCAACTTTGACAGATAGCTCGAATCGGAAACAAGGCTTATGGTATCACTTTAACTGCTACAAAAGATTTACGGATAAGCTACTCATTGAGAAGGCTGAAAAATGCATGACAAAGTCGCAAATACATTTGCAAAGTTCCGACGGAATAGACGCAGCAGCCAGTTATATTCCGGCCATGAAAATAACACGCCAGTCTGTGACATCAACATCGACGCTTGCTCGTGTTAGACGCAATGAAATTGTTTTACCAGAAGAATGCATTATATGCAAGCAGGAAAAATATTTCAAAGAAAGAAATTGAAAGAAAAGTTGTCCAATTGTGAACTACCATAAGGTAGGCTTACTCCATAAATTGTATATATTTTCATGCCTATGTTTTAAAATGACAGCCTTTCCTTACTTGTTATTACAAAGTTTGTACATAAATTCAGAGAGTAACTCTTAGGGACCTGGTCCAGTATCTGCGCCAGCACCGGGTCCTGTGCCATTTATCCCAATTTTCGAACTGAGTTTACTTTTAAACCGTATCCAGATGCTTTCCGACTTCTGTTTGTTAACATGGATTCCTCACAAAAATGTTGTTTACATGTTATTAACTCAGAACACGGTGAATTGATAAAATTTTCAGATAGATGTTGGGAGCGTTGTTTAGAATTCGTTGATAGATGGAAGAAATTGGACGGTATATGTAAAGATATAGCTGTCGACTTTTCAACTTTGACAGATAGCTCGAATCGGAAACAAGGCTTATGGTATCACTTTAACTGCTACAAAAGATTTACGGATAAGCTACTCATTGAGAAGGCTGAAAAATGCATGACAAAGTCGCAAATACATTTGCAAAGTTCCGACGGAATAGACGCAGCAGCCAGTTATATTCCGGCCATGAAAATAACACGCCAGTCTGTGACATCAACATCGACGCTTGCTCGTGTTAGACGCAATGAAATTGTTTTACCAGAAGAATGCATTATATGCAAGCAGGAAAAATATTTCAAAGAAAGAAATTGAAAGAAAAGTTGTCCAATTGTGAACTACCATAAGGTAGGCTTACTCCATAAATTGTATATATTTTCATGCCTATGTTTTAAAATGACAGCCTTTCCTTACTTGTTATTACAAAGTTTGTACATAAATTCAGAGAGTAACTCTTAGGGACCTGGTCCAGTATCTGCGCCAGCACCGGGACCTGCACCAGCATCGGGACCTGCGCCATTTATCCCAATTTTCGAACTGAGTTTACTTTTAAACCGTATCCAGATGCTTTCCGACTTCTGTTTGTTAACATGGATTCCTCACAAAAATGTTGTTTACATGTTATTAACTCAGAACACGGTGAATTGATAAAATTTTCAGATAGATGTTGGGAGCGTTGTTTAGAATTCGTTGATAGATGGAAGAAATTGGACGGTATATGTAAAGATATAGCTGTCGACTTTTCAACTTTGACAGATAGCTCGAATCGGAAACAAGGCTTATGGTATCACTTTAACTGCTACAAAAGATTTACGGATAAGCTACTCATTGAGAAGGCTGAAAAATGCATGACAAAGTCGCAAATACATTTGCAAAGTTCCGACGGAATAGACGCAGCAGCCAGTTATATTCCGGCCATGAAAATAACACGCCAGTCTGTGACATCAACATCGACGCTTGCTCGTGTTAGACGCAATGAAATTGTTTTACCAGAAGAATGCATTATATGCAAGCAGGAAAAATATTTCAAAGAAAGAAATTGAAAGAAAAGTTGTCCAATTGTGAACTACCATAAGGTAGGCTTACTCCATAAATTGTATATATTTTCATGCCTATGTTTTAAAATGACAGCCTTTCCTTACTTGTTATTACAAAGTTTGTACATAAATTCAGAGAGTAACTCTTAGGGACCTGGTCCAGTATCTGCGCCAGCACCGGGACCTGCACCAGCATCGGGACCTGCGCCATTTATCCCAATTTTCGAACTGAGTTTACTTTTAAACCGTATCCAGATGCTTTCCGACTTCTGTTTGTTAACATGGATTCCTCACAAAAATGTTGTTTACATGTTATTAACTCAGAACACGGTGAATTGATAAAATTTTCAGATAGATGTTGGGAGCGTTGTTTAGAATTCGTTGATAGATGGAAGAAATTGGACGGTATACGTAAAGATATAGCTGTCGACTTTTCAACTTTGACAGATAGCTCGAATCGGAAACAAGGCTTATGGTATCACTTTAACTGCTACAAAAGATTTACGGATAAGCTACTCATTGAGAAGGCTGAAAAATGCATGACAAAGTCGCAAATACATTTGCAAAGTTCCGACGGAATAGACGCAGCAGCCAGTTATATTCCGGCCATGAAAATAACACGCCAGTCTGTGACATCAACATCGACGCTTGCTCGTGTTAGACGCAATGAAATTGTTTTACCAGAAGAATGCATTATATGCAAGCAGGAAAAATATTTCAAAGAAAGAAATTGAAAGAAAAGTTGTCCAATTGTGAACTACCATAAGGTAGGCTTACTCCATAAATTGTATATATTTTCATGCCTATGTTTTAAAATGACAGCCTTTCCTTACTTGTTATTACAAAGTTTGTACATAAATTCAGAGAGTAACTCTTAGGGACCTGGTCCAGTATCTGCGCCAGCACCGGGACCTGCACCAGCATCGGGACCTGCGCCATTTATCCCAATTTTCGAACTGAGTTTACTTTTAAACCGTATCCAGATGCTTTCCGACTTCTGTTTGTTAACATGGATTCCTCACAAAAATGTTGTTTACATGTTATTAACTCAGAACACGGTGAATTGATAAAATTTTCAGATAGATGTTGGGAGCGTTGTTTAGAATTCGTTGATAGATGGAAGAAATTGGACGGTATACGTAAAGATATAGCTGTCGACTTTTCAACTTTGACAGATAGCTCGAATCGGAAACAAGGCTTATGGTATCACTTTAACTGCTACAAAAGATTTACGGATAAGCTACTCATTGAGAAGGCTGAAAAATGCATGACAAAGTCGCAAATACATTTGCAAAGTTCCGACGGAATAGACGCAGCAGCCAGTTATATTCCGGCCATGAAAATAACACGCCAGTCTGTGACATCAACATCGACGCTTGCTCGTGTTAGACGCAATGAAATTGTTTTACCAGAAGAATGCATTATATGCAAGCAGGAAAAATATTTCAAAGAAAGAAATTGAAAGAAAAGTTGTCCAATTGTGAACTACCATAAGGTAGGCTTACTCCATAAATTGTATATATTTTCATGCCTATGTTTTAAAATGACAGCCTTTCCTTACTTGTTATTACAAAGTTTGTACATAAATTCAGAGAGTAACTCTTAGGGACCTGGTCCAGTATCTGCGCCAGCACCGGGTCCTGTGCCATTTATCCCAATTTTCGAACTGAGTTTACTTTTAAACCGTATCCAGATGCTTTCCGACTTCTGTTTGTTAACATGGATTCCTCACAAAAATGTTGTTTACATGTTATTAACTCAGAACACGGTGAATTGATAAAATTTTCAGATAGATGTTGGGAGCGTTGTTTAGAATTCGTTGATAGATGGAAGAAATTGGACGGTATATGTAAAGATATAGCTGTCGACTTTTCAACTTTGACAGATAGCTCGAATCGGAAACAAGGCTTATGGTATCACTTTAACTGCTACAAAAGATTTACGGATAAGCTACTCATTGAGAAGGCTGAAAAATGCATGACAAAGTCGCAAATACATTTGCAAAGTTCCGACGGAATAGACGCAGCAGCCAGTTATATTCCGGCCATGAAAATAACACGCCAGTCTGTGACATCAACATCGACGCTTGCTCGTGTTAGACGCAATGAAATTGTTTTACCAGAAGAATGCATTATATGCAAGCAGGAAAAATATTTCAAAGAAAGAAATTGAAAGAAAAGTTGTCCAATTGTGAACTACCATAAGGTAGGCTTACTCCATAAATTGTATATATTTTCATGCCTATGTTTTAAAATGACAGCCTTTCCTTACTTGTTATTACAAAGTTTGTACATAAATTCAGAGAGTAACTCTTAGGGACCTGGTCCAGTATCTGCGCCAGCACCGGGACCTGCACCAGCATCGGGACCTGCGCCATTTATCCCAATTTTCGAACTGAGTTTACTTTTAAACCGTATCCAGATGCTTTCCGACTTCTGTTTGTTAACATGGATTCCTCACAAAAATGTTGTTTACATGTTATTAACTCAGAACACGGTGAATTGATAAAATTTTCAGATAGATGTTGGGAGCGTTGTTTAGAATTCGTTGATAGATGGAAGAAATTGGACGGTATACGTAAAGATATAGCTGTCGACTTTTCAACTTTGACAGATAGCTCGAATCGGAAACAAGGCTTATGGTATCACTTTAACTGCTACAAAAGATTTACGGATAAGCTACTCATTGAGAAGGCTGAAAAATGCATGACAAAGTCGCAAATACATTTGCAAAGTTCCGACGGAATAGACGCAGCAGCCAGTTATATTCCGGCCATGAAAATAACACGCCAGTCTGTGACATCAACATCGACGCTTGCTCGTGTTAGACGCAATGAAATTGTTTTACCAGAAGAATGCATTATATGCAAGCAGGAAAAATATTTCAAAGAAAGAAATTGAAAGAAAAGTTGTCCAATTGTGAACTACCATAAGGTAGGCTTACTCCATAAATTGTATATATTTTCATGCCTATGTTTTAAAATGACAGCCTTTCCTTACTTGTTATTACAAAGTTTGTACATAAATTCAGAGAGTAACTCTTAGGGACCTGGTCCAGTATCTGCGCCAGCACCGGGTCCTGTGCCATTTATCCCAATTTTCGAACTGAGTTTACTTTTAAACCGTATCCAGATGCTTTCCGACTTCTGTTTGTTAACATGGATTCCTCACAAAAATGTTGTTTACATGTTATTAACTCAGAACACGGTGAATTGATAAAATTTTCAGATAGATGTTGGGAGCGTTGTTTAGAATTCGTTGATAGATGGAAGAAATTGGACGGTATACGTAAAGATATAGCTGTCGACTTTTCAACTTTGACAGATAGCTCGAATCGGAAACAAGGCTTATGGTATCACTTTAACTGCTACAAAAGATTTACGGATAAGCTACTCATTGAGAAGGCTGAAAAATGCATGACAAAGTCGCAAATACATTTGCAAAGTTCCGACGGAATAGACGCAGCAGCCAGTTATATTCCGGCCATGAAAATAACACGCCAGTCTGTGACATCAACATCGACGCTTGCTCGTGTTAGACGCAATGAAATTGTTTTACCAGAAGAATGCATTATATGCAAGCAGGAAAAATATTTCAAAGAAAGAAATTGAAAGAAAAGTTGTCCAATTGTGAACTACCATAAGGTAGGCTTACTCCATAAATTGTATATATTTTCATGCCTATGTTTTAAAATGACAGCCTTTCCTTACTTGTTATTACAAAGTTTGTACATAAATTCAGAGAGTAACTCTTAGGGACCTGGTCCAGTATCTGCGCCAGCACCGGGACCTGCACCAGCATCGGGACCTGCGCCATTTATCCCAATTTTCGAACTGAGTTTACTTTTAAACCGTATCCAGATGCTTTCCGACTTCTGTTTGTTAACATGGATTCCTCACAAAAATGTTGTTTACATGTTATTAACTCAGAACACGGTGAATTGATAAAATTTTCAGATAGATGTTGGGAGCGTTGTTTAGAATTCGTTGATAGATGGAAGAAATTGGACGGTATATGTAAAGATATAGCTGTCGACTTTTCAACTTTGACAGATAGCTCGAATCGGAAACAAGGCTTATGGTATCACTTTAACTGCTACAAAAGATTTACGGATAAGCTACTCATTGAGAAGGCTGAAAAATGCATGACAAAGTCGCAAATACATTTGCAAAGTTCCGACGGAATAGACGCAGCAGCCAGTTATATTCCGGCCATGAAAATAACACGCCAGTCTGTGACATCAACATCGACGCTTGCTCGTGTTAGACGCAATGAAATTGTTTTACCAGAAGAATGCATTATATGCAAGCAGGAAAAATATTTCAAAGAAAGAAATTGAAAGAAAAGTTGTCCAATTGTGAACTACCATAAGGTAGGCTTACTCCATAAATTGTATATATTTTCATGCCTATGTTTTAAAATGACAGCCTTTCCTTACTTGTTATTACAAAGTTTGTACATAAATTCAGAGAGTAACTCTTAGGGACCTGGTCCAGTATCTGCGCCAGCACCGGGACCTGCACCAGCATCGGGACCTGCGCCATTTATCCCAATTTTCGAACTGAGTTTACTTTTAAACCGTATCCAGATGCTTTCCGACTTCTGTTTGTTAACATGGATTCCTCACAAAAATGTTGTTTACATGTTATTAACTCAGAACACGGTGAATTGATAAAATTTTCAGATAGATGTTGGGAGCGTTGTTTAGAATTCGTTGATAGATGGAAGAAATTGGACGGTATACGTAAAGATATAGCTGTCGACTTTTCAACTTTGACAGATAGCTCGAATCGGAAACAAGGCTTATGGTATCACTTTAACTGCTACAAAAGATTTACGGATAAGCTACTCATTGAGAAGGCTGAAAAATGCATGACAAAGTCGCAAATACATTTGCAAAGTTCCGACGGAATAGACGCAGCAGCCAGTTATATTCCGGCCATGAAAATAACACGCCAGTCTGTGACATCAACATCGACGCTTGCTCGTGTTAGACGCAATGAAATTGTTTTACCAGAAGAATGCATTATATGCAAGCAGGAAAAATATTTCAAAGAAAGAAATTGAAAGAAAAGTTGTCCAATTGTGAACTACCATAAGGTAGGCTTACTCCATAAATTGTATATATTTTCATGCCTATGTTTTAAAATGACAGCCTTTCCTTACTTGTTATTACAAAGTTTGTACATAAATTCAGAGAGTAACTCTTAGGGACCTGGTCCAGTATCTGCGCCAGCACCGGGACCTGCACCAGCATCGGGACCTGCGCCATTTATCCCAATTTTCGAACTGAGTTTACTTTTAAACCGTATCCAGATGCTTTCCGACTTCTGTTTGTTAACATGGATTCCTCACAAAAATGTTGTTTACATGTTATTAACTCAGAACACGGTGAATTGATAAAATTTTCAGATAGATGTTGGGAGCGTTGTTTAGAATTCGTTGATAGATGGAAGAAATTGGACGGTATATGTAAAGATATAGCTGTCGACTTTTCAACTTTGACAGATAGCTCGAATCGGAAACAAGGCTTATGGTATCACTTTAACTGCTACAAAAGATTTACGGATAAGCTACTCATTGAGAAGGCTGAAAAATGCATGACAAAGTCGCAAATACATTTGCAAAGTTCCGACGGAATAGACGCAGCAGCCAGTTATATTCCGGCCATGAAAATAACACGCCAGTCTGTGACATCAACATCGACGCTTGCTCGTGTTAGACGCAATGAAATTGTTTTACCAGAAGAATGCATTATATGCAAGCAGGAAAAATATTTCAAAGAAAGAAATTGAAAGAAAAGTTGTCCAATTGTGAACTACCATAAGGTAGGCTTACTCCATAAATTGTATATATTTTCATGCCTATGTTTTAAAATGACAGCCTTTCCTTACTTGTTATTACAAAGTTTGTACATAAATTCAGAGAGTAACTCTTAGGGACCTGGTCCAGTATCTGCGCCAGCACCGGGACCTGCACCAGCATCGGGACCTGCGCCATTTATCCCAATTTTCGAACTGAGTTTACTTTTAAACCGTATCCAGATGCTTTCCGACTTCTGTTTGTTAACATGGATTCCTCACAAAAATGTTGTTTACATGTTATTAACTCAGAACACGGTGAATTGATAAAATTTTCAGATAGATGTTGGGAGCGTTGTTTAGAATTCGTTGATAGATGGAAGAAATTGGACGGTATACGTAAAGATATAGCTGTCGACTTTTCAACTTTGACAGATAGCTCGAATCGGAAACAAGGCTTATGGTATCACTTTAACTGCTACAAAAGATTTACGGATAAGCTACTCATTGAGAAGGCTGAAAAATGCATGACAAAGTCGCAAATACATTTGCAAAGTTCCGACGGAATAGACGCAGCAGCCAGTTATATTCCGGCCATGAAAATAACACGCCAGTCTGTGACATCAACATCGACGCTTGCTCGTGTTAGACGCAATGAAATTGTTTTACCAGAAGAATGCATTATATGCAAGCAGGAAAAATATTTCAAAGAAAGAAATTGAAAGAAAAGTTGTCCAATTGTGAACTACCATAAGGTAGGCTTACTCCATAAATTGTATATATTTTCATGCCTATGTTTTAAAATGACAGCCTTTCCTTACTTGTTATTACAAAGTTTGTACATAAATTCAGAGAGTAACTCTTAGGGACCTGGTCCAGTATCTGCGCCAGCACCGGGACCTGCACCAGCATCGGGACCTGCGCCATTTATCCCAATTTTCGAACTGAGTTTACTTTTAAACCGTATCCAGATGCTTTCCGACTTCTGTTTGTTAACATGGATTCCTCACAAAAATGTTGTTTACATGTTATTAACTCAGAACACGGTGAATTGATAAAATTTTCAGATAGATGTTGGGAGCGTTGTTTAGAATTCGTTGATAGATGGAAGAAATTGGACGGTATATGTAAAGATATAGCTGTCGACTTTTCAACTTTGACAGATAGCTCGAATCGGAAACAAGGCTTATGGTATCACTTTAACTGCTACAAAAGATTTACGGATAAGCTACTCATTGAGAAGGCTGAAAAATGCATGACAAAGTCGCAAATACATTTGCAAAGTTCCGACGGAATAGACGCAGCAGCCAGTTATATTCCGGCCATGAAAATAACACGCCAGTCTGTGACATCAACATCGACGCTTGCTCGTGTTAGACGCAATGAAATTGTTTTACCAGAAGAATGCATTATATGCAAGCAGGAAAAATATTTCAAAGAAAGAAATTGAAAGAAAAGTTGTCCAATTGTGAACTACCATAAGGTAGGCTTACTCCATAAATTGTATATATTTTCATGCCTATGTTTTAAAATGACAGCCTTTCCTTACTTGTTATTACAAAGTTTGTACATAAATTCAGAGAGTAACTCTTAGGGACCTGGTCCAGTATCTGCGCCAGCACCGGGACCTGCACCAGCATCGGGACCTGCGCCATTTATCCCAATTTTCGAACTGAGTTTACTTTTAAACCGTATCCAGATGCTTTCCGACTTCTGTTTGTTAACATGGATTCCTCACAAAAATGTTGTTTACATGTTATTAACTCAGAACACGGTGAATTGATAAAATTTTCAGATAGATGTTGGGAGCGTTGTTTAGAATTCGTTGATAGATGGAAGAAATTGGACGGTATACGTAAAGATATAGCTGTCGACTTTTCAACTTTGACAGATAGCTCGAATCGGAAACAAGGCTTATGGTATCACTTTAACTGCTACAAAAGATTTACGGATAAGCTACTCATTGAGAAGGCTGAAAAATGCATGACAAAGTCGCAAATACATTTGCAAAGTTCCGACGGAATAGACGCAGCAGCCAGTTATATTCCGGCCATGAAAATAACACGCCAGTCTGTGACATCAACATCGACGCTTGCTCGTGTTAGACGCAATGAAATTGTTTTACCAGAAGAATGCATTATATGCAAGCAGGAAAAATATTTCAAAGAAAGAAATTGAAAGAAAAGTTGTCCAATTGTGAACTACCATAAGGTAGGCTTACTCCATAAATTGTATATATTTTCATGCCTATGTTTTAAAATGACAGCCTTTCCTTACTTGTTATTACAAAGTTTGTACATAAATTCAGAGAGTAACTCTTAGGGACCTGGTCCAGTATCTGCGCCAGCACCGGGACCTGCACCAGCATCGGGACCTGCGCCATTTATCCCAATTTTCGAACTGAGTTTACTTTTAAACCGTATCCAGATGCTTTCCGACTTCTGTTTGTTAACATGGATTCCTCACAAAAATGTTGTTTACATGTTATTAACTCAGAACACGGTGAATTGATAAAATTTTCAGATAGATGTTGGGAGCGTTGTTTAGAATTCGTTGATAGATGGAAGAAATTGGACGGTATATGTAAAGATATAGCTGTCGACTTTTCAACTTTGACAGATAGCTCGAATCGGAAACAAGGCTTATGGTATCACTTTAACTGCTACAAAAGATTTACGGATAAGCTACTCATTGAGAAGGCTGAAAAATGCATGACAAAGTCGCAAATACATTTGCAAAGTTCCGACGGAATAGACGCAGCAGCCAGTTATATTCCGGCCATGAAAATAACACGCCAGTCTGTGACATCAACATCGACGCTTGCTCGTGTTAGACGCAATGAAATTGTTTTACCAGAAGAATGCATTATATGCAAGCAGGAAAAATATTTCAAAGAAAGAAATTGAAAGAAAAGTTGTCCAATTGTGAACTACCATAAGGTAGGCTTACTCCATAAATTGTATATATTTTCATGCCTATGTTTTAAAATGACAGCCTTTCCTTACTTGTTATTACAAAGTTTGTACATAAATTCAGAGAGTAACTCTTAGGGACCTGGTCCAGTATCTGCGCCAGCACCGGGACCTGCACCAGCATCGGGACCTGCGCCATTTATCCCAATTTTCGAACTGAGTTTACTTTTAAACCGTATCCAGATGCTTTCCGACTTCTGTTTGTTAACATGGATTCCTCACAAAAATGTTGTTTACATGTTATTAACTCAGAACACGGTGAATTGATAAAATTTTCAGATAGATGTTGGGAGCGTTGTTTAGAATTCGTTGATAGATGGAAGAAATTGGACGGTATATGTAAAGATATAGCTGTCGACTTTTCAACTTTGACAGATAGCTCGAATCGGAAACAAGGCTTATGGTATCACTTTAACTGCTACAAAAGATTTACGGATAAGCTACTCATTGAGAAGGCTGAAAAATGACAAAGTCGCAAATACATTTGCAAAGTTCCGACGGAATAGACGCAGCAGCCAGTTATATTCCGGCCATGAAAATAACACGCCAGTCTGTGACATCAACATCGACGCTTGCTCGTGTTAGACGCAATGAAATTGTTTTACCAGAAGAATGCATTATATGCAAGCAGGAAAAATATTTCAAAGAAAGAAATTGAAAGAAAAGTTGTCCAATTGTGAACTACCATAAGGTAGGCTTACTCCATAAATTGTATATATTTTCATGCCTATGTTTTAAAATGACAGCCTTTCCTTACTTGTTATTACAAAGTTTGTACATAAATTCAGAGAGTAACTCTTAGGGACCTGGTCCAGTATCTGCGCCAGCACCGGGTCCTGTGCCATTTATCCCAATTTTCGAACTGAGTTTACTTTTAAACCGTATCCAGATGCTTTCCGACTTCTGTTTGTTAACATGGATTCCTCACAAAAATGTTGTTTACATGTTATTAACTCAGAACACGGTGAATTGATAAAATTTTCAGATAGATGTTGGGAGCGTTGTTTAGAATTCGTTGATAGATGGAAGAAATTGGACGGTATATGTAAAGATATAGCTGTCGACTTTTCAACTTTGACAGATAGCTCGAATCGGAAACAAGGCTTATGGTATCACTTTAACTGCTACAAAAGATTTACGGATAAGCTACTCATTGAGAAGGCTGAAAAATGCATGACAAAGTCGCAAATACATTTGCAAAGTTCCGACGGAATAGACGCAGCAGCCAGTTATATTCCGGCCATGAAAATAACACGCCAGTCTGTGACATCAACATCGACGCTTGCTCGTGTTAGACGCAATGAAATTGTTTTACCAGAAGAATGCATTATATGCAAGCAGGAAAAATATTTCAAAGAAAGAAATTGAAAGAAAAGTTGTCCAATTGTGAACTACCATAAGGTAGGCTTACTCCATAAATTGTATATATTTTCATGCCTATGTTTTAAAATGACAGCCTTTCCTTACTTGTTATTACAAAGTTTGTACATAAATTCAGAGAGTAACTCTTAGGGACCTGGTCCAGTATCTGCGCCAGCACCGGGACCTGCACCAGCATCGGGACCTGCGCCATTTATCCCAATTTTCGAACTGAGTTTACTTTTAAACCGTATCCAGATGCTTTCCGACTTCTGTTTGTTAACATGGATTCCTCACAAAAATGTTGTTTACATGTTATTAACTCAGAACACGGTGAATTGATAAAATTTTCAGATAGATGTTGGGAGCGTTGTTTAGAATTCGTTGATAGATGGAAGAAATTGGACGGTATACGTAAAGATATAGCTGTCGACTTTTCAACTTTGACAGATAGCTCGAATCGGAAACAAGGCTTATGGTATCACTTTAACTGCTACAAAAGATTTACGGATAAGCTACTCATTGAGAAGGCTGAAAAATGCATGACAAAGTCGCAAATACATTTGCAAAGTTCCGACGGAATAGACGCAGCAGCCAGTTATATTCCGGCCATGAAAATAACACGCCAGTCTGTGACATCAACATCGACGCTTGCTCGTGTTAGACGCAATGAAATTGTTTTACCAGAAGAATGCATTATATGCAAGCAGGAAAAATATTTCAAAGAAAGAAATTGAAAGAAAAGTTGTCCAATTGTGAACTACCATAAGGTAGGCTTACTCCATAAATTGTATATATTTTCATGCCTATGTTTTAAAATGACAGCCTTTCCTTACTTGTTATTACAAAGTTTGTACATAAATTCAGAGAGTAACTCTTAGGGACCTGGTCCAGTATCTGCGCCAGCACCGGGACCTGCACCAGCATCGGGACCTGCGCCATTTATCCCAATTTTCGAACTGAGTTTACTTTTAAACCGTATCCAGATGCTTTCCGACTTCTGTTTGTTAACATGGATTCCTCACAAAAATGTTGTTTACATGTTATTAACTCAGAACACGGTGAATTGATAAAATTTTCAGATAGATGTTGGGAGCGTTGTTTAGAATTCGTTGATAGATGGAAGAAATTGGACGGTATATGTAAAGATATAGCTGTCGACTTTTCAACTTTGACAGATAGCTCGAATCGGAAACAAGGCTTATGGTATCACTTTAACTGCTACAAAAGATTTACGGATAAGCTACTCATTGAGAAGGCTGAAAAATGCATGACAAAGTCGCAAATACATTTGCAAAGTTCCGACGGAATAGACGCAGCAGCCAGTTATATTCCGGCCATGAAAATAACACGCCAGTCTGTGACATCAACATCGACGCTTGCTCGTGTTAGACGCAATGAAATTGTTTTACCAGAAGAATGCATTATATGCAAGCAGGAAAAATATTTCAAAGAAAGAAATTGAAAGAAAAGTTGTCCAATTGTGAACTACCATAAGGTAGGCTTACTCCATAAATTGTATATATTTTCATGCCTATGTTTTAAAATGACAGCCTTTCCTTACTTGTTATTACAAAGTTTGTACATAAATTCAGAGAGTAACTCTTAGGGACCTGGTCCAGTATCTGCGCCAGCACCGGGACCTGCACCAGCATCGGGACCTGCGCCATTTATCCCAATTTTCGAACTGAGTTTACTTTTAAACCGTATCCAGATGCTTTCCGACTTCTGTTTGTTAACATGGATTCCTCACAAAAATGTTGTTTACATGTTATTAACTCAGAACACGGTGAATTGATAAAATTTTCAGATAGATGTTGGGAGCGTTGTTTAGAATTCGTTGATAGATGGAAGAAATTGGACGGTATATGTAAAGATATAGCTGTCGACTTTTCAACTTTGACAGATAGCTCGAATCGGAAACAAGGCTTATGGTATCACTTTAACTGCTACAAAAGATTTACGGATAAGCTACTCATTGAGAAGGCTGAAAAATGCATGACAAAGTCGCAAATACATTTGCAAAGTTCCGACGGAATAGACGCAGCAGCCAGTTATATTCCGGCCATGAAAATAACACGCCAGTCTGTGACATCAACATCGACGCTTGCTCGTGTTAGACGCAATGAAATTGTTTTACCAGAAGAATGCATTATATGCAAGCAGGAAAAATATTTCAAAGAAAGAAATTGAAAGAAAAGTTGTCCAATTGTGAACTACCATAAGGTAGGCTTACTCCATAAATTGTATATATTTTCATGCCTATGTTTTAAAATGACAGCCTTTCCTTACTTGTTATTACAAAGTTTGTACATAAATTCAGAGAGTAACTCTTAGGGACCTGGTCCAGTATCTGCGCCAGCACCGGGTCCTGTGCCATTTATCCCAATTTTCGAACTGAGTTTACTTTTAAACCGTATCCAGATGCTTTCCGACTTCTGTTTGTTAACATGGATTCCTCACAAAAATGTTGTTTACATGTTATTAACTCAGAACACGGTGAATTGATAAAATTTTCAGATAGATGTTGGGAGCGTTGTTTAGAATTCGTTGATAGATGGAAGAAATTGGACGGTATATGTAAAGATATAGCTGTCGACTTTTCAACTTTGACAGATAGCTCGAATCGGAAACAAGGCTTATGGTATCACTTTAACTGCTACAAAAGATTTACGGATAAGCTACTCATTGAGAAGGCTGAAAAATGCATGACAAAGTCGCAAATACATTTGCAAAGTTCCGACGGAATAGACGCAGCAGCCAGTTATATTCCGGCCATGAAAATAACACGCCAGTCTGTGACATCAACATCGACGCTTGCTCGTGTTAGACGCAATGAAATTGTTTTACCAGAAGAATGCATTATATGCAAGCAGGAAAAATATTTCAAAGAAAGAAATTGAAAGAAAAGTTGTCCAATTGTGAACTACCATAAGGTAGGCTTACTCCATAAATTGTATATATTTTCATGCCTATGTTTTAAAATGACAGCCTTTCCTTACTTGTTATTACAAAGTTTGTACATAAATTCAGAGAGTAACTCTTAGGGACCTGGTCCAGTATCTGCGCCAGCACCGGGACCTGCACCAGCATCGGGACCTGCGCCATTTATCCCAATTTTCGAACTGAGTTTACTTTTAAACCGTATCCAGATGCTTTCCGACTTCTGTTTGTTAACATGGATTCCTCACAAAAATGTTGTTTACATGTTATTAACTCAGAACACGGTGAATTGATAAAATTTTCAGATAGATGTTGGGAGCGTTGTTTAGAATTCGTTGATAGATGGAAGAAATTGGACGGTATACGTAAAGATATAGCTGTCGACTTTTCAACTTTGACAGATAGCTCGAATCGGAAACAAGGCTTATGGTATCACTTTAACTGCTACAAAAGATTTACGGATAAGCTACTCATTGAGAAGGCTGAAAAATGCATGACAAAGTCGCAAATACATTTGCAAAGTTCCGACGGAATAGACGCAGCAGCCAGTTATATTCCGGCCATGAAAATAACACGCCAGTCTGTGACATCAACATCGACGCTTGCTCGTGTTAGACGCAATGAAATTGTTTTACCAGAAGAATGCATTATATGCAAGCAGGAAAAATATTTCAAAGAAAGAAATTGAAAGAAAAGTTGTCCAATTGTGAACTACCATAAGGTAGGCTTACTCCATAAATTGTATATATTTTCATGCCTATGTTTTAAAATGACAGCCTTTCCTTACTTGTTATTACAAAGTTTGTACATAAATTCAGAGAGTAACTCTTAGGGACCTGGTCCAGTATCTGCGCCAGCACCGGGTCCTGTGCCATTTATCCCAATTTTCGAACTGAGTTTACTTTTAAACCGTATCCAGATGCTTTCCGACTTCTGTTTGTTAACATGGATTCCTCACAAAAATGTTGTTTACATGTTATTAACTCAGAACACGGTGAATTGATAAAATTTTCAGATAGATGTTGGGAGCGTTGTTTAGAATTCGTTGATAGATGGAAGAAATTGGACGGTATATGTAAAGATATAGCTGTCGACTTTTCAACTTTGACAGATAGCTCGAATCGGAAACAAGGCTTATGGTATCACTTTAACTGCTACAAAAGATTTACGGATAAGCTACTCATTGAGAAGGCTGAAAAATGCATGACAAAGTCGCAAATACATTTGCAAAGTTCCGACGGAATAGACGCAGCAGCCAGTTATATTCCGGCCATGAAAATAACACGCCAGTCTGTGACATCAACATCGACGCTTGCTCGTGTTAGACGCAATGAAATTGTTTTACCAGAAGAATGCATTATATGCAAGCAGGAAAAATATTTCAAAGAAAGAAATTGAAAGAAAAGTTGTCCAATTGTGAACTACCATAAGGTAGGCTTACTCCATAAATTGTATATATTTTCATGCCTATGTTTTAAAATGACAGCCTTTCCTTACTTGTTATTACAAAGTTTGTACATAAATTCAGAGAGTAACTCTTAGGGACCTGGTCCAGTATCTGCGCCAGCACCGGGACCTGCACCAGCATCGGGACCTGCGCCATTTATCCCAATTTTCGAACTGAGTTTACTTTTAAACCGTATCCAGATGCTTTCCGACTTCTGTTTGTTAACATGGATTCCTCACAAAAATGTTGTTTACATGTTATTAACTCAGAACACGGTGAATTGATAAAATTTTCAGATAGATGTTGGGAGCGTTGTTTAGAATTCGTTGATAGATGGAAGAAATTGGACGGTATACGTAAAGATATAGCTGTCGACTTTTCAACTTTGACAGATAGCTCGAATCGGAAACAAGGCTTATGGTATCACTTTAACTGCTACAAAAGATTTACGGATAAGCTACTCATTGAGAAGGCTGAAAAATGCATGACAAAGTCGCAAATACATTTGCAAAGTTCCGACGGAATAGACGCAGCAGCCAGTTATATTCCGGCCATGAAAATAACACGCCAGTCTGTGACATCAACATCGACGCTTGCTCGTGTTAGACGCAATGAAATTGTTTTACCAGAAGAATGCATTATATGCAAGCAGGAAAAATATTTCAAAGAAAGAAATTGAAAGAAAAGTTGTCCAATTGTGAACTACCATAAGGTAGGCTTACTCCATAAATTGTATATATTTTCATGCCTATGTTTTAAAATGACAGCCTTTCCTTACTTGTTATTACAAAGTTTGTACATAAATTCAGAGAGTAACTCTTAGGGACCTGGTCCAGTATCTGCGCCAGCACCGGGTCCTGTGCCATTTATCCCAATTTTCGAACTGAGTTTACTTTTAAACCGTATCCAGATGCTTTCCGACTTCTGTTTGTTAACATGGATTCCTCACAAAAATGTTGTTTACATGTTATTAACTCAGAACACGGTGAATTGATAAAATTTTCAGATAGATGTTGGGAGCGTTGTTTAGAATTCGTTGATAGATGGAAGAAATTGGACGGTATATGTAAAGATATAGCTGTCGACTTTTCAACTTTGACAGATAGCTCGAATCGGAAACAAGGCTTATGGTATCACTTTAACTGCTACAAAAGATTTACGGATAAGCTACTCATTGAGAAGGCTGAAAAATGCATGACAAAGTCGCAAATACATTTGCAAAGTTCCGACGGAATAGACGCAGCAGCCAGTTATATTCCGGCCATGAAAATAACACGCCAGTCTGTGACATCAACATCGACGCTTGCTCGTGTTAGACGCAATGAAATTGTTTTACCAGAAGAATGCATTATATGCAAGCAGGAAAAATATTTCAAAGAAAGAAATTGAAAGAAAAGTTGTCCAATTGTGAACTACCATAAGGTAGGCTTACTCCATAAATTGTATATATTTTCATGCCTATGTTTTAAAATGACAGCCTTTCCTTACTTGTTATTACAAAGTTTGTACATAAATTCAGAGAGTAACTCTTAGGGACCTGGTCCAGTATCTGCGCCAGCACCGGGACCTGCACCAGCATCGGGACCTGCGCCATTTATCCCAATTTTCGAACTGAGTTTACTTTTAAACCGTATCCAGATGCTTTCCGACTTCTGTTTGTTAACATGGATTCCTCACAAAAATGTTGTTTACATGTTATTAACTCAGAACACGGTGAATTGATAAAATTTTCAGATAGATGTTGGGAGCGTTGTTTAGAATTCGTTGATAGATGGAAGAAATTGGACGGTATACGTAAAGATATAGCTGTCGACTTTTCAACTTTGACAGATAGCTCGAATCGGAAACAAGGCTTATGGTATCACTTTAACTGCTACAAAAGATTTACGGATAAGCTACTCATTGAGAAGGCTGAAAAATGCATGACAAAGTCGCAAATACATTTGCAAAGTTCCGACGGAATAGACGCAGCAGCCAGTTATATTCCGGCCATGAAAATAACACGCCAGTCTGTGACATCAACATCGACGCTTGCTCGTGTTAGACGCAATGAAATTGTTTTACCAGAAGAATGCATTATATGCAAGCAGGAAAAATATTTCAAAGAAAGAAATTGAAAGAAAAGTTGTCCAATTGTGAACTACCATAAGGTAGGCTTACTCCATAAATTGTATATATTTTCATGCCTATGTTTTAAAATGACAGCCTTTCCTTACTTGTTATTACAAAGTTTGTACATAAATTCAGAGAGTAACTCTTAGGGACCTGGTCCAGTATCTGCGCCAGCACCGGGACCTGCACCAGCATCGGGACCTGCGCCATTTATCCCAATTTTCGAACTGAGTTTACTTTTAAACCGTATCCAGATGCTTTCCGACTTCTGTTTGTTAACATGGATTCCTCACAAAAATGTTGTTTACATGTTATTAACTCAGAACACGGTGAATTGATAAAATTTTCAGATAGATGTTGGGAGCGTTGTTTAGAATTCGTTGATAGATGGAAGAAATTGGACGGTATATGTAAAGATATAGCTGTCGACTTTTCAACTTTGACAGATAGCTCGAATCGGAAACAAGGCTTATGGTATCACTTTAACTGCTACAAAAGATTTACGGATAAGCTACTCATTGAGAAGGCTGAAAAATGCATGACAAAGTCGCAAATACATTTGCAAAGTTCCGACGGAATAGACGCAGCAGCCAGTTATATTCCGGCCATGAAAATAACACGCCAGTCTGTGACATCAACATCGACGCTTGCTCGTGTTAGACGCAATGAAATTGTTTTACCAGAAGAATGCATTATATGCAAGCAGGAAAAATATTTCAAAGAAAGAAATTGAAAGAAAAGTTGTCCAATTGTGAACTACCATAAGGTAGGCTTACTCCATAAATTGTATATATTTTCATGCCTATGTTTTAAAATGACAGCCTTTCCTTACTTGTTATTACAAAGTTTGTACATAAATTCAGAGAGTAACTCTTAGGGACCTGGTCCAGTATCTGCGCCAGCACCGGGTCCTGTGCCATTTATCCCAATTTTCGAACTGAGTTTACTTTTAAACCGTATCCAGATGCTTTCCGACTTCTGTTTGTTAACATGGATTCCTCACAAAAATGTTGTTTACATGTTATTAACTCAGAACACGGTGAATTGATAAAATTTTCAGATAGATGTTGGGAGCGTTGTTTAGAATTCGTTGATAGATGGAAGAAATTGGACGGTATATGTAAAGATATAGCTGTCGACTTTTCAACTTTGACAGATAGCTCGAATCGGAAACAAGGCTTATGGTATCACTTTAACTGCTACAAAAGATTTACGGATAAGCTACTCATTGAGAAGGCTGAAAAATGCATGACAAAGTCGCAAATACATTTGCAAAGTTCCGACGGAATAGACGCAGCAGCCAGTTATATTCCGGCCATGAAAATAACACGCCAGTCTGTGACATCAACATCGACGCTTGCTCGTGTTAGACGCAATGAAATTGTTTTACCAGAAGAATGCATTATATGCAAGCAGGAAAAATATTTCAAAGAAAGAAATTGAAAGAAAAGTTGTCCAATTGTGAACTACCATAAGGTAGGCTTACTCCATAAATTGTATATATTTTCATGCCTATGTTTTAAAATGACAGCCTTTCCTTACTTGTTATTACAAAGTTTGTACATAAATTCAGAGAGTAACTCTTAGGGACCTGGTCCAGTATCTGCGCCAGCACCGGGACCTGCACCAGCATCGGGACCTGCGCCATTTATCCCAATTTTCGAACTGAGTTTACTTTTAAACCGTATCCAGATGCTTTCCGACTTCTGTTTGTTAACATGGATTCCTCACAAAAATGTTGTTTACATGTTATTAACTCAGAACACGGTGAATTGATAAAATTTTCAGATAGATGTTGGGAGCGTTGTTTAGAATTCGTTGATAGATGGAAGAAATTGGACGGTATACGTAAAGATATAGCTGTCGACTTTTCAACTTTGACAGATAGCTCGAATCGGAAACAAGGCTTATGGTATCACTTTAACTGCTACAAAAGATTTACGGATAAGCTACTCATTGAGAAGGCTGAAAAATGCATGACAAAGTCGCAAATACATTTGCAAAGTTCCGACGGAATAGACGCAGCAGCCAGTTATATTCCGGCCATGAAAATAACACGCCAGTCTGTGACATCAACATCGACGCTTGCTCGTGTTAGACGCAATGAAATTGTTTTACCAGAAGAATGCATTATATGCAAGCAGGAAAAATATTTCAAAGAAAGAAATTGAAAGAAAAGTTGTCCAATTGTGAACTACCATAAGGTAGGCTTACTCCATAAATTGTATATATTTTCATGCCTATGTTTTAAAATGACAGCCTTTCCTTACTTGTTATTACAAAGTTTGTACATAAATTCAGAGAGTAACTCTTAGGGACCTGGTCCAGTATCTGCGCCAGCACCGGGTCCTGTGCCATTTATCCCAATTTTCGAACTGAGTTTACTTTTAAACCGTATCCAGATGCTTTCCGACTTCTGTTTGTTAACATGGATTCCTCACAAAAATGTTGTTTACATGTTATTAACTCAGAACACGGTGAATTGATAAAATTTTCAGATAGATGTTGGGAGCGTTGTTTAGAATTCGTTGATAGATGGAAGAAATTGGACGGTATATGTAAAGATATAGCTGTCGACTTTTCAACTTTGACAGATAGCTCGAATCGGAAACAAGGCTTATGGTATCACTTTAACTGCTACAAAAGATTTACGGATAAGCTACTCATTGAGAAGGCTGAAAAATGCATGACAAAGTCGCAAATACATTTGCAAAGTTCCGACGGAATAGACGCAGCAGCCAGTTATATTCCGGCCATGAAAATAACACGCCAGTCTGTGACATCAACATCGACGCTTGCTCGTGTTAGACGCAATGAAATTGTTTTACCAGAAGAATGCATTATATGCAAGCAGGAAAAATATTTCAAAGAAAGAAATTGAAAGAAAAGTTGTCCAATTGTGAACTACCATAAGGTAGGCTTACTCCATAAATTGTATATATTTTCATGCCTATGTTTTAAAATGACAGCCTTTCCTTACTTGTTATTACAAAGTTTGTACATAAATTCAGAGAGTAACTCTTAGGGACCTGGTCCAGTATCTGCGCCAGCACCGGGACCTGCACCAGCATCGGGACCTGCGCCATTTATCCCAATTTTCGAACTGAGTTTACTTTTAAACCGTATCCAGATGCTTTCCGACTTCTGTTTGTTAACATGGATTCCTCACAAAAATGTTGTTTACATGTTATTAACTCAGAACACGGTGAATTGATAAAATTTTCAGATAGATGTTGGGAGCGTTGTTTAGAATTCGTTGATAGATGGAAGAAATTGGACGGTATACGTAAAGATATAGCTGTCGACTTTTCAACTTTGACAGATAGCTCGAATCGGAAACAAGGCTTATGGTATCACTTTAACTGCTACAAAAGATTTACGGATAAGCTACTCATTGAGAAGGCTGAAAAATGCATGACAAAGTCGCAAATACATTTGCAAAGTTCCGACGGAATAGACGCAGCAGCCAGTTATATTCCGGCCATGAAAATAACACGCCAGTCTGTGACATCAACATCGACGCTTGCTCGTGTTAGACGCAATGAAATTGTTTTACCAGAAGAATGCATTATATGCAAGCAGGAAAAATATTTCAAAGAAAGAAATTGAAAGAAAAGTTGTCCAATTGTGAACTACCATAAGGTAGGCTTACTCCATAAATTGTATATATTTTCATGCCTATGTTTTAAAATGACAGCCTTTCCTTACTTGTTATTACAAAGTTTGTACATAAATTCAGAGAGTAACTCTTAGGGACCTGGTCCAGTATCTGCGCCAGCACCGGGTCCTGTGCCATTTATCCCAATTTTCGAACTGAGTTTACTTTTAAACCGTATCCAGATGCTTTCCGACTTCTGTTTGTTAACATGGATTCCTCACAAAAATGTTGTTTACATGTTATTAACTCAGAACACGGTGAATTGATAAAATTTTCAGATAGATGTTGGGAGCGTTGTTTAGAATTCGTTGATAGATGGAAGAAATTGGACGGTATATGTAAAGATATAGCTGTCGACTTTTCAACTTTGACAGATAGCTCGAATCGGAAACAAGGCTTATGGTATCACTTTAACTGCTACAAAAGATTTACGGATAAGCTACTCATTGAGAAGGCTGAAAAATGCATGACAAAGTCGCAAATACATTTGCAAAGTTCCGACGGAATAGACGCAGCAGCCAGTTATATTCCGGCCATGAAAATAACACGCCAGTCTGTGACATCAACATCGACGCTTGCTCGTGTTAGACGCAATGAAATTGTTTTACCAGAAGAATGCATTATATGCAAGCAGGAAAAATATTTCAAAGAAAGAAATTGAAAGAAAAGTTGTCCAATTGTGAACTACCATAAGGTAGGCTTACTCCATAAATTGTATATATTTTCATGCCTATGTTTTAAAATGACAGCCTTTCCTTACTTGTTATTACAAAGTTTGTACATAAATTCAGAGAGTAACTCTTAGGGACCTGGTCCAGTATCTGCGCCAGCACCGGGACCTGCACCAGCATCGGGACCTGCGCCATTTATCCCAATTTTCGAACTGAGTTTACTTTTAAACCGTATCCAGATGCTTTCCGACTTCTGTTTGTTAACATGGATTCCTCACAAAAATGTTGTTTACATGTTATTAACTCAGAACACGGTGAATTGATAAAATTTTCAGATAGATGTTGGGAGCGTTGTTTAGAATTCGTTGATAGATGGAAGAAATTGGACGGTATACGTAAAGATATAGCTGTCGACTTTTCAACTTTGACAGATAGCTCGAATCGGAAACAAGGCTTATGGTATCACTTTAACTGCTACAAAAGATTTACGGATAAGCTACTCATTGAGAAGGCTGAAAAATGCATGACAAAGTCGCAAATACATTTGCAAAGTTCCGACGGAATAGACGCAGCAGCCAGTTATATTCCGGCCATGAAAATAACACGCCAGTCTGTGACATCAACATCGACGCTTGCTCGTGTTAGACGCAATGAAATTGTTTTACCAGAAGAATGCATTATATGCAAGCAGGAAAAATATTTCAAAGAAAGAAATTGAAAGAAAAGTTGTCCAATTGTGAACTACCATAAGGTAGGCTTACTCCATAAATTGTATATATTTTCATGCCTATGTTTTAAAATGACAGCCTTTCCTTACTTGTTATTACAAAGTTTGTACATAAATTCAGAGAGTAACTCTTAGGGACCTGGTCCAGTATCTGCGCCAGCACCGGGACCTGCACCAGCATCGGGACCTGCGCCATTTATCCCAATTTTCGAACTGAGTTTACTTTTAAACCGTATCCAGATGCTTTCCGACTTCTGTTTGTTAACATGGATTCCTCACAAAAATGTTGTTTACATGTTATTAACTCAGAACACGGTGAATTGATAAAATTTTCAGATAGATGTTGGGAGCGTTGTTTAGAATTCGTTGATAGATGGAAGAAATTGGACGGTATATGTAAAGATATAGCTGTCGACTTTTCAACTTTGACAGATAGCTCGAATCGGAAACAAGGCTTATGGTATCACTTTAACTGCTACAAAAGATTTACGGATAAGCTACTCATTGAGAAGGCTGAAAAATGCATGACAAAGTCGCAAATACATTTGCAAAGTTCCGACGGAATAGACGCAGCAGCCAGTTATATTCCGGCCATGAAAATAACACGCCAGTCTGTGACATCAACATCGACGCTTGCTCGTGTTAGACGCAATGAAATTGTTTTACCAGAAGAATGCATTATATGCAAGCAGGAAAAATATTTCAAAGAAAGAAATTGAAAGAAAAGTTGTCCAATTGTGAACTACCATAAGGTAGGCTTACTCCATAAATTGTATATATTTTCATGCCTATGTTTTAAAATGACAGCCTTTCCTTACTTGTTATTACAAAGTTTGTACATAAATTCAGAGAGTAACTCTTAGGGACCTGGTCCAGTATCTGCGCCAGCACCGGGTCCTGTGCCATTTATCCCAATTTTCGAACTGAGTTTACTTTTAAACCGTATCCAGATGCTTTCCGACTTCTGTTTGTTAACATGGATTCCTCACAAAAATGTTGTTTACATGTTATTAACTCAGAACACGGTGAATTGATAAAATTTTCAGATAGATGTTGGGAGCGTTGTTTAGAATTCGTTGATAGATGGAAGAAATTGGACGGTATATGTAAAGATATAGCTGTCGACTTTTCAACTTTGACAGATAGCTCGAATCGGAAACAAGGCTTATGGTATCACTTTAACTGCTACAAAAGATTTACGGATAAGCTACTCATTGAGAAGGCTGAAAAATGCATGACAAAGTCGCAAATACATTTGCAAAGTTCCGACGGAATAGACGCAGCAGCCAGTTATATTCCGGCCATGAAAATAACACGCCAGTCTGTGACATCAACATCGACGCTTGCTCGTGTTAGACGCAATGAAATTGTTTTACCAGAAGAATGCATTATATGCAAGCAGGAAAAATATTTCAAAGAAAGAAATTGAAAGAAAAGTTGTCCAATTGTGAACTACCATAAGGTAGGCTTACTCCATAAATTGTATATATTTTCATGCCTATGTTTTAAAATGACAGCCTTTCCTTACTTGTTATTACAAAGTTTGTACATAAATTCAGAGAGTAACTCTTAGGGACCTGGTCCAGTATCTGCGCCAGCACCGGGACCTGCACCAGCATCGGGACCTGCGCCATTTATCCCAATTTTCGAACTGAGTTTACTTTTAAACCGTATCCAGATGCTTTCCGACTTCTGTTTGTTAACATGGATTCCTCACAAAAATGTTGTTTACATGTTATTAACTCAGAACACGGTGAATTGATAAAATTTTCAGATAGATGTTGGGAGCGTTGTTTAGAATTCGTTGATAGATGGAAGAAATTGGACGGTATACGTAAAGATATAGCTGTCGACTTTTCAACTTTGACAGATAGCTCGAATCGGAAACAAGGCTTATGGTATCACTTTAACTGCTACAAAAGATTTACGGATAAGCTACTCATTGAGAAGGCTGAAAAATGCATGACAAAGTCGCAAATACATTTGCAAAGTTCCGACGGAATAGACGCAGCAGCCAGTTATATTCCGGCCATGAAAATAACACGCCAGTCTGTGACATCAACATCGACGCTTGCTCGTGTTAGACGCAATGAAATTGTTTTACCAGAAGAATGCATTATATGCAAGCAGGAAAAATATTTCAAAGAAAGAAATTGAAAGAAAAGTTGTCCAATTGTGAACTACCATAAGGTAGGCTTACTCCATAAATTGTATATATTTTCATGCCTATGTTTTAAAATGACAGCCTTTCCTTACTTGTTATTACAAAGTTTGTACATAAATTCAGAGAGTAACTCTTAGGGACCTGGTCCAGTATCTGCGCCAGCACCGGGTCCTGTGCCATTTATCCCAATTTTCGAACTGAGTTTACTTTTAAACCGTATCCAGATGCTTTCCGACTTCTGTTTGTTAACATGGATTCCTCACAAAAATGTTGTTTACATGTTATTAACTCAGAACACGGTGAATTGATAAAATTTTCAGATAGATGTTGGGAGCGTTGTTTAGAATTCGTTGATAGATGGAAGAAATTGGACGGTATATGTAAAGATATAGCTGTCGACTTTTCAACTTTGACAGATAGCTCGAATCGGAAACAAGGCTTATGGTATCACTTTAACTGCTACAAAAGATTTACGGATAAGCTACTCATTGAGAAGGCTGAAAAATGCATGACAAAGTCGCAAATACATTTGCAAAGTTCCGACGGAATAGACGCAGCAGCCAGTTATATTCCGGCCATGAAAATAACACGCCAGTCTGTGACATCAACATCGACGCTTGCTCGTGTTAGACGCAATGAAATTGTTTTACCAGAAGAATGCATTATATGCAAGCAGGAAAAATATTTCAAAGAAAGAAATTGAAAGAAAAGTTGTCCAATTGTGAACTACCATAAGGTAGGCTTACTCCATAAATTGTATATATTTTCATGCCTATGTTTTAAAATGACAGCCTTTCCTTACTTGTTATTACAAAGTTTGTACATAAATTCAGAGAGTAACTCTTAGGGACCTGGTCCAGTATCTGCGCCAGCACCGGGACCTGCACCAGCATCGGGACCTGCGCCATTTATCCCAATTTTCGAACTGAGTTTACTTTTAAACCGTATCCAGATGCTTTCCGACTTCTGTTTGTTAACATGGATTCCTCACAAAAATGTTGTTTACATGTTATTAACTCAGAACACGGTGAATTGATAAAATTTTCAGATAGATGTTGGGAGCGTTGTTTAGAATTCGTTGATAGATGGAAGAAATTGGACGGTATACGTAAAGATATAGCTGTCGACTTTTCAACTTTGACAGATAGCTCGAATCGGAAACAAGGCTTATGGTATCACTTTAACTGCTACAAAAGATTTACGGATAAGCTACTCATTGAGAAGGCTGAAAAATGCATGACAAAGTCGCAAATACATTTGCAAAGTTCCGACGGAATAGACGCAGCAGCCAGTTATATTCCGGCCATGAAAATAACACGCCAGTCTGTGACATCAACATCGACGCTTGCTCGTGTTAGACGCAATGAAATTGTTTTACCAGAAGAATGCATTATATGCAAGCAGGAAAAATATTTCAAAGAAAGAAATTGAAAGAAAAGTTGTCCAATTGTGAACTACCATAAGGTAGGCTTACTCCATAAATTGTATATATTTTCATGCCTATGTTTTAAAATGACAGCCTTTCCTTACTTGTTATTACAAAGTTTGTACATAAATTCAGAGAGTAACTCTTAGGGACCTGGTCCAGTATCTGCGCCAGCACCGGGACCTGCATCAGCATCGGGACCTGCGCCATTTATCCCAATTTTCGAACTGAGTTTACTTTTAAACCGTATCCAGATGCTTTCCGACTTCTGTTTGTTAACATGGATTCCTCACAAAAATGTTGTTTACATGTTATTAACTCAGAACACGGTGAATTGATAAAATTTTCAGATAGATGTTGGGAGCGTTGTTTAGAATTCGTTGATAGATGGAAGAAATTGGACGGTATATGTAAAGATATAGCTGTCGACTTTTCAACTTTGACAGATAGCTCGAATCGGAAACAAGGCTTATGGTATCACTTTAACTGCTACAAAAGATTTACGGATAAGCTACTCATTGAGAAGGCTGAAAAATGCATGACAAAGTCGCAAATACATTTGCAAAGTTCCGACGGAATAGACGCAGCAGCCAGTTATATTCCGGCCATGAAAATAACACGCCAGTCTGTGACATCAACATCGACGCTTGCTCGTGTTAGACGCAATGAAATTGTTTTACCAGAAGAATGCATTATATGCAAGCAGGAAAAATATTTCAAAGAAAGAAATTGAAAGAAAAGTTGTCCAATTGTGAACTACCATAAGGTAGGCTTACTCCATAAATTGTATATATTTTCATGCCTATGTTTTAAAATGACAGCCTTTCCTTACTTGTTATTACAAAGTTTGTACATAAATTCAGAGAGTAACTCTTAGGGACCTGGTCCAGTATCTGCGCCAGCACCGGGACCTGCACCAGCATCGGGACCTGCGCCATTTATCCCAATTTTCGAACTGAGTTTACTTTTAAACCGTATCCAGATGCTTTCCGACTTCTGTTTGTTAACATGGATTCCTCACAAAAATGTTGTTTACATGTTATTAACTCAGAACACGGTGAATTGATAAAATTTTCAGATAGATGTTGGGAGCGTTGTTTAGAATTCGTTGATAGATGGAAGAAATTGGACGGTATATGTAAAGATATAGCTGTCGACTTTTCAACTTTGACAGATAGCTCGAATCGGAAACAAGGCTTATGGTATCACTTTAACTGCTACAAAAGATTTACGGATAAGCTACTCATTGAGAAGGCTGAAAAATGCATGACAAAGTCGCAAATACATTTGCAAAGTTCCGACGGAATAGACGCAGCAGCCAGTTATATTCCGGCCATGAAAATAACACGCCAGTCTGTGACATCAACATCGACGCTTGCTCGTGTTAGACGCAATGAAATTGTTTTACCAGAAGAATGCATTATATGCAAGCAGGAAAAATATTTCAAAGAAAGAAATTGAAAGAAAAGTTGTCCAATTGTGAACTACCATAAGGTAGGCTTACTCCATAAATTGTATATATTTTCATGCCTATGTTTTAAAATGACAGCCTTTCCTTACTTGTTATTACAAAGTTTGTACATAAATTCAGAGAGTAACTCTTAGGGACCTGGTCCAGTATCTGCGCCAGCACCGGGACCTGCACCAGCATCGGGACCTGCGCCATTTATCCCAATTTTCGAACTGAGTTTACTTTTAAACCGTATCCAGATGCTTTCCGACTTCTGTTTGTTAACATGGATTCCTCACAAAAATGTTGTTTACATGTTATTAACTCAGAACACGGTGAATTGATAAAATTTTCAGATAGATGTTGGGAGCGTTGTTTAGAATTCGTTGATAGATGGAAGAAATTGGACGGTATATGTAAAGATATAGCTGTCGACTTTTCAACTTTGACAGATAGCTCGAATCGGAAACAAGGCTTATGGTATCACTTTAACTGCTACAAAAGATTTACGGATAAGCTACTCATTGAGAAGGCTGAAAAATGCATGACAAAGTCGCAAATACATTTGCAAAGTTCCGACGGAATAGACGCAGCAGCCAGTTATATTCCGGCCATGAAAATAACACGCCAGTCTGTGACATCAACATCGACGCTTGCTCGTGTTAGACGTAATGAAATTGTTTTACCAGAAGAATGCATTATATGCAAGCAGGAAAAATATTTCAAAGAAAGAAATTGAAAGAAAAGTTGTCCAATTGTGAACTACCATAAGGTAGGCTTACTCCATAAATTGTATATATTTTCATGCCTATGTTTTAAAATGACAGCCTTTCCTTACTTGTTATTACAAAGTTTGTACATAAATTCAGAGAGTAACTCTTAGGGACCTGGTCCAGTATCTGCGCCAGCACCGGGACCTGCACCAGCATCGGGACCTGCGCCATTTATCCCAATTTTCGAACTGAGTTTACTTTTAAACCGTATCCAGATGCTTTCCGACTTCTGTTTGTTAACATGGATTCCTCACAAAAATGTTGTTTACATGTTATTAACTCAGAACACGGTGAATTGATAAAATTTTCAGATAGATGTTGGGAGCGTTGTTTAGAATTCGTTGATAGATGGAAGAAATTGGACGGTATACGTAAAGATATAGCTGTCGACTTTTCAACTTTGACAGATAGCTCGAATCGGAAACAAGGCTTATGGTATCACTTTAACTGCTACAAAAGATTTACGGATAAGCTACTCATTGAGAAGGCTGAAAAATGCATGACAAAGTCGCAAATACATTTGCAAAGTTCCGACGGAATAGACGCAGCAGCCAGTTATATTCCGGCCATGAAAATAACACGCCAGTCTGTGACATCAACATCGACGCTTGCTCGTGTTAGACGCAATGAAATTGTTTTACCAGAAGAATGCATTATATGCAAGCAGGAAAAATATTTCAAAGAAAGAAATTGAAAGAAAAGTTGTCCAATTGTGAACTACCATAAGGTAGGCTTACTCCATAAATTGTATATATTTTCATGCCTATGTTTTAAAATGACAGCCTTTCCTTACTTGTTATTACAAAGTTTGTACATAAATTCAGAGAGTAACTCTTAGGGACCTGGTCCAGTATCTGCGCCAGCACCGGGACCTGCACCAGCATCGGGACCTGCGCCATTTATCCCAATTTTCGAACTGAGTTTACTTTTAAACCGTATCCAGATGCTTTCCGACTTCTGTTTGTTAACATGGATTCCTCACAAAAATGTTGTTTACATGTTATTAACTCAGAACACGGTGAATTGATAAAATTTTCAGATAGATGTTGGGAGCGTTGTTTAGAATTCGTTGATAGATGGAAGAAATTGGACGGTATATGTAAAGATATAGCTGTCGACTTTTCAACTTTGACAGATAGCTCGAATCGGAAACAAGGCTTATGGTATCACTTTAACTGCTACAAAAGATTTACGGATAAGCTACTCATTGAGAAGGCTGAAAAATGCATGACAAAGTCGCAAATACATTTGCAAAGTTCCGACGGAATAGACGCAGCAGCCAGTTATATTCCGGCCATGAAAATAACACGCCAGTCTGTGACATCAACATCGACGCTTGCTCGTGTTAGACGCAATGAAATTGTTTTACCAGAAGAATGCATTATATGCAAGCAGGAAAAATATTTCAAAGAAAGAAATTGAAAGAAAAGTTGTCCAATTGTGAACTACCATAAGGTAGGCTTACTCCATAAATTGTATATATTTTCATGCCTATGTTTTAAAATGACAGCCTTTCCTTACTTGTTATTACAAAGTTTGTACATAAATTCAGAGAGTAACTCTTAGGGACCTGGTCCAGTATCTGCGCCAGCACCGGGACCTGCACCAGCATCGGGACCTGCGCCATTTATCCCAATTTTCGAACTGAGTTTACTTTTAAACCGTATCCAGATGCTTTCCGACTTCTGTTTGTTAACATGGATTCCTCACAAAAATGTTGTTTACATGTTATTAACTCAGAACACGGTGAATTGATAAAATTTTCAGATAGATGTTGGGAGCGTTGTTTAGAATTCGTTGATAGATGGAAGAAATTGGACGGTATATGTAAAGATATAGCTGTCGACTTTTCAACTTTGACAGATAGCTCGAATCGGAAACAAGGCTTATGGTATCACTTTAACTGCTACAAAAGATTTACGGATAAGCTACTCATTGAGAAGGCTGAAAAATGCATGACAAAGTCGCAAATACATTTGCAAAGTTCCGACGGAATAGACGCAGCAGCCAGTTATATTCCGGCCATGAAAATAACACGCCAGTCTGTGACATCAACATCGACGCTTGCTCGTGTTAGACGTAATGAAATTGTTTTACCAGAAGAATGCATTATATGCAAGCAGGAAAAATATTTCAAAGAAAGAAATTGAAAGAAAAGTTGTCCAATTGTGAACTACCATAAGGTAGGCTTACTCCATAAATTGTATATATTTTCATGCCTATGTTTTAAAATGACAGCCTTTCCTTACTTGTTATTACAAAGTTTGTACATAAATTCAGAGAGTAACTCTTAGGGACCTGGTCCAGTATCTGCGCCAGCACCGGGACCTGCACCAGCATCGGGACCTGCGCCATTTATCCCAATTTTCGAACTGAGTTTACTTTTAAACCGTATCCAGATGCTTTCCGACTTCTGTTTGTTAACATGGATTCCTCACAAAAATGTTGTTTACATGTTATTAACTCAGAACACGGTGAATTGATAAAATTTTCAGATAGATGTTGGGAGCGTTGTTTAGAATTCGTTGATAGATGGAAGAAATTGGACGGTATACGTAAAGATATAGCTGTCGACTTTTCAACTTTGACAGATAGCTCGAATCGGAAACAAGGCTTATGGTATCACTTTAACTGCTACAAAAGATTTACGGATAAGCTACTCATTGAGAAGGCTGAAAAATGCATGACAAAGTCGCAAATACATTTGCAAAGTTCCGACGGAATAGACGCAGCAGCCAGTTATATTCCGGCCATGAAAATAACACGCCAGTCTGTGACATCAACATCGACGCTTGCTCGTGTTAGACGCAATGAAATTGTTTTACCAGAAGAATGCATTATATGCAAGCAGGAAAAATATTTCAAAGAAAGAAATTGAAAGAAAAGTTGTCCAATTGTGAACTACCATAAGGTAGGCTTACTCCATAAATTGTATATATTTTCATGCCTATGTTTTAAAATGACAGCCTTTCCTTACTTGTTATTACAAAGTTTGTACATAAATTCAGAGAGTAACTCTTAGGGACCTGGTCCAGTATCTGCGCCAGCACCGGGACCTGCACCAGCATCGGGACCTGCGCCATTTATCCCAATTTTCGAACTGAGTTTACTTTTAAACCGTATCCAGATGCTTTCCGACTTCTGTTTGTTAACATGGATTCCTCACAAAAATGTTGTTTACATGTTATTAACTCAGAACACGGTGAATTGATAAAATTTTCAGATAGATGTTGGGAGCGTTGTTTAGAATTCGTTGATAGATGGAAGAAATTGGACGGTATATGTAAAGATATAGCTGTCGACTTTTCAACTTTGACAGATAGCTCGAATCGGAAACAAGGCTTATGGTATCACTTTAACTGCTACAAAAGATTTACGGATAAGCTACTCATTGAGAAGGCTGAAAAATGCATGACAAAGTCGCAAATACATTTGCAAAGTTCCGACGGAATAGACGCAGCAGCCAGTTATATTCCGGCCATGAAAATAACACGCCAGTCTGTGACATCAACATCGACGCTTGCTCGTGTTAGACGCAATGAAATTGTTTTACCAGAAGAATGCATTATATGCAAGCAGGAAAAATATTTCAAAGAAAGAAATTGAAAGAAAAGTTGTCCAATTGTGAACTACCATAAGGTAGGCTTACTCCATAAATTGTATATATTTTCATGCCTATGTTTTAAAATGACAGCCTTTCCTTACTTGTTATTACAAAGTTTGTACATAAATTCAGAGAGTAACTCTTAGGGACCTGGTCCAGTATCTGCGCCAGCACCGGGTCCTGTGCCATTTATCCCAATTTTCGAACTGAGTTTACTTTTAAACCGTATCCAGATGCTTTCCGACTTCTGTTTGTTAACATGGATTCCTCACAAAAATGTTGTTTACATGTTATTAACTCAGAACACGGTGAATTGATAAAATTTTCAGATAGATGTTGGGAGCGTTGTTTAGAATTCGTTGATAGATGGAAGAAATTGGACGGTATATGTAAAGATATAGCTGTCGACTTTTCAACTTTGACAGATAGCTCGAATCGGAAACAAGGCTTATGGTATCACTTTAACTGCTACAAAAGATTTACGGATAAGCTACTCATTGAGAAGGCTGAAAAATGCATGACAAAGTCGCAAATACATTTGCAAAGTTCCGACGGAATAGACGCAGCAGCCAGTTATATTCCGGCCATGAAAATAACACGCCAGTCTGTGACATCAACATCGACGCTTGCTCGTGTTAGACGCAATGAAATTGTTTTACCAGAAGAATGCATTATATGCAAGCAGGAAAAATATTTCAAAGAAAGAAATTGAAAGAAAAGTTGTCCAATTGTGAACTACCATAAGGTAGGCTTACTCCATAAATTGTATATATTTTCATGCCTATGTTTTAAAATGACAGCCTTTCCTTACTTGTTATTACAAAGTTTGTACATAAATTCAGAGAGTAACTCTTAGGGACCTGGTCCAGTATCTGCGCCAGCACCGGGTCCTGTGCCATTTATCCCAATTTTCGAACTGAGTTTACTTTTAAACCGTATCCAGATGCTTTCCGACTTCTGTTTGTTAACATGGATTCCTCACAAAAATGTTGTTTACATGTTATTAACTCAGAACACGGTGAATTGATAAAATTTTCAGATAGATGTTGGGAGCGTTGTTTAGAATTCGTTGATAGATGGAAGAAATTGGACGGTATATGTAAAGATATAGCTGTCGACTTTTCAACTTTGACAGATAGCTCGAATCGGAAACAAGGCTTATGGTATCACTTTAACTGCTACAAAAGATTTACGGATAAGCTACTCATTGAGAAGGCTGAAAAATGCATGACAAAGTCGCAAATACATTTGCAAAGTTCCGACGGAATAGACGCAGCAGCCAGTTATATTCCGGCCATGAAAATAACACGCCAGTCTGTGACATCAACATCGACGCTTGCTCGTGTTAGACGCAATGAAATTGTTTTACCAGAAGAATGCATTATATGCAAGCAGGAAAAATATTTCAAAGAAAGAAATTGAAAGAAAAGTTGTCCAATTGTGAACTACCATAAGGTAGGCTTACTCCATAAATTGTATATATTTTCATGCCTATGTTTTAAAATGACAGCCTTTCCTTACTTGTTATTACAAAGTTTGTACATAAATTCAGAGAGTAACTCTTAGGGACCTGGTCCAGTATCTGCGCCAGCACCGGGACCTGCACCAGCATCGGGACCTGCGCCATTTATCCCAATTTTCGAACTGAGTTTACTTTTAAACCGTATCCAGATGCTTTCCGACTTCTGTTTGTTAACATGGATTCCTCACAAAAATGTTGTTTACATGTTATTAACTCAGAACACGGTGAATTGATAAAATTTTCAGATAGATGTTGGGAGCGTTGTTTAGAATTCGTTGATAGATGGAAGAAATTGGACGGTATACGTAAAGATATAGCTGTCGACTTTTCAACTTTGACAGATAGCTCGAATCGGAAACAAGGCTTATGGTATCACTTTAACTGCTACAAAAGATTTACGGATAAGCTACTCATTGAGAAGGCTGAAAAATGCATGACAAAGTCGCAAATACATTTGCAAAGTTCCGACGGAATAGACGCAGCAGCCAGTTATATTCCGGCCATGAAAATAACACGCCAGTCTGTGACATCAACATCGACGCTTGCTCGTGTTAGACGCAATGAAATTGTTTTACCAGAAGAATGCATTATATGCAAGCAGGAAAAATATTTCAAAGAAAGAAATTGAAAGAAAAGTTGTCCAATTGTGAACTACCATAAGGTAGGCTTACTCCATAAATTGTATATATTTTCATGCCTATGTTTTAAAATGACAGCCTTTCCTTACTTGTTATTACAAAGTTTGTACATAAATTCAGAGAGTAACTCTTAGGGACCTGGTCCAGTATCTGCGCCAGCACCGGGACCTGCACCAGCATCGGGACCTGCGCCATTTATCCCAATTTTCGAACTGAGTTTACTTTTAAACCGTATCCAGATGCTTTCCGACTTCTGTTTGTTAACATGGATTCCTCACAAAAATGTTGTTTACATGTTATTAACTCAGAACACGGTGAATTGATAAAATTTTCAGATAGATGTTGGGAGCGTTGTTTAGAATTCGTTGATAGATGGAAGAAATTGGACGGTATATGTAAAGATATAGCTGTCGACTTTTCAACTTTGACAGATAGCTCGAATCGGAAACAAGGCTTATGGTATCACTTTAACTGCTACAAAAGATTTACGGATAAGCTACTCATTGAGAAGGCTGAAAAATGCATGACAAAGTCGCAAATACATTTGCAAAGTTCCGACGGAATAGACGCAGCAGCCAGTTATATTCCGGCCATGAAAATAACACGCCAGTCTGTGACATCAACATCGACGCTTGCTCGTGTTAGACGCAATGAAATTGTTTTACCAGAAGAATGCATTATATGCAAGCAGGAAAAATATTTCAAAGAAAGAAATTGAAAGAAAAGTTGTCCAATTGTGAACTACCATAAGGTAGGCTTACTCCATAAATTGTATATATTTTCATGCCTATGTTTTAAAATGACAGCCTTTCCTTACTTGTTATTACAAAGTTTGTACATAAATTCAGAGAGTAACTCTTAGGGACCTGGTCCAGTATCTGCGCCAGCACCGGGACCTGCACCAGCATCGGGACCTGCGCCATTTATCCCAATTTTCGAACTGAGTTTACTTTTAAACCGTATCCAGATGCTTTCCGACTTCTGTTTGTTAACATGGATTCCTCACAAAAATGTTGTTTACATGTTATTAACTCAGAACACGGTGAATTGATAAAATTTTCAGATAGATGTTGGGAGCGTTGTTTAGAATTCGTTGATAGATGGAAGAAATTGGACGGTATACGTAAAGATATAGCTGTCGACTTTTCAACTTTGACAGATAGCTCGAATCGGAAACAAGGCTTATGGTATCACTTTAACTGCTACAAAAGATTTACGGATAAGCTACTCATTGAGAAGGCTGAAAAATGCATGACAAAGTCGCAAATACATTTGCAAAGTTCCGACGGAATAGACGCAGCAGCCAGTTATATTCCGGCCATGAAAATAACACGCCAGTCTGTGACATCAACATCGACGCTTGCTCGTGTTAGACGCAATGAAATTGTTTTACCAGAAGAATGCATTATATGCAAGCAGGAAAAATATTTCAAAGAAAGAAATTGAAAGAAAAGTTGTCCAATTGTGAACTACCATAAGGTAGGCTTACTCCATAAATTGTATATATTTTCATGCCTATGTTTTAAAATGACAGCCTTTCCTTACTTGTTATTACAAAGTTTGTACATAAATTCAGAGAGTAACTCTTAGGGACCTGGTCCAGTATCTGCGCCAGCACCGGGACCTGCACCAGCATCGGGACCTGCGCCATTTATCCCAATTTTCGAACTGAGTTTACTTTTAAACCGTATCCAGATGCTTTCCGACTTCTGTTTGTTAACATGGATTCCTCACAAAAATGTTGTTTACATGTTATTAACTCAGAACACGGTGAATTGATAAAATTTTCAGATAGATGTTGGGAGCGTTGTTTAGAATTCGTTGATAGATGGAAGAAATTGGACGGTATACGTAAAGATATAGCTGTCGACTTTTCAACTTTGACAGATAGCTCGAATCGGAAACAAGGCTTATGGTATCACTTTAACTGCTACAAAAGATTTACGGATAAGCTACTCATTGAGAAGGCTGAAAAATGCATGACAAAGTCGCAAATACATTTGCAAAGTTCCGACGGAATAGACGCAGCAGCCAGTTATATTCCGGCCATGAAAATAACACGCCAGTCTGTGACATCAACATCGACGCTTGCTCGTGTTAGACGCAATGAAATTGTTTTACCAGAAGAATGCATTATATGCAAGCAGGAAAAATATTTCAAAGAAAGAAATTGAAAGAAAAGTTGTCCAATTGTGAACTACCATAAGGTAGGCTTACTCCATAAATTGTATATATTTTCATGCCTATGTTTTAAAATGACAGCCTTTCCTTACTTGTTATTACAAAGTTTGTACATAAATTCAGAGAGTAACTCTTAGGGACCTGGTCCAGTATCTGCGCCAGCACCGGGACCTGCACCAGCATCGGGACCTGCGCCATTTATCCCAATTTTCGAACTGAGTTTACTTTTAAACCGTATCCAGATGCTTTCCGACTTCTGTTTGTTAACATGGATTCCTCACAAAAATGTTGTTTACATGTTATTAACTCAGAACACGGTGAATTGATAAAATTTTCAGATAGATGTTGGGAGCGTTGTTTAGAATTCGTTGATAGATGGAAGAAATTGGACGGTATACGTAAAGATATAGCTGTCGACTTTTCAACTTTGACAGATAGCTCGAATCGGAAACAAGGCTTATGGTATCACTTTAACTGCTACAAAAGATTTACGGATAAGCTACTCATTGAGAAGGCTGAAAAATGCATGACAAAGTCGCAAATACATTTGCAAAGTTCCGACGGAATAGACGCAGCAGCCAGTTATATTCCGGCCATGAAAATAACACGCCAGTCTGTGACATCAACATCGACGCTTGCTCGTGTTAGACGCAATGAAATTGTTTTACCAGAAGAATGCATTATATGCAAGCAGGAAAAATATTTCAAAGAAAGAAATTGAAAGAAAAGTTGTCCAATTGTGAACTACCATAAGGTAGGCTTACTCCATAAATTGTATATATTTTCATGCCTATGTTTTAAAATGACAGCCTTTCCTTACTTGTTATTACAAAGTTTGTACATAAATTCAGAGAGTAACTCTTAGGGACCTGGTCCAGTATCTGCGCCAGCACCGGGACCTGCACCAGCATCGGGACCTGCGCCATTTATCCCAATTTTCGAACTGAGTTTACTTTTAAACCGTATCCAGATGCTTTCCGACTTCTGTTTGTTAACATGGATTCCTCACAAAAATGTTGTTTACATGTTATTAACTCAGAACACGGTGAATTGATAAAATTTTCAGATAGATGTTGGGAGCGTTGTTTAGAATTCGTTGATAGATGGAAGAAATTGGACGGTATACGTAAAGATATAGCTGTCGACTTTTCAACTTTGACAGATAGCTCGAATCGGAAACAAGGCTTATGGTATCACTTTAACTGCTACAAAAGATTTACGGATAAGCTACTCATTGAGAAGGCTGAAAAATGCATGACAAAGTCGCAAATACATTTGCAAAGTTCCGACGGAATAGACGCAGCAGCCAGTTATATTCCGGCCATGAAAATAACACGCCAGTCTGTGACATCAACATCGACGCTTGCTCGTGTTAGACGCAATGAAATTGTTTTACCAGAAGAATGCATTATATGCAAGCAGGAAAAATATTTCAAAGAAAGAAATTGAAAGAAAAGTTGTCCAATTGTGAACTACCATAAGGTAGGCTTACTCCATAAATTGTATATATTTTCATGCCTATGTTTTAAAATGACAGCCTTTCCTTACTTGTTATTACAAAGTTTGTACATAAATTCAGAGAGTAACTCTTAGGGACCTGGTCCAGTATCTGCGCCAGCACCGGGACCTGCACCAGCATCGGGACCTGCGCCATTTATCCCAATTTTCGAACTGAGTTTACTTTTAAACCGTATCCAGATGCTTTCCGACTTCTGTTTGTTAACATGGATTCCTCACAAAAATGTTGTTTACATGTTATTAACTCAGAACACGGTGAATTGATAAAATTTTCAGATAGATGTTGGGAGCGTTGTTTAGAATTCGTTGATAGATGGAAGAAATTGGACGGTATACGTAAAGATATAGCTGTCGACTTTTCAACTTTGACAGATAGCTCGAATCGGAAACAAGGCTTATGGTATCACTTTAACTGCTACAAAAGATTTACGGATAAGCTACTCATTGAGAAGGCTGAAAAATGCATGACAAAGTCGCAAATACATTTGCAAAGTTCCGACGGAATAGACGCAGCAGCCAGTTATATTCCGGCCATGAAAATAACACGCCAGTCTGTGACATCAACATCGACGCTTGCTCGTGTTAGACGCAATGAAATTGTTTTACCAGAAGAATGCATTATATGCAAGCAGGAAAAATATTTCAAAGAAAGAAATTGAAAGAAAAGTTGTCCAATTGTGAACTACCATAAGGTAGGCTTACTCCATAAATTGTATATATTTTCATGCCTATGTTTTAAAATGACAGCCTTTCCTTACTTGTTATTACAAAGTTTGTACATAAATTCAGAGAGTAACTCTTAGGGACCTGGTCCAGTATCTGCGCCAGCACCGGGACCTGCACCAGCATCGGGACCTGCGCCATTTATCCCAATTTTCGAACTGAGTTTACTTTTAAACCGTATCCAGATGCTTTCCGACTTCTGTTTGTTAACATGGATTCCTCACAAAAATGTTGTTTACATGTTATTAACTCAGAACACGGTGAATTGATAAAATTTTCAGATAGATGTTGGGAGCGTTGTTTAGAATTCGTTGATAGATGGAAGAAATTGGACGGTATACGTAAAGATATAGCTGTCGACTTTTCAACTTTGACAGATAGCTCGAATCGGAAACAAGGCTTATGGTATCACTTTAACTGCTACAAAAGATTTACGGATAAGATACTCATTGAGAAGGCTGAAAAATGCATGACAAAGTCGCAAATACATTTGCAAAGTTCCGACGGAATAGACGCAGCAGCCAGTTATATTCCGGCCATGAAAATAACACGCCAGTCTGTGACATCAACATCGACGCTTGCTCGTGTTAGACGCAATGAAATTGTTTTACCAGAAGAATGCATTATATGCAAGCAGGAAAAATATTTCAAAGAAAGAAATTGAAAGAAAAGTTGTCCAATTGTGAACTACCATAAGGTAGGCTTACTCCATAAATTGTATATATTTTCATGCCTATGTTTTAAAATGACAGCCTTTCCTTACTTGTTATTACAAAGTTTGTACATAAATTCAGAGAGTAACTCTTAGGGACCTGGTCCAGTATCTGCGCCAGCACCGGGTCCTGTGCCATTTATCCCAATTTTCGAACTGAGTTTACTTTTAAACCGTATCCAGATGCTTTCCGACTTCTGTTTGTTAACATGGATTCCTCACAAAAATGTTGTTTACATGTTATTAACTCAGAACACGGTGAATTGATAAAATTTTCAGATAGATGTTGGGAGCGTTGTTTAGAATTCGTTGATAGATGGAAGAAATTGGACGGTATACGTAAAGATATAGCTGTCGACTTTTCAACTTTGACAGATAGCTCGAATCGGAAACAAGGCTTATGGTATCACTTTAACTGCTACAAAAGATTTACGGATAAGCTACTCATTGAGAAGGCTGAAAAATGCATGACAAAGTCGCAAATACATTTGCAAAGTTCCGACGGAATAGACGCAGCAGCCAGTTATATTCCGGCCATGAAAATAACACGCCAGTCTGTGACATCAACATCGACGCTTGCTCGTGTTAGACGCAATGAAATTGTTTTACCAGAAGAATGCATTATATGCAAGCAGGAAAAATATTTCAAAGAAAGAAATTGAAAGAAAAGTTGTCCAATTGTGAACTACCATAAGGTAGGCTTACTCCATAAATTGTATATATTTTCATGCCTATGTTTTAAAATGACAGCCTTTCCTTACTTGTTATTACAAAGTTTGTACATAAATTCAGAGAGTAACTCTTAGGGACCTGGTCCAGTATCTGCGCCAGCACCGGGACCTGCACCAGCATCGGGACCTGCGCCATTTATCCCAATTTTCGAACTGAGTTTACTTTTAAACCGTATCCAGATGCTTTCCGACTTCTGTTTGTTAACATGGATTCCTCACAAAAATGTTGTTTACATGTTATTAACTCAGAACACGGTGAATTGATAAAATTTTCAGATAGATGTTGGGAGCGTTGTTTAGAATTCGTTGATAGATGGAAGAAATTGGACGGTATATGTAAAGATATAGCTGTCGACTTTTCAACTTTGACAGATAGCTCGAATCGGAAACAAGGCTTATGGTATCACTTTAACTGCTACAAAAGATTTACGGATAAGCTACTCATTGAGAAGGCTGAAAAATGCATGACAAAGTCGCAAATACATTTGCAAAGTTCCGACGGAATAGACGCAGCAGCCAGTTATATTCCGGCCATGAAAATAACACGCCAGTCTGTGACATCAACATCGACGCTTGCTCGTGTTAGACGCAATGAAATTGTTTTACCAGAAGAATGCATTATATGCAAGCAGGAAAAATATTTCAAAGAAAGAAATTGAAAGAAAAGTTGTCCAATTGTGAACTACCATAAGGTAGGCTTACTCCATAAATTGTATATATTTTCATGCCTATGTTTTAAAATGACAGCCTTTCCTTACTTGTTATTACAAAGTTTGTACATAAATTCAGAGAGTAACTCTTAGGGACCTGGTCCAGTATCTGCGCCAGCACCGGGACCTGCACCAGCATCGGGACCTGCGCCATTTATCCCAATTTTCGAACTGAGTTTACTTTTAAACCGTATCCAGATGCTTTCCGACTTCTGTTTGTTAACATGGATTCCTCACAAAAATGTTGTTTACATGTTATTAACTCAGAACACGGTGAATTGATAAAATTTTCAGATAGATGTTGGGAGCGTTGTTTAGAATTCGTTGATAGATGGAAGAAATTGGACGGTATATGTAAAGATATAGCTGTCGACTTTTCAACTTTGACAGATAGCTCGAATCGGAAACAAGGCTTATGGTATCACTTTAACTGCTACAAAAGATTTACGGATAAGCTACTCATTGAGAAGGCTGAAAAATGCATGACAAAGTCGCAAATACATTTGCAAAGTTCCGACGGAATAGACGCAGCAGCCAGTTATATTCCGGCCATGAAAATAACACGCCAGTCTGTGACATCAACATCGACGCTTGCTCGTGTTAGACGCAATGAAATTGTTTTACCAGAAGAATGCATTATATGCAAGCAGGAAAAATATTTCAAAGAAAGAAATTGAAAGAAAAGTTGTCCAATTGTGAACTACCATAAGGTAGGCTTACTCCATAAATTGTATATATTTTCATGCCTATGTTTTAAAATGACAGCCTTTCCTTACTTGTTATTACAAAGTTTGTACATAAATTCAGAGAGTAACTCTTAGGGACCTGGTCCAGTATCTGCGCCAGCACCGGGACCTGCACCAGCATCGGGACCTGCGCCATTTATCCCAATTTTCGAACTGAGTTTACTTTTAAACCGTATCCAGATGCTTTCCGACTTCTGTTTGTTAACATGGATTCCTCACAAAAATGTTGTTTACATGTTATTAACTCAGAACACGGTGAATTGATAAAATTTTCAGATAGATGTTGGGAGCGTTGTTTAGAATTCGTTGATAGATGGAAGAAATTGGACGGTATACGTAAAGATATAGCTGTCGACTTTTCAACTTTGACAGATAGCTCGAATCGGAAACAAGGCTTATGGTATCACTTTAACTGCTACAAAAGATTTACGGATAAGCTACTCATTGAGAAGGCTGAAAAATGCATGACAAAGTCGCAAATACATTTGCAAAGTTCCGACGGAATAGACGCAGCAGCCAGTTATATTCCGGCCATGAAAATAACACGCCAGTCTGTGACATCAACATCGACGCTTGCTCGTGTTAGACGCAATGAAATTGTTTTACCAGAAGAATGCATTATATGCAAGCAGGAAAAATATTTCAAAGAAAGAAATTGAAAGAAAAGTTGTCCAATTGTGAACTACCATAAGGTAGGCTTACTCCATAAATTGTATATATTTTCATGCCTATGTTTTAAAATGACAGCCTTTCCTTACTTGTTATTACAAAGTTTGTACATAAATTCAGAGAGTAACTCTTAGGGACCTGGTCCAGTATCTGCGCCAGCACCGGGACCTGCACCAGCATCGGGACCTGCGCCATTTATCCCAATTTTCGAACTGAGTTTACTTTTAAACCGTATCCAGATGCTTTCCGACTTCTGTTTGTTAACATGGATTCCTCACAAAAATGTTGTTTACATGTTATTAACTCAGAACACGGTGAATTGATAAAATTTTCAGATAGATGTTGGGAGCGTTGTTTAGAATTCGTTGATAGATGGAAGAAATTGGACGGTATATGTAAAGATATAGCTGTCGACTTTTCAACTTTGACAGATAGCTCGAATCGGAAACAAGGCTTATGGTATCACTTTAACTGCTACAAAAGATTTACGGATAAGCTACTCATTGAGAAGGCTGAAAAATGCATGACAAAGTCGCAAATACATTTGCAAAGTTCCGACGGAATAGACGCAGCAGCCAGTTATATTCCGGCCATGAAAATAACACGCCAGTCTGTGACATCAACATCGACGCTTGCTCGTGTTAGACGCAATGAAATTGTTTTACCAGAAGAATGCATTATATGCAAGCAGGAAAAATATTTCAAAGAAAGAAATTGAAAGAAAAGTTGTCCAATTGTGAACTACCATAAGGTAGGCTTACTCCATAAATTGTATATATTTTCATGCCTATGTTTTAAAATGACAGCCTTTCCTTACTTGTTATTACAAAGTTTGTACATAAATTCAGAGAGTAACTCTTAGGGACCTGGTCCAGTATCTGCGCCAGCACCGGGACCTGCACCAGCATCGGGACCTGCGCCATTTATCCCAATTTTCGAACTGAGTTTATTTTTAAACCGTATCCAGATGCTTTCCGACTTCTGTTTGTTAACATGGATTCCTCACAAAAATGTTGTTTACATGTTATTAACTCAGAACACGGTGAATTGATAAAATTTTCAGATAGATGTTGGGAGCGTTGTTTAGAATTCGTTGATAGATGGAAGAAATTGGACGGTATATGTAAAGATATAGCTGTCGACTTTTCAACTTTGACAGATAGCTCGAATCGGAAACAAGGCTTATGGTATCACTTTAACTGCTACAAAAGATTTACGGATAAGCTACTCATTGAGAAGGCTGAAAAATGCATGACAAAGTCGCAAATACATTTGCAAAGTTCCGACGGAATAGACGCAGCAGCCAGTTATATTCCGGCCATGAAAATAACACGCCAGTCTGTGACATCAACATCGACGCTTGCTCGTGTTAGACGCAATGAAATTGTTTTACCAGAAGAATGCATTATATGCAAGCAGGAAAAATATTTCAAAGAAAGAAATTGAAAGAAAAGTTGTCCAATTGTGAACTACCATAAGGTAGGCTTACTCCATAAATTGTATATATTTTCATGCCTATGTTTTAAAATGACAGCCTTTCCTTACTTGTTATTACAAAGTTTGTACATAAATTCAGAGAGTAACTCTTAGGGACCTGGTCCAGTATCTGCGCCAGCACCGGGACCTGCACCAGCATCGGGACCTGCGCCATTTATCCCAATTTTCGAACTGAGTTTACTTTTAAACCGTATCCAGATGCTTTCCGACTTCTGTTTGTTAACATGGATTCCTCACAAAAATGTTGTTTACATGTTATTAACTCAGAACACGGTGAATTGATAAAATTTTCAGATAGATGTTGGGAGCGTTGTTTAGAATTCGTTGATAGATGGAAGAAATTGGACGGTATATGTAAAGATATAGCTGTCGACTTTTCAACTTTGACAGATAGCTCGAATCGGAAACAAGGCTTATGGTATCACTTTAACTGCTACAAAAGATTTACGGATAAGCTACTCATTGAGAAGGCTGAAAAATGCATGACAAAGTCGCAAATACATTTGCAAAGTTCCGACGGAATAGACGCAGCAGCCAGTTATATTCCGGCCATGAAAATAACACGCCAGTCTGTGACATCAACATCGACGCTTGCTCGTGTTAGACGCAATGAAATTGTTTTACCAGAAGAATGCATTATATGCAAGCAGGAAAAATATTTCAAAGAAAGAAATTGAAAGAAAAGTTGTCCAATTGTGAACTACCATAAGGTAGGCTTACTCCATAAATTGTATATATTTTCATGCCTATGTTTTAAAATGACAGCCTTTCCTTACTTGTTATTACAAAGTTTGTACATAAATTCAGAGAGTAACTCTTAGGGACCTGGTCCAGTATCTGCGCCAGCACCGGGACCTGCACCAGCATCGGGACCTGCGCCATTTATCCCAATTTTCGAACTGAGTTTACTTTTAAACCGTATCCAGATGCTTTCCGACTTCTGTTTGTTAACATGGATTCCTCACAAAAATGTTGTTTACATGTTATTAACTCAGAACACGGTGAATTGATAAAATTTTCAGATAGATGTTGGGAGCGTTGTTTAGAATTCGTTGATAGATGGAAGAAATTGGACGGTATATGTAAAGATATAGCTGTCGACTTTTCAACTTTGACAGATAGCTCGAATCGGAAACAAGGCTTATGGTATCACTTTAACTGCTACAAAAGATTTACGGATAAGCTACTCATTGAGAAGGCTGAAAAATGCATGACAAAGTCGCAAATACATTTGCAAAGTTCCGACGGAATAGACGCAGCAGCCAGTTATATTCCGGCCATGAAAATAACACGCCAGTCTGTGACATCAACATCGACGCTTGCTCGTGTTAGACGCAATGAAATTGTTTTACCAGAAGAATGCATTATATGCAAGCAGGAAAAATATTTCAAAGAAAGAAATTGAAAGAAAAGTTGTCCAATTGTGAACTACCATAAGGTAGGCTTACTCCATAAATTGTATATATTTTCATGCCTATGTTTTAAAATGACAGCCTTTCCTTACTTGTTATTACAAAGTTTGTACATAAATTCAGAGAGTAACTCTTAGGGACCTGGTCCAGTATCTGCGCCAGCACCGGGACCTGCACCAGCATCGGGACCTGCGCCATTTATCCCAATTTTCGAACTGAGTTTACTTTTAAACCGTATCCAGATGCTTTCCGACTTCTGTTTGTTAACATGGATTCCTCACAAAAATGTTGTTTACATGTTATTAACTCAGAACACGGTGAATTGATAAAATTTTCAGATAGATGTTGGGAGCGTTGTTTAGAATTCGTTGATAGATGGAAGAAATTGGACGGTATATGTAAAGATATAGCTGTCGACTTTTCAACTTTGACAGATAGCTCGAATCGGAAACAAGGCTTATGGTATCACTTTAACTGCTACAAAAGATTTACGGATAAGCTACTCATTGAGAAGGCTGAAAAATGCATGACAAAGTCGCAAATACATTTGCAAAGTTCCGACGGAATAGACGCAGCAGCCAGTTATATTCCGGCCATGAAAATAACACGCCAGTCTGTGACATCAACATCGACGCTTGCTCGTGTTAGACGCAATGAAATTGTTTTACCAGAAGAATGCATTATATGCAAGCAGGAAAAATATTTCAAAGAAAGAAATTGAAAGAAAAGTTGTCCAATTGTGAACTACCATAAGGTAGGCTTACTCCATAAATTGTATATATTTTCATGCCTATGTTTTAAAATGACAGCCTTTCCTTACTTGTTATTACAAAGTTTGTACATAAATTCAGAGAGTAACTCTTAGGGACCTGGTCCAGTATCTGCGCCAGCACCGGGTCCTGTGCCATTTATCCCAATTTTCGAACTGAGTTTACTTTTAAACCGTATCCAGATGCTTTCCGACTTCTGTTTGTTAACATGGATTCCTCACAAAAATGTTGTTTACATGTTATTAACTCAGAACACGGTGAATTGATAAAATTTTCAGATAGATGTTGGGAGCGTTGTTTAGAATTCGTTGATAGATGGAAGAAATTGGACGGTATATGTAAAGATATAGCTGTCGACTTTTCAACTTTGACAGATAGCTCGAATCGGAAACAAGGCTTATGGTATCACTTTAACTGCTACAAAAGATTTACGGATAAGCTACTCATTGAGAAGGCTGAAAAATGCATGACAAAGTCGCAAATACATTTGCAAAGTTCCGACGGAATAGACGCAGCAGCCAGTTATATTCCGGCCATGAAAATAACACGCCAGTCTGTGACATCAACATCGACGCTTGCTCGTGTTAGACGCAATGAAATTGTTTTACCAGAAGAATGCATTATATGCAAGCAGGAAAAATATTTCAAAGAAAGAAATTGAAAGAAAAGTTGTCCAATTGTGAACTACCATAAGGTAGGCTTACTCCATAAATTGTATATATTTTCATGCCTATGTTTTAAAATGACAGCCTTTCCTTACTTGTTATTACAAAGTTTGTACATAAATTCAGAGAGTAACTCTTAGGGACCTGGTCCAGTATCTGCGCCAGCACCGGGACCTGCACCAGCATCGGGACCTGCGCCATTTATCCCAATTTTCGAACTGAGTTTACTTTTAAACCGTATCCAGATGCTTTCCGACTTCTGTTTGTTAACATGGATTCCTCACAAAAATGTTGTTTACATGTTATTAACTCAGAACACGGTGAATTGATAAAATTTTCAGATAGATGTTGGGAGCGTTGTTTAGAATTCGTTGATAGATGGAAGAAATTGGACGGTATATGTAAAGATATAGCTGTCGACTTTTCAACTTTGACAGATAGCTCGAATCGGAAACAAGGCTTATGGTATCACTTTAACTGCTACAAAAGATTTACGGATAAGCTACTCATTGAGAAGGCTGAAAAATGCATGACAAAGTCGCAAATACATTTGCAAAGTTCCGACGGAATAGACGCAGCAGCCAGTTATATTCCGGCCATGAAAATAACACGCCAGTCTGTGACATCAACATCGACGCTTGCTCGTGTTAGACGCAATGAAATTGTTTTACCAGAAGAATGCATTATATGCAAGCAGGAAAAATATTTCAAAGAAAGAAATTGAAAGAAAAGTTGTCCAATTGTGAACTACCATAAGGTAGGCTTACTCCATAAATTGTATATATTTTCATGCCTATGTTTTAAAATGACAGCCTTTCCTTACTTGTTATTACAAAGTTTGTACATAAATTCAGAGAGTAACTCTTAGGGACCTGGTCCAGTATCTGCGCCAGCACCGGGACCTGCACCAGCATCGGGACCTGCGCCATTTATCCCAATTTTCGAACTGAGTTTACTTTTAAACCGTATCCAGATGCTTTCCGACTTCTGTTTGTTAACATGGATTCCTCACAAAAATGTTGTTTACATGTTATTAACTCAGAACACGGTGAATTGATAAAATTTTCAGATAGATGTTGGGAGCGTTGTTTAGAATTCGTTGATAGATGGAAGAAATTGGACGGTATACGTAAAGATATAGCTGTCGACTTTTCAACTTTGACAGATAGCTCGAATCGGAAACAAGGCTTATGGTATCACTTTAACTGCTACAAAAGATTTACGGATAAGCTACTCATTGAGAAGGCTGAAAAATGCATGACAAAGTCGCAAATACATTTGCAAAGTTCCGACGGAATAGACGCAGCAGCCAGTTATATTCCGGCCATGAAAATAACACGCCAGTCTGTGACATCAACATCGACGCTTGCTCGTGTTAGACGCAATGAAATTGTTTTACCAGAAGAATGCATTATATGCAAGCAGGAAAAATATTTCAAAGAAAGAAATTGAAAGAAAAGTTGTCCAATTGTGAACTACCATAAGGTAGGCTTACTCCATAAATTGTATATATTTTCATGCCTATGTTTTAAAATGACAGCCTTTCCTTACTTGTTATTACAAAGTTTGTACATAAATTCAGAGAGTAACTCTTAGGGACCTGGTCCAGTATCTGCGCCAGCACCGGGACCTGCACCAGCATCGGGACCTGCGCCATTTATCCCAATTTTCGAACTGAGTTTACTTTTAAACCGTATCCAGATGCTTTCCGACTTCTGTTTGTTAACATGGATTCCTCACAAAAATGTTGTTTACATGTTATTAACTCAGAACACGGTGAATTGATAAAATTTTCAGATAGATGTTGGGAGCGTTGTTTAGAATTCGTTGATAGATGGAAGAAATTGGACGGTATACGTAAAGATATAGCTGTCGACTTTTCAACTTTGACAGATAGCTCGAATCGGAAACAAGGCTTATGGTATCACTTTAACTGCTACAAAAGATTTACGGATAAGCTACTCATTGAGAAGGCTGAAAAATGCATGACAAAGTCGCAAATACATTTGCAAAGTTCCGACGGAATAGACGCAGCAGCCAGTTATATTCCGGCCATGAAAATAACACGCCAGTCTGTGACATCAACATCGACGCTTGCTCGTGTTAGACGCAATGAAATTGTTTTACCAGAAGAATGCATTATATGCAAGCAGGAAAAATATTTCAAAGAAAGAAATTGAAAGAAAAGTTGTCCAATTGTGAACTACCATAAGGTAGGCTTACTCCATAAATTGTATATATTTTCATGCCTATGTTTTAAAATGACAGCCTTTCCTTACTTGTTATTACAAAGTTTGTACATAAATTCAGAGAGTAACTCTTAGGGACCTGGTCCAGTATCTGCGCCAGCACCGGGACCTGCACCAGCATCGGGACCTGCGCCATTTATCCCAATTTTCGAACTGAGTTTACTTTTAAACCGTATCCAGATGCTTTCCGACTTCTGTTTGTTAACATGGATTCCTCACAAAAATGTTGTTTACATGTTATTAACTCAGAACACGGTGAATTGATAAAATTTTCAGATAGATGTTGGGAGCGTTGTTTAGAATTCGTTGATAGATGGAAGAAATTGGACGGTATATGTAAAGATATAGCTGTCGACTTTTCAACTTTGACAGATAGCTCGAATCGGAAACAAGGCTTATGGTATCACTTTAACTGCTACAAAAGATTTACGGATAAGCTACTCATTGAGAAGGCTGAAAAATGCATGACAAAGTCGCAAATACATTTGCAAAGTTCCGACGGAATAGACGCAGCAGCCAGTTATATTCCGGCCATGAAAATAACACGCCAGTCTGTGACATCAACATCGACGCTTGCTCGTGTTAGACGCAATGAAATTGTTTTACCAGAAGAATGCATTATATGCAAGCAGGAAAAATATTTCAAAGAAAGAAATTGAAAGAAAAGTTGTCCAATTGTGAACTACCATAAGGTAGGCTTACTCCATAAATTGTATATATTTTCATGCCTATGTTTTAAAATGACAGCCTTTCCTTACTTGTTATTACAAAGTTTGTACATAAATTCAGAGAGTAACTCTTAGGGACCTGGTCCAGTATCTGCGCCAGCACCGGGACCTGCACCAGCATCGGGACCTGCGCCATTTATCCCAATTTTCGAACTGAGTTTACTTTTAAACCGTATCCAGATGCTTTCCGACTTCTGTTTGTTAACATGGATTCCTCACAAAAATGTTGTTTACATGTTATTAACTCAGAACACGGTGAATTGATAAAATTTTCAGATAGATGTTGGGAGCGTTGTTTAGAATTCGTTGATAGATGGAAGAAATTGGACGGTATATGTAAAGATATAGCTGTCGACTTTTCAACTTTGACAGATAGCTCGAATCGGAAACAAGGCTTATGGTATCACTTTAACTGCTACAAAAGATTTACGGATAAGCTACTCATTGAGAAGGCTGAAAAATGCATGACAAAGTCGCAAATACATTTGCAAAGTTCCGACGGAATAGACGCAGCAGCCAGTTATATTCCGGCCATGAAAATAACACGCCAGTCTGTGACATCAACATCGACGCTTGCTCGTGTTAGACGCAATGAAATTGTTTTACCAGAAGAATGCATTATATGCAAGCAGGAAAAATATTTCAAAGAAAGAAATTGAAAGAAAAGTTGTCCAATTGTGAACTACCATAAGGTAGGCTTACTCCATAAATTGTATATATTTTCATGCCTATGTTTTAAAATGACAGCCTTTCCTTACTTGTTATTACAAAGTTTGTACATAAATTCAGAGAGTAACTCTTAGGGACCTGGTCCAGTATCTGCGCCAGCACCGGGACCTGCACCAGCATCGGGACCTGCGCCATTTATCCCAATTTTCGAACTGAGTTTACTTTTAAACCGTATCCAGATGCTTTCCGACTTCTGTTTGTTAACATGGATTCCTCACAAAAATGTTGTTTACATGTTATTAACTCAGAACACGGTGAATTGATAAAATTTTCAGATAGATGTTGGGAGCGTTGTTTAGAATTCGTTGATAGATGGAAGAAATTGGACGGTATATGTAAAGATATAGCTGTCGACTTTTCAACTTTGACAGATAGCTCGAATCGGAAACAAGGCTTATGGTATCACTTTAACTGCTACAAAAGATTTACGGATAAGCTACTCATTGAGAAGGCTGAAAAATGCATGACAAAGTCGCAAATACATTTGCAAAGTTCCGACGGAATAGACGCAGCAGCCAGTTATATTCCGGCCATGAAAATAACACGCCAGTCTGTGACATCAACATCGACGCTTGCTCGTGTTAGACGCAATGAAATTGTTTTACCAGAAGAATGCATTATATGCAAGCAGGAAAAATATTTCAAAGAAAGAAATTGAAAGAAAAGTTGTCCAATTGTGAACTACCATAAGGTAGGCTTACTCCATAAATTGTATATATTTTCATGCCTATGTTTTAAAATGACAGCCTTTCCTTACTTGTTATTACAAAGTTTGTACATAAATTCAGAGAGTAACTCTTAGGGACCTGGTCCAGTATCTGCGCCAGCACCGGGACCTGCACCAGCATCGGGACCTGCGCCATTTATCCCAATTTTCGAACTGAGTTTACTTTTAAACCGTATCCAGATGCTTTCCGACTTCTGTTTGTTAACATGGATTCCTCACAAAAATGTTGTTTACATGTTATTAACTCAGAACACGGTGAATTGATAAAATTTTCAGATAGATGTTGGGAGCGTTGTTTAGAATTCGTTGATAGATGGAAGAAATTGGACGGTATACGTAAAGATATAGCTGTCGACTTTTCAACTTTGACAGATAGCTCGAATCGGAAACAAGGCTTATGGTATCACTTTAACTGCTACAAAAGATTTACGGATAAGCTACTCATTGAGAAGGCTGAAAAATGCATGACAAAGTCGCAAATACATTTGCAAAGTTCCGACGGAATAGACGCAGCAGCCAGTTATATTCCGGCCATGAAAATAACACGCCAGTCTGTGACATCAACATCGACGCTTGCTCGTGTTAGACGCAATGAAATTGTTTTACCAGAAGAATGCATTATATGCAAGCAGGAAAAATATTTCAAAGAAAGAAATTGAAAGAAAAGTTGTCCAATTGTGAACTACCATAAGGTAGGCTTACTCCATAAATTGTATATATTTTCATGCCTATGTTTTAAAATGACAGCCTTTCCTTACTTGTTATTACAAAGTTTGTACATAAATTCAGAGAGTAACTCTTAGGGACCTGGTCCAGTATCTGCGCCAGCACCGGGACCTGCACCAGCATCGGGACCTGCGCCATTTATCCCAATTTTCGAACTGAGTTTACTTTTAAACCGTATCCAGATGCTTTCCGACTTCTGTTTGTTAACATGGATTCCTCACAAAAATGTTGTTTACATGTTATTAACTCAGAACACGGTGAATTGATAAAATTTTCAGATAGATGTTGGGAGCGTTGTTTAGAATTCGTTGATAGATGGAAGAAATTGGACGGTATACGTAAAGATATAGCTGTCGACTTTTCAACTTTGACAGATAGCTCGAATCGGAAACAAGGCTTATGGTATCACTTTAACTGCTACAAAAGATTTACGGATAAGCTACTCATTGAGAAGGCTGAAAAATGCATGACAAAGTCGCAAATACATTTGCAAAGTTCCGACGGAATAGACGCAGCAGCCAGTTATATTCCGGCCATGAAAATAACACGCCAGTCTGTGACATCAACATCGACGCTTGCTCGTGTTAGACGCAATGAAATTGTTTTACCAGAAGAATGCATTATATGCAAGCAGGAAAAATATTTCAAAGAAAGAAATTGAAAGAAAAGTTGTCCAATTGTGAACTACCATAAGGTAGGCTTACTCCATAAATTGTATATATTTTCATGCCTATGTTTTAAAATGACAGCCTTTCCTTACTTGTTATTACAAAGTTTGTACATAAATTCAGAGAGTAACTCTTAGGGACCTGGTCCAGTATCTGCGCCAGCACCGGGACCTGCACCAGCATCGGGACCTGCGCCATTTATCCCAATTTTCGAACTGAGTTTACTTTTAAACCGTATCCAGATGCTTTCCGACTTCTGTTTGTTAACATGGATTCCTCACAAAAATGTTGTTTACATGTTATTAACTCAGAACACGGTGAATTGATAAAATTTTCAGATAGATGTTGGGAGCGTTGTTTAGAATTCGTTGATAGATGGAAGAAATTGGACGGTATATGTAAAGATATAGCTGTCGACTTTTCAACTTTGACAGATAGCTCGAATCGGAAACAAGGCTTATGGTATCACTTTAACTGCTACAAAAGATTTACGGATAAGCTACTCATTGAGAAGGCTGAAAAATGCATGACAAAGTCGCAAATACATTTGCAAAGTTCCGACGGAATAGACGCAGCAGCCAGTTATATTCCGGCCATGAAAATAACACGCCAGTCTGTGACATCAACATCGACGCTTGCTCGTGTTAGACGCAATGAAATTGTTTTACCAGAAGAATGCATTATATGCAAGCAGGAAAAATATTTCAAAGAAAGAAATTGAAAGAAAAGTTGTCCAATTGTGAACTACCATAAGGTAGGCTTACTCCATAAATTGTATATATTTTCATGCCTATGTTTTAAAATGACAGCCTTTCCTTACTTGTTATTACAAAGTTTGTACATAAATTCAGAGAGTAACTCTTAGGGACCTGGTCCAGTATCTGCGCCAGCACCGGGACCTGCACCAGCATCGGGACCTGCGCCATTTATCCCAATTTTCGAACTGAGTTTACTTTTAAACCGTATCCAGATGCTTTCCGACTTCTGTTTGTTAACATGGATTCCTCACAAAAATGTTGTTTACATGTTATTAACTCAGAACACGGTGAATTGATAAAATTTTCAGATAGATGTTGGGAGCGTTGTTTAGAATTCGTTGATAGATGGAAGAAATTGGACGGTATACGTAAAGATATAGCTGTCGACTTTTCAACTTTGACAGATAGCTCGAATCGGAAACAAGGCTTATGGTATCACTTTAACTGCTACAAAAGATTTACGGATAAGCTACTCATTGAGAAGGCTGAAAAATGCATGACAAAGTCGCAAATACATTTGCAAAGTTCCGACGGAATAGACGCAGCAGCCAGTTATATTCCGGCCATGAAAATAACACGCCAGTCTGTGACATCAACATCGACGCTTGCTCGTGTTAGACGCAATGAAATTGTTTTACCAGAAGAATGCATTATATGCAAGCAGGAAAAATATTTCAAAGAAAGAAATTGAAAGAAAAGTTGTCCAATTGTGAACTACCATAAGGTAGGCTTACTCCATAAATTGTATATATTTTCATGCCTATGTTTTAAAATGACAGCCTTTCCTTACTTGTTATTACAAAGTTTGTACATAAATTCAGAGAGTAACTCTTAGGGACCTGGTCCAGTATCTGCGCCAGCACCGGGACCTGCACCAGCATCGGGACCTGCGCCATTTATCCCAATTTTCGAACTGAGTTTACTTTTAAACCGTATCCAGATGCTTTCCGACTTCTGTTTGTTAACATGGATTCCTCACAAAAATGTTGTTTACATGTTATTAACTCAGAACACGGTGAATTGATAAAATTTTCAGATAGATGTTGGGAGCGTTGTTTAGAATTCGTTGATAGATGGAAGAAATTGGACGGTATATGTAAAGATATAGCTGTCGACTTTTCAACTTTGACAGATAGCTCGAATCGGAAACAAGGCTTATGGTATCACTTTAACTGCTACAAAAGATTTACGGATAAGCTACTCATTGAGAAGGCTGAAAAATGCATGACAAAGTCGCAAATACATTTGCAAAGTTCCGACGGAATAGACGCAGCAGCCAGTTATATTCCGGCCATGAAAATAACACGCCAGTCTGTGACATCAACATCGACGCTTGCTCGTGTTAGACGCAATGAAATTGTTTTACCAGAAGAATGCATTATATGCAAGCAGGAAAAATATTTCAAAGAAAGAAATTGAAAGAAAAGTTGTCCAATTGTGAACTACCATAAGGTAGGCTTACTCCATAAATTGTATATATTTTCATGCCTATGTTTTAAAATGACAGCCTTTCCTTACTTGTTATTACAAAGTTTGTACATAAATTCAGAGAGTAACTCTTAGGGACCTGGTCCAGTATCTGCGCCAGCACCGGGTCCTGTGCCATTTATCCCAATTTTCGAACTGAGTTTACTTTTAAACCGTATCCAGATGCTTTCCGACTTCTGTTTGTTAACATGGATTCCTCACAAAAATGTTGTTTACATGTTATTAACTCAGAACACGGTGAATTGATAAAATTTTCAGATAGATGTTGGGAGCGTTGTTTAGAATTCGTTGATAGATGGAAGAAATTGGACGGTATATGTAAAGATATAGCTGTCGACTTTTCAACTTTGACAGATAGCTCGAATCGGAAACAAGGCTTATGGTATCACTTTAACTGCTACAAAAGATTTACGGATAAGCTACTCATTGAGAAGGCTGAAAAATGCATGACAAAGTCGCAAATACATTTGCAAAGTTCCGACGGAATAGACGCAGCAGCCAGTTATATTCCGGCCATGAAAATAACACGCCAGTCTGTGACATCAACATCGACGCTTGCTCGTGTTAGACGCAATGAAATTGTTTTACCAGAAGAATGCATTATATGCAAGCAGGAAAAATATTTCAAAGAAAGAAATTGAAAGAAAAGTTGTCCAATTGTGAACTACCATAAGGTAGGCTTACTCCATAAATTGTATATATTTTCATGCCTATGTTTTAAAATGACAGCCTTTCCTTACTTGTTATTACAAAGTTTGTACATAAATTCAGAGAGTAACTCTTAGGGACCTGGTCCAGTATCTGCGCCAGCACCGGGACCTGCACCAGCATCGGGACCTGCGCCATTTATCCCAATTTTCGAACTGAGTTTACTTTTAAACCGTATCCAGATGCTTTCCGACTTCTGTTTGTTAACATGGATTCCTCACAAAAATGTTGTTTACATGTTATTAACTCAGAACACGGTGAATTGATAAAATTTTCAGATAGATGTTGGGAGCGTTGTTTAGAATTCGTTGATAGATGGAAGAAATTGGACGGTATATGTAAAGATATAGCTGTCGACTTTTCAACTTTGACAGATAGCTCGAATCGGAAACAAGGCTTATGGTATCACTTTAACTGCTACAAAAGATTTACGGATAAGCTACTCATTGAGAAGGCTGAAAAATGCATGACAAAGTCGCAAATACATTTGCAAAGTTCCGACGGAATAGACGCAGCAGCCAGTTATATTCCGGCCATGAAAATAACACGCCAGTCTGTGACATCAACATCGACGCTTGCTCGTGTTAGACGCAATGAAATTGTTTTACCAGAAGAATGCATTATATGCAAGCAGGAAAAATATTTCAAAGAAAGAAATTGAAAGAAAAGTTGTCCAATTGTGAACTACCATAAGGTAGGCTTACTCCATAAATTGTATATATTTTCATGCCTATGTTTTAAAATGACAGCCTTTCCTTACTTGTTATTACAAAGTTTGTACATAAATTCAGAGAGTAACTCTTAGGGACCTGGTCCAGTATCTGCGCCAGCACCGGGTCCTGTGCCATTTATCCCAATTTTCGAACTGAGTTTACTTTTAAACCGTATCCAGATGCTTTCCGACTTCTGTTTGTTAACATGGATTCCTCACAAAAATGTTGTTTACATGTTATTAACTCAGAACACGGTGAATTGATAAAATTTTCAGATAGATGTTGGGAGCGTTGTTTAGAATTCGTTGATAGATGGAAGAAATTGGACGGTATACGTAAAGATATAGCTGTCGACTTTTCAACTTTGACAGATAGCTCGAATCGGAAACAAGGCTTATGGTATCACTTTAACTGCTACAAAAGATTTACGGATAAGCTACTCATTGAGAAGGCTGAAAAATGCATGACAAAGTCGCAAATACATTTGCAAAGTTCCGACGGAATAGACGCAGCAGCCAGTTATATTCCGGCCATGAAAATAACACGCCAGTCTGTGACATCAACATCGACGCTTGCTCGTGTTAGACGCAATGAAATTGTTTTACCAGAAGAATGCATTATATGCAAGCAGGAAAAATATTTCAAAGAAAGAAATTGAAAGAAAAGTTGTCCAATTGTGAACTACCATAAGGTAGGCTTACTCCATAAATTGTATATATTTTCATGCCTATGTTTTAAAATGACAGCCTTTCCTTACTTGTTATTACAAAGTTTGTACATAAATTCAGAGAGTAACTCTTAGGGACCTGGTCCAGTATCTGCGCCAGCACCGGGACCTGCACCAGCATCGGGACCTGCGCCATTTATCCCAATTTTCGAACTGAGTTTACTTTTAAACCGTATCCAGATGCTTTCCGACTTCTGTTTGTTAACATGGATTCCTCACAAAAATGTTGTTTACATGTTATTAACTCAGAACACGGTGAATTGATAAAATTTTCAGATAGATGTTGGGAGCGTTGTTTAGAATTCGTTGATAGATGGAAGAAATTGGACGGTATATGTAAAGATATAGCTGTCGACTTTTCAACTTTGACAGATAGCTCGAATCGGAAACAAGGCTTATGGTATCACTTTAACTGCTACAAAAGATTTACGGATAAGCTACTCATTGAGAAGGCTGAAAAATGCATGACAAAGTCGCAAATACATTTGCAAAGTTCCGACGGAATAGACGCAGCAGCCAGTTATATTCCGGCCATGAAAATAACACGCCAGTCTGTGACATCAACATCGACGCTTGCTCGTGTTAGACGCAATGAAATTGTTTTACCAGAAGAATGCATTATATGCAAGCAGGAAAAATATTTCAAAGAAAGAAATTGAAAGAAAAGTTGTCCAATTGTGAACTACCATAAGGTAGGCTTACTCCATAAATTGTATATATTTTCATGCCTATGTTTTAAAATGACAGCCTTTCCTTACTTGTTATTACAAAGTTTGTACATAAATTCAGAGAGTAACTCTTAGGCATGATTTGACTAAAGTGCATATTGATTCCAAATGGTAATTATTTTAAGTGGGGGATACCTTTATTTGTCAAAGAAAGAACCTCTGTTAGCATTCAATGCAATGTTGAACTTCTCTTTACGGTAAATGAAGATCCTGCTAGAAAGGACGCCTAGTTCTGAAGATAGGCTGTCAAGGCAGACAAGAGTCTCTTTTCTGAGGTAAAGACAAATGACACCCACATTCTACATATTTTACCCCTCTGGCTTGAAATGAATATATCATTTTTGTATTTGTTTTAAAGATTTAGCAGAAACTATCTAAAGAATTCATTTTCACTTATGTTTCAGGTGGATTACTTTTAGAAGCTGCCTGAGGAAAAAATACTGCATGAGGGTGAAATAATTCACATGGTTAAACTTTGTGATATCTTCAACAATATGTTGAATGGAACAGATTCTTCTTTTGTGGGGGTGAAAACTTTCAGTTTGAAGAAAAAGCTTAAATCAAAATATCCTCAGTTGGAGTTTTCGCGTCCATCACTATGTAACCTTAGTGAGATTGTTTATGTTTCGTACAAAGCTACATCCCCAATTGATCAGTGGGATTCTCAAGAATCAGATGAATCAGAGGAAAGTGAATTTGAAGGCCATACTACTGCTGATTTAAAGAGAAAGCAAAGCAGACAGATGTGTATTACCATGAATCAATAAGAAATATGTACATGACCGCTGTTCATTTGAAGGAATTGATATCGGATTATCGAGGATGTAGTGAAGTCTGGCCTCCAACAGCCGCTGCTCTGAATTTGCAATCAACCAAACAAGAAATACCAGCAGTTCTTTATAATTTTTTAGCATGGATTATTGGTTCCTCAGATGAAGTTTTACGTGATGGTTTTGTTGAGACTTCATGTGAAAATGACAGAAAACTGGTGTTAATTGCACAGGATATATTGTATTTGTCATCTAAGAGTCGAATTGCAACTCCAAAGCGTCTGGCTCTAGGACTGACGATTCGTCATTGGACTGGGTCATCTAACCTAATTTCCTTACATGGATTTGGACATTGCGTATCTCATTCAACTGTTCTTCAGCATGATTCAGCTTTGGCTAGTATGGAGCTCAGCAAGAACAGCATTGTACCAGCTGGTTTTTATCCAAAAGTACATACCAGTTGTTTGGGACAACACTGATTTCATGGAAGAAACAACATCTGTAGCTGGAACAACTCACAATACAATTGGCATCATTGTTCAGCAAATATCCAAAGATATTCCATGTGTGGTTGAACAGTCAATGAAAATGAAGAAAACTGGGAAACATTCCATTGATCCACCTTCTAAGAACCTGTTAGCTTATTATTCCAAGCAGAAAACTGGGCCTGCTCGAAGTAATTTTCAATAATCAGGAGACCATTCGAAATATCCAAATGCCTCTTCAAAAAGAATCTATTCGGCTTGATGATGCATTCTGTTTTTCAAAGTTGCTTCAGCCAAACAGCATCACATTACCTGGCTGGACTGGTTTCAACACATAACTTGTGTCCATTATTCCGAATGTGGCTAAAATCGGATACATACCAGAAATTGATGCAAGTCCGACAGAAATGTCGACTGTTTCTACCATATTGGTACGCAGTTTGGAGCGCCTCTGAGTAGATATCTTGAAGGAGTGCTATATCAAGTATTTTTGATTGATTGATTTTTGATTGACAGCAGACAAACTCGGATTGGAAAGCATTGTTGTCGTCTTTGACCAAGCCATTTATGCCAAGGCTCAACAGATCCGATGGCAGAATGAAGTATTTTCCAAATGATTGGTTGTAAGACTTGATGACTTTCACACCGCTATGTCATTTTTAGCAATCATTGGAAAACGATTTCAAGACTCAGGATTACAGGATATCCTCATCTAGCCAGAAATTGTTGCTGCTGGATCAATGAATGGAGTAATTTCTGGACATCACTACAACAGAAGTATGAGAGCTCATAAACTTATGTTTGAAGCTCTGCACAGATTAAGGTGGACAGCTTGCTTAAAATCAGTCAGTGATGATAGACAAACTGAAATACTTGAAGTCGCTCAGCAATCAAACTTTAGTGGATATTCTGGAACATTCAGAGATGATTTAAATGAAAATGTTACAGAAATTCTTGACAGCTACAATGAATTTGCTGAAAGAGAGAGAAAACAGAACCCAACATTTGATTTTTGGAGTTCTTACATAGACCTCATTGAGACATTGTTACTGTTCGTTGGAGGAACCAGAGAAGGATTATGGAAGTTACATCTGTCGTCACTGCACTCCATGCTGGCATGGTATTTTGGTTATGACTGTGTGAATTATGCAAGATACTTGCCTGCATATAATACTGAAATGGAAAGCATTCCCGAAACTCATCAGTCCATTAATGAAGCATTTCATAGTGGAGATTTTGTGGATCAACGTCAGGACCATCATGGATTTAGTTTGATTGCATGTGACCAGTTAATTGAACAAACACTAAACAAAGATTCCAAAACGAAAGGTGGATTGACTGGAATTACCTTGAATAAAGGGGCCGTCAATCGGTGGATTTTATCACACTATCACCGAGCTGCAATTGCTAAAGAATGCAGGGCAATGATTGGGCAAGAGTCTGAAACCAAAACTAGAAGGGAACTTGATAAAGCTTCAATTGAAAGAAAAGAAGTTCAAATTCAAGCAATAGTTAGCACAATGGAATCAATGGTAGATCCATTCAGTTACAAAGAAGAAGACTTGATAAATATTTCATCAGGCGCTGTAGCTCCTGTTGATGTCAGAAATGATCTTCAGTGTGCCTTTGAGATTGGAAAGTCTTGTGCAGAGAAGTTTGTGGAGGACAGAATTAGGATAAATGGAAATGTAGATTTTTATACACCTTTAAAAACCAACAAGCTAAAAACATTTGCAACCATGGCAAGTAGGACAACAACAAAACTTACTTCAACAACAGTGGATCTGAAATGCAGTGAAAAATTGTTTGCTCGACTGTTGGTTATTGGTCAGGCAAGGAACATTGATCTGCATCATTTACTGACATATGCTCTGACAACTGTTCCGGCATCATTGGGTACAGGTGATGAACAGCTGGTTAAAACAGTTAAGTCAAAAATAATGATTGAGGTGGAGCATGTTGTCCAAGAAGTTGAATTGAAAGATGTTCCTCGAAATTCAGCTTTAATGATCGATGGCATGCTGCTCATTCAGATGATTGGCACTGTGCCAAGAATATTTTGTGCTCTTGCTCAGCAGTTGCAGGGAACTCTTAATATTACAAATGTGGCAGAATAGACTTTGCTGTTGACAGGTATTCACAGATTAGTATTAAAAGTTGTGAGAGATCGCGACGTTCAGCAACAGGGTTACAAATCGTGCAGATAACTCGTCCAGAGCAAAAGACACCAAAACAATTTTAAAAATTTCTTTCAAGCAGCCATAAAAAGGAAGAACTTGTTGAATTTCTCTTTTTGGATTGGGAAAAATATGATGCAGAAATTGTTGATGACATAGAATTATTTGTTTGTAACAAGAATTTGCGTCATTTTTTTTTCATCGTGTGAATAATGTTTTGGTTGTCGAAGAAGTCAAAGAACTAGAAAGTGACCATGAGGAACCTGATACAAGACTAATTCTTCATGCAAAACATGCTTCCCAAACATACTCTACAATCTTGATTACAAGTCCAGACACAGATGTCATGCTGCTTTCACTTTCTTTTGCTCATGAAATAAGCAGTTCAATTTTGTTTGTCACTGGTACTGGGAACAATGCAAGCATGTTAACCATCGAAAATACTTCTTTGGTGATGTTCGTTCAGTTTGATACTACACTGTTTCTGACATATTTCTTTGCACAGGATTCCAGTTAGCAAAGGGTGCTTGGCAGACACCAGTTTACCACTTGCACCAACATAAGCATGGCCACTTTGCCTAGCCTTTTTTTACCATGTTTCTATTCCAAGCGTTCTCATTTCGTATTCTTTTCCGGCTCATTTTGGAATTCTTAGCTAATGTGGAAGTTACTGTATTGTCATCTTCATTATCGGCTGAGGCAAATTGATCATTTTCTGTGGTTTCCTTGTTCACATATGAGCAAACAGCATTTCCGTTCTCCTCAAACTCTATCTGCAGCATATTGTCACTTTTTACTGTTGATAAACATTCTGAAGAGATTATATAAGTACCATCAACAGTCTGATATATCCCAGATACATTTTTTTGAGTGCAGGGTAAGTTGATGTCAAGTATTTACTCTGTTTCATCAGTCAATGGCTGCTGGATTGGTTGGATTGTGGTTAAGTTGATGTCAGTATTTCCTCTGTTTCATCAGTCAATGGTAGCTTGTATGGTTGGATTACATGTAAGCTGAGGTCATGTGTTGCTTCTGGTTTGTCATCTACTGTCTGTCTCTTGGTAGGCCTACATTTCTTTTTGGCACCGAGGCATCATAGTCACCAAACCTGCTGGGTCTGGAAGATTTCCTTACAGACTGCCCAACAACTGCAGGATGCAACACTAATATTTTAACATATTTAATGACGGACTTTTGTTAACGACAGGCTTTTGTGTGGCTTCATTTTATTATCGGTTTAATAACTAGTTTGTAAAGGATTACCCTTTCAAAGTTACGAAACACAATGACTTGTCTTGTGCATAAGAAACGTAAAAATCAGTTCATTCTTTACGAGAGCGCTACCACCTGTCCATGTTACCTGCGAAGGATGACATTATTTACAACATTAAATTTTATTTTTAAGACCCTTCACTATAAGCTATAGTGAAAGCTATATGAAAATTCGTCGAGACTTGTAACGTGATGTGCTTGACGTAGACCAACAATGAAAAAGAACGTGTAATTTTCCAGTTTAGAGTGCAGATACAATGCAGTAGCGCCTCTATAAATAAGATCCGTGGGAGAATCAAGATAACAAGAAATTAGGTTTTGTGGCAATTTTTAGGCCATGATGAACATGTTATTGTTAATTCTTGGTGCTTGACTGAGCCCATGGTGGTTGGCCCAGTCGAAAAGTTGACTGGTCCGGAGTGGATCCGTATAAATAGAAGCAGCCAAAAATTGGTAAAATTCGACAAGATACAATTAAAGGTGCAGACAGACAGAAGATTAGGGACTTATAGAAATTAATACTTCCAGAAATGCCACCACATTAAGGGTGATCAAATATTTAGGGATATGGATGAACATATGTTTACGGAGACAGATTGTTTTCGGGCGGTTCAGTTTACCGAGGTCAAAACGATTCAGAGAGCGATACAAACAGACTGCAAGTTAGGGCATGTGCTTGTAGAAGTTAAAACGTTTCTGAAAATGCCGCTACTTTATTTGCGATAAATAAATTATGGATTTATATTCGTTAGTACTGTATTATTTCGACATCATTTACTCTGAATAAGATTGTTTCTTACCTGTGGGTCAAATCCGCGCAAGACTACGATTGGAAGTCCCCGTGCTACGCTCGTTTTTCTCGGCGATGGGTTTCCATAATTTTGGTTTGAGCCTCTTTTCCCATCCTAAAAAAGTTCAAATTTATAGCGTAACTTTGATCAGTCATTATTAAACGGTTTCATCTTGGTTAACGAAGCAAATAGGCCCACAGTACAAACATGCATAAATAATTATTATCTTGGAACTAAAAATAAATAACCTGTGGAGATTTAACACCCTATATTTAATATCAGGGATAAAAATGAATTGAATTTTATCAAAATCGCGCGAGACAGATGTCGGTTGATATAAATGAACCAAACGGAACGCGGTAACGATTTATCAAAATGGCTTCGTGAGACAAAGGCCGATAAAAGATCGAAATTTCTAAATAGTTAATCAATTGATTTGCAATTACCGATACTTATTTATTATCAGTATGTGAACAGGCATTTTTATCTTATTACTTTTACATGTTCAACTAACGGTCAATATTAAAATAATAGTAATTTTACCATATCTTTCCGTAGTTTTGAAATAACTAACGTCTTATTATATGAAAATTCGTCGACGAGACTTGTAACGTGATGTGCTTGACGTAGACCAACAATGAAAAAGAACGTGTAATTTTCCAGTTTAGAGTGCAATTACAATGCGGTAGCGCCTCTATAAATAAGATCCGTGGGAAAATCAAGATAACAAGAAATTAGGTTTTGTGGCAATTTTTAGGCCATGATGAACATGTTATTGTTAATTCTTGGTGCTTGACTGAGCCCATGGTGGTTGGCCCAGTCGAAAAGTTGACTGGTCCGGAGTGGATCGGTATAAATAGAAGCAGCCAAAAACACGCATTAGTTCAGTTCAGTGACTTCAGTCAAGATCCAGGCAGAACAATGCAAGGGATTCAAGATTCAGAGGAGATTCGGAGGTCGGATTCAGACAGTTGAGAGGACAGTCAGCAGTAAGGATCGAGCAGCGCAGTTCAACCAGTCGAGAGTACGTATACGCCGTGGAGTCAAGAGAGCGACCAAGAAGAAGGTAAGACAGTGTAATGGAGGGAAACGATTGTTGTTGCCCTTTCTCAAACAACAATCTGGACATCAATTCTTGGTGGTAGCGGTGATGGATTGTAGCCGTGTGTCTCCAGTCTCTTCGGTTTGCGTTTACGTTATAGTTCAACAAAATGACACCAGAGTCTCTTTCTGATTATTATTCTTATTATTTAGGTTAACTTCAAAATATATTAACGTAGAACAATTTAGCTTGCTACTTCACTAACGTTCCTCATCACTCTCAGACTGTCGACCTTAACCAGACCTATCTCTATCGTCTTGGTCATCCGTCGTTTCCAGTCGCTTCCTCGAGAGCGGATTCCTCCTGCAGTTGATGACGTCCTCTGTCGTGCACCTGACGCCTTCTGAGAGTGAATCCCGACTCTCAATTTCTCCCATCTTTTATACCCTTTCTTGCATCCTCCCATTATGGTCCTTCTACCTCATGTCTATCCTTATTTGGTTATTTCTCCCGATTGTATCCTTATTTGATCATCTTACATCAAATCTCTCAGGCGCTCAGCCCATCGCTCTTCCTCCGGACCCGGTCTTTTTAACCTATCCTAGCCCGGCATTCGCTCTTGCCTCAGCCATATTTGGTCGTAATGCCAGTCTCTCCATCTGTCTCAGCCCACTCGCCCACGCTGATTCACTTGGCTGTGCCTACTGTCTGTCAGTCTCTGTCTATACATATATATATATATTTACTACTGTTGATAGGCCTATAATGTCTGTCTTTATATATACTGTTCATACTATAGCTATAGTGTTCGCAATTTTAGTTTATACAGCATTTGACATTATACTATATTGTTCATTAAAGTTATAAACTTGACATCGCCGTTTTTTCATAACGCAGTCCCCTCTTCCATCATTACATCATCCACCTTCGAATGCTTCTGGCTCCAGGTCGTGCATTCAGATGGAATGAAGTGTATGGCCGAGGCTCGATGGACTGTGAAATGTTACAAGAGCACAGGTGATCTCTCTGTCACCAGGCTTGCGATGTCATCGTACTCGATAATCTTAACAAATTAAACATAACAAACTCGGATAATATCAAAAACATAAATTCTAGTAAACTACGCTCAACTTTAGTAAAGTTCAATACTCTGCATTACTTAGTGTATGCCGTCATTTAGCATTCAATGATTTTAAACTTTGGCTTCCATGTGAGCCCGAGATAAACCATCTGCTAAACCATTTTGTTTCCCAGGCACATAGTTTATGTTTACATCATATCTTTGAATGGCTAGGGCCCACCGAGTTAATCGGGGATTAGTGTTGGCCATTGTCTGAAGCCATCTCAGACAATTGTGATCTGTGTAGATGTCTACCTTAGCCCCATATGTGTACTGTTGGAAGTGATTCAATGCCCAAACTACACATAAAGTCTCTCTCTCTACAGTGCTCATTTTACTTTCTCTTAGTAGAAGTTTTCTGCTGGCATAGCTCACAGGTCTTTCAGTTCCTTGTTCGTCCTTCTGCAGAAGCGCTGCTCCTAATCCTGTACCAGAGGCATCACATCTCAGAATAAACGGCTTCGTTATGTCAGGAGGAATAATGAATCGTTCCGATGTGAGACCCTGCTTTAGTTCGTTGAAAGCCTGCTCCTCTCGTTCGGTCCATTTTACACGATCTGGCCTATCTTTTCTTGTTAACTCAGTTAATGGTAATACAATTGCTGCAAAGCTCGGTAGATGGCGTCTGTAAAAATTTGCCAAACCAAGAATAGCCCGAACCTGCCGTTTGGTCCTAGGGACAGGATAGTCCTGGATAGCAACTATCTTTTCTGGGTCTGGTTTAATCAGTCCATTTTCCAGAACGTGTCCCAGTACCTTAATCGATCTCTGTCCAAATTGACATTTCTGAAGCTTAGCAGTTAGATTCGCTTTCCTAAGTCTTGTTAGAATGTCCTTCAAATGTTGAACATGTGCTTCCCATGTCTTGGAAAACACTATTATGTCATCGACATGAGCTGCAGAATATTCTTCAGCTCCTTTCAAAACCTGATCTGCTAGTCGTTGGAACGATTTGCTTGCGTTCCGAGCCCCATTCGGTAACACAGTATACTGAAACAGTCCGAACGGTGTTCTGAATGCAGTGTACGGTCGGCTGTCTTCGTCTAATTCTACCTGATAAAAGGCCTGTTGGAGGTCAATGCCTGTCACATACATGGACCCTGCTGCCCTCTCCAGTATGTTTCTCATGTCGCTTGCTGGATATTCATCTGGCACGGTAATACTGTTAATCGTTCTCAGATCTGCACATATCCTGATCGACTTGTCTTTCTTGGCGACGCACACTATTGGACTCGCATATGCCGATGTCGATTCTTCAATTAGGCCATTTTCTAACATCGTCTTTATTTGATCGTTTACTTTGTCCTTTAAACTTTCTGGTATTCGATACATCTTGGGTGCTATTGGTTTCTCATTTGTCAGTTTTATTTTGTGCTTTATTAGCGTTGTTCGTCCAAGTTGTCCTGTAAATCGATCGGAGAATTCATTTATAACGTCTTGTAATTGACTCTTTTGCTCTTCAGTCAAATGCTCACTTATTCCACAGATGTCGCCACTATCATCAACTACTGGCAAAGTCTCGTATTCTTCTTGTGGTGGATCAGCCGTCAAAATGACATTTACGCTAGGTGTCAAACATATCTCTGACCTATTGAACCATTTTCGTAGTAGATTTATGTGATAGATCTTCTTTCCTTTGTCTGTGTCAATTTCATAATTGACACTGGACAGTTTCCTCAGAACTTTGAAAGGACCTTCCCAGCGTGCCAGTAATTTATTCTCCGTTGCATGTCTTAGTAACAGAACCTCTTCATCCGGTTCTAGACTTCGATCCGAAGAGTGTTTATCGTAGTAATATTTGGCAGATTGACGAGCCTGTTTTGTATTTTCTGTTGCAATTTCTGCACATCTTTGCATGTGAGTTTTCGTCATTGTCAAATATTCAACTACGCTTCTTTTAGGCGTTGGTGTTTCGAGTTCTCCTGTCCACGCATCTCTGAGTATTTGCAATGGGCCTATTACATCATGCGAATAAAGCAGTTCGAATGGTGCAAACCCAGTTACTGTTGATGGAACCTGTCTGCAACTGAACGCTAGAAACGGTAATGCAGCTTCCCATGTTCGTGGCTCCTCGCTTGTTACTTTCTTAAGCATATCCCTCAAAACTCTGATCATTCGTTCTGCACTCCCAGCTGTTTCATGGTGTTCAACCGTAGAGAAAATAGGACTAATACCAAGCATCTTCTCCAGTCCCTGAACCAGCTGATTCTTGAAGTGTGTCCCATTGTCAGATATAATATATCTCGGTATTCCAACCCGTGAGAAGACTTCTATCAACGCTTTGCATATCTTGTCCGCTCTCATGCTTCCCAAGGCAATGAATTCTGGCCAATGCGTCATTTGATCAACCAAAATCAACACATACTTCTTGCCACTACTAGATGCAGGTGATATTGGTCCACACAAATCTATTACTACAGACTGGAATGGTACTTCCACTATCGGTGTCTCTTGTAATGGTACACGATGACTCTTAGGAACGTTTGCAGTCTTCTGACATATTGGACAAGACCTCACATACGCTGCTATTTCTTCATCCATTCCAGGCCACGTGTATTCTTTTCTTAAGCATGCCCTCGTAGCTTTTACACCTTTATGCCCCGCCCATATTGAATCATGACCCAGCTCTAACAGCTGTTGTCTATGGCTGACTGGGACAACCAGTCTAAGATTCTTCGCAAAATCTTCTGCATTTTTTTCTAACTGTGTTTCTTTTCTTTTGTACAGAATGCCTTTGTTGACAATATACTGTTCGTTTTCTGTTCTAGCACGCTTCCATAAATCTGTCAACGTTGGATCTGATTCCTGTTCCTTTTTGAATTCCACTGCATCTCTGCCAAGATACATGTTTGCATCCTCTTCATCATTAGTCACTTTCTCTCTCACTGTTTCCTTTGCCTCTCCCTCCTTTTCTGCTTCCTTTGCCTCTCTCGGCTTGACCTTTGATCCATTTTCCCTTTGCGGTGTCCCATTTCCTGTTGCATCTGATATACCGCGGCATCCATAGTTTTTGGTCCTGGTTGCTATCATTGTCTGTGGTGTCTGATTGCTTTCTTCTGCCTTGTGAATCGGCCAGCTATCTTTAATGCTCGTCGGCCTATTTATTTCACCTGTTTTCACAGCACCAACAGCAATGTCCATCAGATCTTTGTTTTCCACAAAGATGTCATGCCCCAGAATCATATCAACCTTTAGTCCTTCTACAACTCCTGCATTAATTACAATTTGTCGGTCTGTCCCAAACTGTGGCGATGAAATTATAACTTCTGTCATTGCAAGTGACTGGACTTTCCCAAACGCACATTGTACATTAATGGACCTTTGTTTAGCAAATGGCTTACCTCTTACAAAGTCGGCATTCACCAGCGTTATCTGAGAGCCTGTGTCTCTTAGTGCTTTAATATGCATTCCGTTTAACATTAGTGGCACAAGAAAATTATTTTGATAATCAGTTATGCTGTTAAGATGTGACAGATCATGCACAAAATTAACTCTAGCACTATCATTGTTTGGACACTGTCGCCATCTATGCGAATTTTGTCCGCAAATGAAACATCCATTTTGTGTTTTCGTGTTTGCTTGCCATTGGTTTGACTTATGTGTAGGCCTACTGTTGTATGCGTGATTCGTATTGCTTTGCTGTACTAGTACATCTTGCCTTTGAGTCTCACCCCCAGCATTGATTTTTTGCCCCTTGTTTGCTCTGTATGCTTGTGCTTTTCTCAAGACCTATATTTGTTGACCTTGGCTTGTTCCATGTCTTGCGCTCATACGTGCTTCCCCTTGTAGCTTCCTTAATGCATTCAAAATGTAGATCTGCATATTGCGCAACTTCTATAGCACTCGTAGGTTTTCTAGCCTCTACAAAGAATTTTACTTCTGTTTGAAATGAATCTTTCAATCTTTCTGCTAGCATATCATCCTTTAAACCCTTAAAGTCAGCTATGCCCTTTGACTCCAGGTAATATTGTGGCGGACAGGCCACAAGGCTTGAATGAATGATTTATTTAAATAATCGGCTCGCCATAAGTGTTATTTTACGTCTATTTTTTTACAGTGTTGCGCATAGGAAGGAAGACCGATCGGCGGTTTTTAATTGAGTGCATAGCTTGCAGACGCATGAATTGGCTTGAGTATAGCCTGACATGCGGTGCATCGCTATATATGTGAAGCAGTGGTTCGTACTGCTTCATACGTAGAGTGGTTCTCGTACCGCTCCAGGGATCGTTGAGTGTTGCCATATAAATACGACCTCTAGTGACAGCCGCTCTCGCGGTCAGGCTGGTGCTGCTTTTCGCTGATCTGGCGGGGTGGGCCCCTCTGCCGTCGATCGCAAGACGGACCGTGCCCTGATCGTAGGAGTCAACAGGCTGACAGAGAAAGACCGATCGTGAGAAATGCTCACAGGTCTGGTTACCGTTCGAGAGTGCGTAAAGACCCGATCGAGAGAAATAAATGAATGAATGACAGGTCTGTTCGGAAATACGGGGAAGATGGTGACCCCGTTGGTGGCCGTGAGTGATACAGACTGGGTGAGTCCCAGAAGGGACCGACGCATATATCGAGAGAGACCTCGGCGGCCGACCGAGAGATAGACTGGGAAAAATCCCCGACCGTGCAGACCGTGGGAGTTCTGGTGGCCGAGAAATAGTCTTGTTGGCTACCTAGATCGGTCATAGTTACTCCTCGAGAATACCAGCCGGTTGTCGGATACGTGACCCCGTCGGTGGCCGTGAGAAATAGAGATCGGGTAAAGCCCCGAGCAACCGAACGCTACATCGAGACAGATTTATGGCGACTGTTGAGACAATTTACGGGAAGAATTCCCCAGTGTACACGTTGGTTAAAAGACGGGGAGGGCGGACCCGTGAAGCCGTTGGAAACAGACTGAGAGCTACCGGAGAAGCCGTTGACAAATACTGGAAAACATGAATATATTCGATAAATACGGGGAGGGTGACCCCATTGTTGCGTTAGATACAGGGAAAGTTCCCTTTGGTACCGAAAACCTGATCAATTGTGAGCGTCTCCGCATATTCTTTATATTTACGGTTTTCCGTAAATATCTATGCTTGGCTACCTAACGGTGGTCATACTTACTCCTCTCGTTTACCAGCAATCTATTGAATTGCGTGTCTGATCGCAATGTCTTAGGTCGCGGTTTCCCCGCGTATCTATACTTGAGTTACTTAACGTAATATCTGTACTTGCGGTGTCCCCGCGGTATGTCTTCTTGATTGTCTTACGGTCTTTCGGTAAATATTCTTACTGGCTACCTATGTTGGTCACAGTTACTCCTCTCGGTTTTCCAGAAATCTTTTCACTTGTGTGTCTAGTTGCAATATCTTGGCTCGCGGTTTCCCCGCGAGGCGTCTACTAATTTCTTCTTGTAGATCTAACTACATAATCTTCTTTCGAGGATTTCCTCGAAAGATTTGCCAGTGGTTCGTTCCAGTGTACAAGAGACAGAGTACAATTGCTTCAGAGAAAGTGATTATAATAATACAGGTCTGTGTGAAACATAGAGGTAACGTGGTGACACTTACCTCAGGTGCCTGTGAGAGAATCGAGTCTGAGAAACGAGAGTTGGTGCATTACCGTTGGTCAGATCTTTAGGTGACGAATACAAATATGTTCCTACGATGGGATGAATAAATGCAGTCGATGAGAGTTAAAGACATGTGAGAGTCTGGGTGATCGGATATTAAAGTATATGACAGATGCAAGCCGGCCGAGAAATATACTCGTTGGCTACCTAGTTCGGTCATAGATACTCCTCCCGTTTTCCCCAGGTTGTCGGAGACATGAAAATTCGGGTGGCCGCAAGAGATACAAGCCGAGTAGATTCTCGCAGTAGCAGCCGTACAAACCGAGAGAGCTGCCAGTGGAGAGTTGGCACATACGGGGAAAGTTCCCCATTGAATACGTTCGATAGAAATATCGGGGAAATTCCCGAAGGACCCGCTGGAATTACACGTGGAGGGTGAACACGTTAGAAGAGCACGTGACAAACGAGAAAACACTGGTGCCGATTGATACCTTCAGGTTACTAGTCAAGTAACTCTTCTTGATGGCTTTATAGTCGTTCGATAGATACTCTTGTTTGTTACCTACGTTGGTCATAGTTACTCCTCCCGGTTTCCCGAGTATCAGAATATATTACGGTGTTGGCGGACAATTGCCAACGCAGAGGACGGTCAATCGTGTGCCTGATAACTTATGCGTGTGAGGCCGGTATGCCACACACGGAAATGGGCCAAGAGGCCGACGTGAAAGTCTGGGCAGTCGGAACCCAGGGTAAAGATAGTAAGCAGACCAAGAATTGATCGATGCGTAAATATTACTGTTGGCTACCTACGTTGGTCATAGATACTCCTCTCGTTTAAATATTACTGTTGGCTACCTACGTTGGTCATAGATACTCCTCCCGTTTTCCCGAAGAGTATCTATTTGCGTGTCTGATCGAAGTGATCGATACGAGTACGTTTGGGTAATCGGGTACCCAGGTGAATACATGGTTGTTTGTCGTCACACACAGTTCTGAGAGCTGACTGAAGTGCGAGGTCGGGCCCCCTCGTGCGTAGGTCGGATCGAAGATCTGTGTGCAGATAGCGAAGGTTATAGACAGAAGACCTTCGCTATCAGTGTCCGTGAATACCATGCCAGTGTCATTTTTATCGAAGCAGAATATATCAGTGTTGGTGGGTAACTGCTAACACAGAGGACGGGAACTTAATCAGTCAAATGTGCATGACTAAATATACGTGTGCGGCCGTTTATGCCATATACGGAAATAGACCGAGAGAGATACGTGTTGAGCAGAAGGCGTGATAGATAAGTGTCGGAGATGACATGACTAAGAGCTGTGAGACTGGTGTGTTAGAGGCTACCCACAGAGGTTAGAGAGTTGGGACAGTAATGTCTAAGAGTACAAGACATTGAATGTAGCTACCGATAATTGTATAGGCCGAAATGGCTTATGGACTTGTTTCAAATATGTCTGAACCTCGTAACTTAAGACAACGTTTGGTGTCCCTAAATGGCGATAGTTTCAGAGTCACAAGATGCTGAACGGTACGACATCAGGTAGAGGAAGACGAGGCTAGTAGCTTGGAAAGTATGCAAGGCGATGAAGACTCCTGCCGGTGTACTTATGAACCCTGTTTTGAGTACGGCCATCCTCAGAACGTTGCCCATCCGGCGACCGCGGAATAGGCAGAGTCAGACCTCGTTACTAATTCGAGCCGTGTTACCTTTCTTGGAGAAGAAACCCGTCCCTAATCTTGCCTGGTGATAGTGAACATCCTGGTAGATATAGAGAGTAACCGTTTGGCATTGAGATTTGGTAAGAAAGTGACTCGGGCGACTCCAGGCGTGTCAGCGAGCTTGGGTCGACACCGTCCGTTAGCGCTAGGCAGGCGCTCGGGCGGCAGAACGCCACAATATTCCTGCATATCACTCAATCTACACAGAAATTGAGCATATGTTTCCTTCCCTGAGCGATGCAAATTTCTAAGTTTGTCGAGATAGAATTTGGGATTCATTTGGCATGCAGCTAATATCTCTGTTTTTATACTTTGAAAGTCAGAACAGATGCTGTAAGATAATCTGTTGTAGTGTTGCCTTAAAGTGGAATTTAGTAAAGCAGGAAGCAATTTCGGCCATTCAGACTGATCAATGTTGTGCAATCTTGCAACCTTTTCAAAAGAATGAAAGAATGAAATAGGGTCTTCATTTTCATGCATACTTGGTAACACATTATTTGCTTTAGACCTACAGACTTCTGTCATGTTCTCAACAGTTTCTTCATCAATTAAGCTTCGCCTTAGTGAACCCATCTGTGCCCTTTCCCTAAGCAGCGCTAGCTCCAGTTCTAATCTCTGTCTCTCTGCTATTGCTTTTCTTTCTTCAGCAATAAATTTTCTTTCCTCTGCCTGGGCCAGTTCAAGTTTCGACCTGTCACTATGCCCAGTCTGTTCACCTTCTCTATCTTCTATCATCTCTCCTTCTTCATCACCAAACGCCTCTTCATGCCCTTCCCCTCTTGCATGCCTTCTGTCAAAATCCTTCAATCGTCTAATCATTTCTTTCTTCTGAATACCTTGAGGCTGTATTCCTCTTGCTAAACATTCATCCTCCAAATCCTTCTTCTTTAACATTTCAAAATCTTTAAGCAGGCTTTCGCTAGCCATTTTCTTAAAAAGAAATTATACAGTAGAGTTCTATATTCACTGTCGATTTTAACAAGCAGCACAATACTAATACGCTTCACAAGTAATACTCAAGATTCTATCTTTTCCTAAGTTATAACATAATATGATCCACATTCACCGTTTATATCAGCATCAGAATCTGCTCACCGGATTTCGACACCTCGTGCAGTCTCTTTCGTTGCTGCGGGTCAATACGGTTGAACGATCGCTTCTGCACAGGTCAGCGTCGGATTCGTCTCGCACCTGGTGCAGGTTTTCTCTTTCTTCAGCACTCAATCGTCTGTAGCAGCTGACCCGTTGATCTCTCGACACCTTTCTCTTCTGTCGTCGACTCCTCTCAGGTTTCCTCGTTCTTCTGCCGACGTTCTCGTTTGGTTCTGGCTTCAGTTGAACTCATTTTTCCACTGCGACCATGTAATGGAGGGAAATGATTGTTGTTGCCCTTTCTCAAACAACAATCTGGACATCAATTCTTGGTGGTAGCGGTGATGGATTGTAGCCGTGTGTCTCCAGTCTCTTCGGTTTGCGTTTACGTTATAGTTCAACAAAATGACACCAGAGTCTCTTTCTGATTATTATTCTTATTATTTAGGTTAACTTCAAAATATATTAACGTAGAACAATTTAGCTTGCTACTTCACTAACGTTCCTCATCACTCTCAGACTGTCGACCTTAACCAGACCTATCTCTATCGTCTTGGTCATCCGTCGTTTCCAGTCGCTTCCTCGAGAGCGGATTCCTCCTGCAGTTGATGACGTCCTCTGTCGTGCACCTGACGCCTTCTGAGAGTGAATCCCGACTCTCAATTTCTCCCATCTTTTATACCCTTTCTTGCATCCTCCCATTATGGTCCTTCTACCTCATGTCTATCCTTATTTGGTTATTTCTCCCGATTGTATCCTTATTTGGTCATCTTACATCAAATCTCTCAGGCGCTCAGCCCATCGCTCTTCCTCCGGACCCGGTCTTTTTAATCTATCCTAGCCCGGCATTCGCTCTTGCCTCAGCCATATTTGGTCGTAATGCCAGTCTCTCCATCTGTCTCAGCCCACTCGCCCACGCTGATTCACTTGGCTGTGCCTACTGTCTGTCAGTCTCTGTCTATACATATATATATATATTTACTACTGTTGATAGGCCTATAATGTCTGTCTTTATATATACTGTTCATACTATAGCTATAGTGTTCGCAATTTTAGTTTATACAGCATTTGACATTATACTATATTGTTCATTAAAGTTATAAACTTGACATCGCCGTTTTTTCATAACGCAGTCCCCTCTTCCATCATTACAGCCTATGATGTCTGTCTTTATATATACTGTTCATATCTATAGCTATAGTGTTCGCAATTTTAGTTTATACAGCATTTGACATTATATTATATTGTTCATTAAAGTTATAAGCTTGACATCGCCGTTTTTTCATAACGCAGTCCCCTCTTCCATCATTACAGACAGCTTCGTCGTCGCCAATGCCAGAGGTGCTGGCCGCTGTGACTCGCTTGCCACTCCGTAAGGCATGCTGAGCTTTAGACATGTAAACATAAACTTGTGAATGGACTGGTATATATATATTGACCTTTGACTACGTGGGTAACCCAAAGATGGTAGAGTCAAATCCACGGGCACCTCTTCCGGAGCCACTACATGACCAAGAAAATTTACCGTCCTACGCAACAGGCGACACTTGCTTGGCTTCAGCTTAAAATTCGCTCCTCGCAGGCGCTCGAACACGAGCCTCACTCAATCCACATGTTGATCGGGCGTCCTCTCGTTTACTGAATTAAACCCGTTGAATTCAGAATAAGATTTCAACTGGCCTGCCTCACCTAGGAAACCTTCAGCCACTTCTATCTCCTAACATTCCATCGTGTATTCTGGGTCTTTTGGTTGTAACTGTGGCGGACAGGCCACAAGACTTGAATTAAAGAATTTATTTGTAAAATAATCGGCTCGCCATAGCGTTATTTTAACGTGTATTTTTTTACAGTGTTGGTATAGGAAGGAAGATCGGTCGGCGTTTTAAAGCCAGGGTATAGCCTGCAGACGCAAGAATCGGGTTGAGTATAGCCTGACATACGATGCATATATGTGAAGCAGTGGTGCGTACTGCTTCATATGTAGAGTGGTTCTCGTATACCGCTCCAGAGGTCGTTGAGTGATCGTAAAGTTTCCCATAAATACGCCCCCTAGTGACAGCCGCTCTTGCGGTCAGGCCGATGCTGCTTTTTGCTGATCTGGTGGGGTGGGCCCCTCTGCCATCGATCGCTAGACGGACCGTGTCCTGATCGTAGGAGTCAACAGGCTGACTGGGAAAAGACCGATCGTGAGAAATGCTCACAGGTCTGGGTGCTGTTCGAGAGTGCGGTAAAGTCCGATCGTTGGAAATAAATGAATGACAGTTCTGTTCGGGAATACGGGGAAGATGGGGACCCGTCGGTGGCTGGTGGCCGCAAAATATTCTTGATGGCTACCTATGTCGGTCATAGTTACTCCTTGGGTTTTTCAACAGGTTGTCAGATACGTGAACGCTCGGGTGGCCGATAGAGATACAAGCCGGGTAGATTCCCGGAGTAGCAACCGCACAGATCGAGAGAGCTACCGGTGAAGTCGTTGACACATACTGGGAAACATAAATACCTTCGATAACTACGGGGAGGGTGACCCCATTGGTTCGTTCGATACAAGGAAAGTTTCCCAGTTGATACGTTAGATAAATACGGGGAAGGCGACTCCATTGGTGCGTTTGACGAATACAAGAAACGGTCGTGACTGGTGCCGAAGACCTCATCAATTGCGGGCGTCTCCGTATATTCTTTTCTCTTTACGGTTTCCCGTAAATATCTATACTTGGCAACCTAACGTGGTCATACTTACTCCCACCGTTTACCGGCAATCGGCTGATTTGCGTGTCTGATCGAAATGTCTTTGGTCGCGGTTTCGCCGCGTGTCTTTACTTGAGTTACTAAACGTAATATCTGTACTTGCGGTGTCCCCGCTGTATGTCTTGTTGATTGTCTTGCGGTCTTTCGGTAAATCTTCTTGTTGGCTACCTATGTCAGTCACAGTTACTCCTCTCGTGTTCTAGAAATCTATTCACCTGTGTGTCTAATTGCAATATCTTGACTCGCGGTTTCCCCGCGAGGCATCTACTTGCGGGACTAGCCGCAGAATCTCTACTTGCAGAATCTTCTAACTAAATAATCTCTTTTCGAGGACTTCCTTGAAAGATCTGGCAGTGGTTCGTTCCAGTGTAAAAGAGAGTACAATTGAAGATATTGGTGCAATAACCAGGTTAAGTCGACTTACCTGAAAATCGTGAAAGTTGGCTTAAAATGCTCGTAAAGCATAGGCGCATATATGCTGTAAATTTCAGCCTGTAATCTTTAACATTAAGGGTAGTAGGTAGGATAATAACCAGGCAACTCTATATACCTGCTTAGAGAATTGTCTCATTCTTGTGCTAAGATTTCATGCATTAGTCAGATAAAGAAACAAATCCGGTTATTGCACAGCAAATCGTAGCTAGCCAAGCCTCTCGGTTGTGTGCAATAGACAAGAAATTGAACAAACCCGGTTCTTGCCCGCAACCAAACGATAGTTTCAAAAGGCCTCGAATGCATTAGGGGAGTAAGTAAGATCGGGTGAGGGATAATTCGAGCCAAACCCTGCAAATATTGTGACTTTGAGCGACGATGCAGCGTTTCGCGGCACTCAACGTGTTGTTAGTAAATGTCGCCTCAATAATGTCATATTTAAGTGCCTCGTCATTTTACAGCAAGCAGAGGAAAACCCAATCACCAGAAAAATGTTTCTCACAAACGGGTAGGCCTCTTTTCTTATTATTTCCTTTGTTGTTGCTATAGTAGGCCTACTGTTGTGACAGAAAGTGTGGTGCGTTGGTTCCACGAAGTTATGCGATCGGGCGATATGACTGACAAAATAGCGGTTTTTTAAATATATTCGCTAATTACATCAAAACCGCTTCAAGTTACAACGTTAAGGGATAGTTAAAATGTGTATCTATAGCTTATAGTGAAGGGTCTAAAAAATAAAATTTAATGTTGTAAATAATGTCATCCTTCGCAGGTAACATGGACAGGTGGTAGCGCTCTCGTAAAGAATGAACTGATTTTTACGTAGAATATCACTAGTATTCGTCAATATACGAATAGCACTATATGAAACGGGTACAATTAGGTATTTATTCCGATGCATTATTTAATTTTTTAGTTGCACACTGTCAAATAATATATTAAAATCATTTGTACTTTTAAACATTGTACACCAGGGTATAGATATGCAGTTGATTCAATAAATAATATGCTTATTTGCTTACATGTAGTGGAAAGAATGTATTATGTTAACATGCAGCTCTTTGAGGTACTTATGTGTGATGCAAATGTTTTTTATTCAGACTGTGACTTTGGAACAGATATATTTGCTGTTTTGTAAGTTTTCTAACCTTTCAGTTGACTTTTGTGTTTGTTGAGAGAACTATGGCCAAGCAGAATCTTAGGTTTCGTGCAATTGTTTGTAAGAGTAGACAGCAGTGCTACATTTTGTTATATGATCTACCTAAAAAATTCAAAACTACCTGGATTTTTTAAGAAAACGATTTTGAAGTATGAGTTGTATTTGCCAAACAATATAGAAATGACAAACCATTTTCTTGGTGATATGAGATGTTTTGAGTTGATTATGAAATCTGACTGAATTGGTATGTTGATGTTCTTGGGATGTCCGATTAGAGCATGAAGGTGTTGATCTCGGGTGTGCCAGCACATGTTCCAGGACCTGCACCTGGACCTATGCCTGTTCCTGCACCTGGACCGGCACCTGTTCCAGCACTGGTGCCTTTTCCAGGACCTGCATCGGTGCCTGTTCCAGGACCTGCATCTGGACCGGTGCCTGTTCCTGGACCTGGACCAGCGCCTTTTCCAGCACCGGTGCCTGTTCCAGGACCTGCACCTGAACAGTTTAAAATACAAGATATAACAGGTAACAATTTAAAACGTAAGATATCTGAGGAAACAATTTTTAACATAAAATATCACTGGAAGCAATTTAGAGCATAACACCCTGCTCTAATTAATTAATCCTGTTGGGGCATTAATTCTGCGAAATTTGAAGAGGTCAAGTTCACCAAATGGAAACATCAGAGGACTGGCTCTGTGACGCCTAATCGACTGATGGATATGTGATTTTCCAGTTACACAAAAGCTCCACATGACACACCACATCACCTTTATTCAGCTGAAGTAATGAGGAAATCAGAACAAAGGAACAATCACTTTGGATGCCAGGGTAATAATCAGAAAACTACTGTGTAACACACATGCTAGATTTAAGGATTGATTGTAGTCAACATAAATGCTGAAATACTAAGGCATTTAAAAAATTCAGTACGATTTTCCCATCAGACGTCTGGTATACTATCATCCTAGTCTAGCATCAGTTTCGCCATTGATTTGACTGTCTGTCATTTGCAAAAGTTTCTACTTGTGCATGTCTAATAAGAAATGATCAACACAGACTCATGAGCTCATTCACCTTTTTACTCCCATTCGTTTTAATATGACCACATCATTCGATCCTGGTTCGTTCTTCATTATGTCGAGAATGCCTCTAACGAGTCTTTTTGAAAGCGAAAAAAGGAGCTACATAAAGCAGTGATTACAATTACAATGTTGTTACTTCCTGCATTACATAGGGAACGATTTACGAATTTGTCAGATGTCATAAATAAAACTCAGAAGCTTAACCGTTTTGAGGAATAGTCATGCCTAATGAAACTGCCAAACTGGTGGTGAATCATTTCTTTTGATTACAAATAAAGTAAATTGGCATGTTCTTGAGTACTGCATCCAATGTAACGTTTTCACAGTCAACTGGTGAAACAACAACCTAGTTGTGCAGACGTCACAGCCGGTTGTAATCTGCTTCAGTTCCTCTGCTCATCTGACCAGCAAGAATCCGTTATCAATTGCAGGTGACTCAGTCTCTTTCAAAGAATATGGCAATGATTGATTGTCATTTCACTGGACTGCTGTATCGAATCCCAACTCATGCAGCATCTCCACTCTTCAACAATTCCGTCTACGTTCAACTCTTGGTTCAGCTTTTAAGCTTCTGGAAGGGTCATGGCTGGCAAGACAAAGATCACCGACTTAGCCTTCTCTTCGATCCTCCTTCTAACCGATTCGATCTTTGTGATCCAGTGTCTGAGCGGTCTTTGATGACGAACTCCACTGGAGTATTAAAGAGAATCCTTCTGTAAACTCTGTCCATGAAAGTCATCAGTCAATTTTACAGCATGCCAAGGATGACTCAGACCTGAGTCGGCATATAATGTTATTTCGCGGAGCAACTATCCATCTGGCGAATATTCATTTACACCTGCTCTATCATACAGACTCAAAAGGATATTCGATTCGAACGTGACCGACAAACTCCAGCCCCAATTGCCTCTTGTAGACCGACCAGTTCTTGATCACTTTGCCGTTTTGATCAACCCTCAAAATTTCTTTTGGTAATGAAATGTTGTTGTCATTAAAGATATAAACACATTTATTTCTGTAGCATGATATGACGTCTTTTGGATGAATTAAGTCTTTCAAATGCCCGTGACGTTTTAAATCAGAAGTCATTAAATCATACACTTCTAGTTCAGGACATTTGTAGCTTATGACATAAAGTTCTTTGTCTAGAACTGTCAAACCATTCACCTTTTTATTTCAGTCAATTTTACACAAATAGTTTCATAGCTGATCATCGATCATCATACATAAGATTGGGTAGTGTAGAGTTTTGCAGCTGAAGTCTGGCTATTGTCAGATACTACACTTCTCTCAAAATGTTCTCTATCCCAATTTGTGGTACTTCTCCAAAATGGTGTATTCATCATTTGGTTTTTCAAAAACGGAAGCAAGATTTAACTAAAACATAATAATTAGCGGATTTAAAAAGCGCTTATTACAAAAAAAGGATGAATAAATGATCATTGTACAATCGACAATCAGTGTATCCGAAATATTTTTACAAGATATGTCTTGAGCCGTGATTAAAATGTCTCTAGAGATGATGCATTCTTCTTATGGCTGGGAAGCAGTTCCGTTGCGAACAAGAAACAGTCACTAAACCTCGTAGATGACCACTGGCGTATTGGAAGTGATTTCTTGATGAGGACCATAGGATATAAAGGGTTAATCAGATCATCTGGGACAAACAAAACTAAGAGGATCTTTTTAAATGTCGAGAAACGCATCTCACCATATAAACTAAGCACATGTTTTTGCTCTGCTCAGAACATGGTTCAGGTTTGACACAAAGTTAACTTTACAAAACCATAAACAGTTTTTGTTATTCATCAAATAAAACAGTAAAATATCATGTAACTGATCAGCATACATAATCTGAGAATGATAGGGAAAAGAGGAAAGAGATAATACCCTTAAAGGACCATCACCAAGGTCCTACTAACAGGGTCACCGTTGCAAGTTTTACAAGTAGAGCAATTGGTTAGGGTAAGATATACAAGTCAATGTTGTTTATGTAAGTGAAATTCTTAAGGTATTAAGTGTTTAAATAAAATGTAGTATTACACAATAAAACAAAACATGGTATATACAATTCACAATAGCATCACATGCATCAGGAGTAACCGTAGCAAGCACTGTAAACAATTATTCACAGAAAAATAGTGTTTTTACGAACAAAACCTGAAGGATTTGATTTAACAGGAGCAAATATACGATATGAAAGGAATCATCCATACAAATTGGCCAGGATGCAAATAATGGTTTGAACATAAAGCAAACCATCCTTTCCTAATTGCCAATAAAATCCAGGGTAGAGGGCAGCACTGGTGACCTCTCCAGCATAAATAGACAAAAACAACATTCACTCTTCTGGGTCTTATTTCAGATCTCATTTCACATGAATAAAGAGTAATAAGCATACCAGTTGTCAAACCTCAGCCATATTTAGATCAATGAACCTATGTGCAATTGTTAAACTATTCCATTTCTCTGTTCTTCTCACACACTGTGATATTATGCTAAAATAGAAATCGGATCGGTGAAAGAGATTAATGCCTAAATAGAATGTGGGTCGATAAAATGAATTTTGCTTAAATCTTTTGTCTTTTTTTGAAGGATGTTTTCAAGTATGTGTTGTTGCACGACTTGATGTAGTGTATAGTATCCTTCTCAGTCAGTACTGCATTAGAAGGTAGAGGTGGGATGTAGGTGGCCATAGTTTGAGATTTGATGTGTTGGTTGAGTGTGGTGATGGTTGTTTTGAAGATCGGTGCAAGTTTAGGGTTTATGGAGACTCCCACTGTAAGGATCTCCTTCGCTTTCGCTCCACAAGTGGTCAAGGGGCAGCAAAGTAGTGGATACCTTAGAGAGATTAAGTTCATCCTTGTGGTTGATGTTAAGAGAATGAATTATATGATCCAAAGGTTGCCCAGATGGAAGTGCATTAATAAGAGTTGCAGTATTATAAAAGTTTGCACCTGAAAAACACTCAACTTGGAAACCTTTGGGGATGTCTTCAGGAACAAGGTATTTAAAGTTCGAGTGAGAAATAATGGGATGGCGGGTATCCGGGAGAAGAGTTACTTTCCAAGAATGTTTGGTCAACCCAGGATGGTGACGGAAACGGGAGGCACGGTTGCGTGTGGATGGCGCACTTGTGGAGCTTGACTTGTAAGGTGCAGGGGGAATTCAAGTAACTTAGGGAGAAGGATAAATATAGTTAAATAGGTGCAGCAAGAGGTGCAGAATTGGTAGGTTTTGCCGGTTTGGCGGATGGTCGTTGAGGCAAAGGCGCCAGCAAAGATGTAGCGGGCCGAGGTTTGAGGTTAGAGTTTGGATTACGGTTAGAAGGTCCAGCAAAATTACTAGCATGTGGTTCTTTTTCCAGTTCCTGCTTTAGTTTGTCTTCTAATGGTCGGATTGTCATTTCAAGTGCATCATTCACTTCTTGTATGAATTCGTTGTTGATGGCTTGAACTAAATTATTAGGATTTTTAGTTGCTCCAGTTCCTGCTTAAGTTTGTCATTTAGGTCTTGAAGGGATTTGTTGGTTTGCTTCAGCTGGCTGTTTTCAGTTTGTATGGAGATGCAGGTAAATTTATTGTTATCCAATGTCTCGATCAGTTGCAGAATGTGTTTATCGTTGTATTCTTTCTCTTTAGTCCATTCTTCTGTGAAAACTTTTTTGATATCCTGTATTTCCTTGTTCATTTTCATTCTCAGCTGCACAATTATTATTAGTAAACCCGCTCTATATTCTATCTCGGATTTGATTTCCTGTTTTAGTCGATCAATTTCGTTACATTTTTGTGACAAGAGACTTTGACTAATTCTTCTTCTTGCCTATGGATCATCATTTCCTGAAAATAATGAGAAATTATCTTATGTATATGTGGTGTCTACTGTCTATTGTATTGCATTTAAGCAGTATAGACACCAGAACCACAGCAAGAATAACGAAACTTAGAAAGTACTGAGTTATTAATTAATTAATTGCCAGTCGTGCTTCTGGCTCCTAACTAATGGCTTTCCTTACTAACAGCCAGTGGCTGGTCAACCAGTTGGTTTGCCAAACCTATCCTTCTCCCAAAGTTATCTTGCCAACCCTTTTGTTATTTAATTATTATGTTTGGGTTCTATTCTGGTCTGTTGCGGTCATCCACTAACACTCATACCGTGGCTCTTTATGTTATCCAATAAACCCGTATCAATATACTAATTTACAATTTGACATAGAAAGATAAAGATGATGATGATGATGTTGTTGATAATAATAATAATAAGCAATTGTAAGAGAACCAAATTGTGTTGCAAAATGGTTCGATTTGCTGGCCTTCGGTGGAACTGTACTAGTGAAGCCAAGAAGAGGTGGACGAAAGCACAACATGACCAAGATGATTTTGTCCCGCATTACTGAATGGGGACTGCAGGGGCCAGACCAGTCGACTAACGATGAACTGCCATTGACGTCAAGTCGTAAGCTCAAGTCCGCTAAATGCGACCACGCCAGGTATTTAGCCTCAACAGTTGCAAGCAAGCTGGAGGAAGGCAATTTCAAAGCAGCCATCCGTCTCATCTGCAGCGAGGATAAACCGGCGCTGGACACACCGGAAACTCTGGCCGCGCTTAAGAAAAAGCACCCGCCTGCACCAGTGGACAGGAGAACACCGTGTGATCCAGACAGTTCAGATCGCTTCATCCCGCTTCAAGTTTCTAAAGAAGATGTCGCTAGGGCAATCTCCTCTTTCCCTGCGGGTTCGGCTGGTGGTCCAGATGGCATAACTCCACAACACTTAAAGGATCTGATGGCCTATGGAGTAGATGACAACATCGGGCAACATCTATCTGACCTTGTCAATCTGCTCCTAAAGGAGGTCTATCCGAAGAGGTGAATGAGGTCATCTATGGGGCAAACCTTTTAGCCCTGAGCAAGAAGGACGGAGGCATAAGACCGATCGCCGTGGGCTACGCATGGCGTCGTCTGGCGGCAAAGTGCGCTAATTCGCATGCGGTAACAAGGCTGTCTCAACTGCTCGCCCCCATTCAGCTTGGGGTGGGCATTCCAGGAGGCGCTGAGGCAGCTGTCCATGCGACACGTCGTTGGATAACCACAATGCCCGAGGACAGCGTCCTAGTGAAGCTCGACTTCGCCAATGCCTTTAACACTCTGCGCAGAGATTGTCTTCTAGAGGCAGTTGCTAGAGAGATCCCAGAGCTCTACCACTTTGCTCACGCAGCCTATTCAAATCGTCCACTGTTGCGCTATGGTTCAAACACAATTCGATCCGAAGAAGGAACGCAGCAAGGCGATCCTTTGGGACCTCTGGAATTCTGTCTTGTGCTGCAACCGATGAAGCTTCGTTCGGATCTGCGTATCGGATATCTGGATGACCTGACATTGGGAGGTAACAAGGAAACAGTGGCCGACGACGTTCAATTAATCGAGCAGGAATCAAAGAATCTGGGATTGCTATTGAACCGCAGCAAATGCGAAATCGCGTGTCACAACACCCAGATGCCGAACAATGACCCTGCGTTCCAAGAGTTCACGAGCATAGCCCTCGAGGACATGACCTTGTTGGGTCCACCTCTGATTTCAGGTCTAGCTGTGAACATGGTCGTTTATTCAAAGGCCAATGACCTCGAGAGGGCAATCGGAAGATTGTCCTTGCTTTATACACATGACGCTCTGGTTCTGCTGAGAAACAGTCTTAGTGTACCGAAGCTCTTGTACAGTCTGCGCACAGCCGTCTGCGCTGATTGCCCGGGCTTGGCTCGGTTTGATCAACTGCTGAGAGAAGGACTGTCAACCATTTTAAATGTGGACCTTGACAATGACCGCTGGCTCCAGGCTTCTTTGTCGGTGAGCGATGGTGGTCTGGGAGTTCGTTGTGCATCTACGCTGGCACTTTCTGCCTTTCTGGCTTCCGCTGCTAGTACAAGCGAACTCCAGGCATGCATCCTACCAACAGAGTCTGCTGAGGAACCATATGAACTTGCGAGTTCAGCACTCAACGCTTGGAAGACCCTGACAGATGCAGAACCACCAACAGGAGCAGCGAGTCATCGCCAGAAAGAATGGGACCTCCGATTCACAGACAAGGCATGGAAAGGTCTGCTGGATTCCAATAACAATCCATGCGACCGTGCTCGCCTGCTGGCCTCACGAGCACCTCATTCTGGAGACTGGATGCTAGCGCCCCCTGTGACTGCCCTAGGCCTGCGCCTCTCAAACGAGGATGTAGGACTGGCAGCCGGGTTGAGGCTAGGAACGACGCTCTGTGAGCCACATTTGTGTCACCAATGTCAAGAGAGCGTCGACGCAAAAGGGCTCCATGGACTAATTTGTAGAAGAGGCAGCGGAAAACATCAACGACATAGCATGTTGAACGATGTCATCTGGAGAGCTCTTGGCAGGGCGAAGATTCCAGCGCAAAAGGAACCTCTCGGCTTGGTTAGAGAAGATGGAAAGCGACCGGACGGCGTCACGCTCATTCCTTGGACACGTGGTCGATATCTGGCATGGGATGTGACAGTGCCCGACACCTACGCCAAGTCACATCTTGTCGACACATCTATCAGAGCTGGCGAAGCAGCCGAACGCGCAGCTAAGACGAAGAGGGCCAAGTATTCCACCATAACCAACACCCACGACTTCGTAGCCCTCTCCTTGGAATCCGGCGGCGCTTGGAGCAGTGAAGGACTGCAGTTCGTCTCAGAGTTGGGTAGTCGAACGAGTGCTGCAACCCACGATCCAATGGAGACGTCATTTCTGTTCCAACGTATCTCAGTTGTTCTTCAGCGTGGGAACGCCGCCTGCCTCTTCGGGACATTGCCAACACTCACTTAGCTCATCATGGGCGATAACAGCATAATGTGAAACATATAATAATAATAATAATAATAATAATGATAACAATAATAACGCGGTTGACGTTGTTGGTCGATTGTTTAACGCCTGGCGCTATTTGTATGAATTCTCCGGCATACGCCGTCGTTACAAATTGATTTATGGATTATTAGACCAATCAACATCTTGTCACACCGAAGAGTTCATCATTCAGAACCGAATCATCCAGGATCAAAGTCAGTTTGGTTTTTAAATTCTGTCGTTTTATCAGCGTTCATCGCTTCCATTTAAACTGCACCATTTTGCATTTAAATGGCTAACGCCGTCGTCATTACCTTGGCAACGATCTGTCTTTTGAGATTTGAACGCAATATTTAACATTTATCGCAGCCTACAGTTTATTTTGAAACATTTTTTTCTGGATGAATATAAAAACTGAATGATTCTGTTCCCGAATGGATACCACAATATCACTACGACCCTCACAAAAGGCAAAAGGTGTCTGCAGCGTGTGTAGGGTTGACAGACAGTTACATAACAGAGATGGAAAGGTCCATCTACACGGCCCTCGAAAACAACCATGTCCGGGTTCACATAAGCCCCCTCTAACGACGTACTGCGGTCACACTGACAACCAAGGCGTGGACTACAGTAACTTCTGTACGCCGGACACTGACCAACCGATCACATCAAACACTCGGACGGACGGTCTGTCGGAGAACATCGTCGCTCCTCATGTCGGCAGAATTTCCCACCCATCCCTACCAAACAGTTTGTTGAAACGCATTCCCAAAGCCGCCAGACCACAAACCGGAAGACTTCTCACTACCATCATTAACAAAATACTGAACGACGTCGGAAATCCGACCACATGGCAGATGCTTTTGACTTTTGGTGCGACAATTTTAGAACAACCAAGAAGAGGAGGTAAACGCCACAATCTATCCACAACGATCAAGAAGCGGGTGGAAGACTTTCACACGTCTTGGCAGCTTAAGAGGGACGAAATCTTCTCCGATATCCCAAAAACCAACTACCACAGTGTAAGATCTAGAGCAGGCGAAGCCCATGAGTTGGCCGCAGCAGTTGCTTCCAAATTAGAGGATGGCAATATCAGAGCCGCCGTCAGAATCCTAACCTCGACCGACAGGCCTGCCAATGCAGACTCTGTAACCTTGGAGGAACTACGCTCAAAACATCCTCAGAATCCGCCCGACCGCCCAATTAGTACGGAAAAACTTAAAGTGACACCCTTCCAAGCCACAGAAAGGCAGGTCCTCGCACGGATCCGCTCCTTCCCGTTAGGTTCTTCAGGGGGACCAGATGGTCTTCGACCACAGCATCTGGTGGACCTGGTGAATTGCGCAGAAATTGGATCGGAACTGATCTCATCCGTCACCGGACTAGTCAACCTCCTCCTGACAGGCGAATGCCCTGAACAGATTAGACCGATACTCTTTGTAGGCACTCTAATGGCACTTCGCAAGGATTCCGGAGGCCTACGCCCGATTGTAATCGGCTATTACTGGCGCAGGCTCGCATCCAAATGTGCGTGCACCTTCGCGGTTCCAAAGGCAACGGCATACCTCGCACCGGGACAGGTTGGGGTTGGCATTCCGGGGGGAGGAGAGGCAGCGGTCCATGCGGCGAGGCGCTTCCTGGAAGCATTGCCGACAGGGTCAATCCTTGTGAAGCTAGACTTCAAGAATGCCTTCAACAGCCTCTACAGAGACAGAATGCCGCCTTCGATACATGAGGTCCTGCCGGAACTGGCTCCATTCTGTCACCTAGCATACGCAGAACCCTCAGAGCTTCGGTTTGGTCAGCATACCATTTCGTCACAGGTTGGACCTCAACAGGGAGACCCGCTTGGCCCTTTGCTCTTTTGCCTTCCATTGCAGCCAATCTTACAGGAGATGTCGTCACCATTGGTACTGGGCTACATGGATGATCTAACCCTAGGAGGAGAGGAAGCGACGGTGGAGGAAGATGTGAAAATGCTGGAACTGCGAGGAGAGGAACTAGGGCTTCGACTCAACAAAGACAAATGCGAGATCATCCATCGCCAAGACACACTAGTTTCCGACCATGTCTTCAAGCACTATATGTCAATTTCTCCGGAAAGAGCCTGTTTGCTGGGCGCGCCATTGTCCACCTGCGAGGCCTTGACGACATGTCTGGAGGGCAGATGCAAGGAACTGGCCTTAGCAGTTACCAGACTAGAGTCTATACATAGAGCCTATACGTGTATACTTGCTCATGACATAATCATGACAAGTGTTAATAAACAGATTTTGGGGGCATATGTGGACGTTTACATGAAAAGGGACCAGATCGTCGGTTCTAGTTTAAGAGAAAACAGGGCCTAAAGTGATTTGGGCTAAAATTTTCGATATTTTGTTTTTTGTCTAATTGCATTCTTCTATGAATGTACTACACCTATAAAGCTCAATTTCAATTAAACAAAAGAATTTCATCAAAAAATTTATGTTTCTTTATGGCTACATAAAAAGGACCAGATGGTTGGTATTGTTTTGAAGCCCTTCAGCTGGCTGGAGGCAGCTCAAATTGCCTAATAACCACTAGAAATGATGACTTGAGAGGCGCATTAATACATTGCTTTCGGTTTATGAATCGCAGGCGTGCTAGCAGTTGCATTTATTAAGTGCGGTAAAGGTTGATAAATCCTTGACTTAATGTTACTATACGTTTTAATCACAAATTACTCAAAATGAGTATTTTATGGTTGTTGTGTCCACCAGTCTCTACAATAACGAGATATGTGCTGAATAATATGCGGATGGACTCTTTATTTCACTCACATTCTGAATATTTTAGAAGTGCCAGTAACTCCATATCGACAATCTGGTCCCTTTTCACATAAAGGTCCACATATAAGGTAAGTAATCATTTATCGGATCATATTGATATATGATCGGATAAAATGTTGTGAACGTAGGCATATATTCTGGTACAACATAACAACCCAAAATAGTTACCGTGTAGGACTATGTTCACACATTGAGAAATGACACTCAGGGGCCTATGTATGTATTTTCTTCTATTTGACAAACTAACACACCGCAGCAAGTTACATCATGCGAGACTTGGTTGCCTTCGGCTTCAGTTCAGTTCTATTTTAGGCCTATAGATTGTTATCTTTTCATTGCAGCTCTGTTTATGGTAGCTTTAAAGATATACAAAATTGCAAACCAAGGTAAAAGGTATGGCGTCGCCTTGTAAAGGTCGCTATATGTCCATCCGACAAATATAAGCAATGATTTCAGAGCGAACATACCCATATCAGCGCCGGTGAATAAGCTGGTCTCCCTAACGTGGCTTTTGTGGGCGCTGAGAAATTTTCGAGGATTTACATTACATTACATTACATGTACCTAAAGGAGTTAAATCTCATCCGGAACAGGAATAGGCCTATGCTATATTGTCATGAGTTGTTAGGCTGTGATCTGATACAGAAGGAGGCTAAATGCTGTAGGCACATACGATATTGGCCAACAGCCGTCCATTGTAGTGACCAGGTGAATTAAGCCACCCTCCACATCACATAAAATAAATTGATATAATACTATTAGCTTGTCAATTATTGTTGTGTAAGTCCAGGATCAGAGTCTGCACCAATTGCTCCGTCCATTAGCCATTTTGATGCTCCATCCGAATATTAATATATCTCAAATGACAACAACACGTATAATATTATGTAGCTGGGTGTTCTATAATGCAACAAATTCAAGCAAAGATGAAAGAGTGGTTAGCAGCCTTTTTGATTGATTGATTGATTCTAATTCTGAGTTCATTTAACATCGATGTAATCAGGCAGGCCAATAATTATATCGGTACACTACAGCTTAACTTTCACGATTCGTATTGTTTAGGCGCGTCATTAATAACCGTCGTTTCCGATCGTCCATTAAGGGCGTTCGCAAATGATCACCACACAGAAAGTGATCCAGAGGAGTAGGCCTACGGACGTCCGCATCTAAAACTGGCTCACAGCTATTTGCGTACGGCCTGTGCCGCAAACACCAACTTCAGTGACACATCAGCAGGGGTGTAACAAGCGGAGTGCAGGGGGCACTGCCCCTCATAGTTTCAAACCGGGGGGGGGGGGCAAAGTCCCCCCAGTTTTATTGCTCAGTGCCTCCATGTGTCCCCCCAAATCGGTTCTTTTTCATGTTTCTCCAATGGCCTTTTAAGATGACTTTGTTAAGATAATTTGTGCCCCCCATTTTTAAAATTTCTGGGGGGCAAAATTCAAAAAGTGGGGGGCAATATTTTTAAAATTATGCCTCTTTTCAAAACCTTGTTACACCTCTGCACATCAGAGTATGTAGAGTAGACCTACCGCGTTGTATCTAATTAGCATCCCGCTGATTGGCACCACAGAATGAAAGTAGGCCTATGCCAACCGTCAACATAGTCCTGCAGGATTATTAGCAGGTAACCTTAACCAAGCCTTATTACGTCGTTGGGGGCGGATGTCTTCAAGGGGAATTGTCCGAATGGGTTAGGGAAACGCCAACTGTAAGCTAACACATATGCATAAACATATTTGTAAAATATGTTTATAAAAGCAACGTTGTCTAATCTGATATTTCTCTGATCCATTTATTTAAGGTTTTGTATGCAATGCAAGACTGTGACAACCGTTTTATTTAGGCTACAAATCAAGTGAAAAATAGATTTAGTTAACAAAAACAAAGCCTCAAAACAACATAATATGGCATATGAAAACAAAATATTATCTATTATATATACAATAATTAATATTAAACACTTCAGTCTCTAGTTTTCACTTTGCAACACCATATGGGTTATCCGAATAATTTTAACAATAATAATAATAATAAAAATAACAATTATCATTATTATCACCTTAGCTGAAAGTGCCATTAGCAAAGCTTTAGAAGCATTATAAAAATGAGTAAATGCATATTCACATAGGGATTCGGCTACCTGTGTTAGAAAAGAGTCAACAACCCTATGGGATGCCAATGAATAACATTAATAAGTAAGCTTTCTTCCTCAGAGCCTCATCAGCACACTGGAAAATGAATCACCAACTCTAACCACTTCTAAAATTATATTGACGAAAAAACAACCATAGTTCAACAAACTTTTGATTGAGAAGTATGAAAACATCCAGATTATTGGCAAAGTTTCAATTCTGCTATGCTGGGGGGTCGCGCACGCATTAATATTACTGGGATTTTTAAAATTTGGGGTCTCCTTGAATTGTGAGGCCTCTGGCTACTAACCAGTATGCCCATGCCCCTTAAAACGACACTGACTCCACAAAATATTAGTGCAAGACTCGAATAAGAAACCATGAAAAACATTACGATCACACATTTTCCACCGTAAATACATAATTACATAGCAAAACACACTGAAAAAAATGTTGTCTCTGGAAAGCTAAACTATTGCGCAACTATTCATGAATAATTTTTTGCTTGTCATTTACCCTCCTCTGCGAACTTAAAACTTGAAAACTTAGGGGATATTATCAAAGGCCCCTTTAAAAAAAATAGCAGGTCAAAATGAGAAATAATATGAATCATATCAGACAATTATCTGGAATAGCGGTGGTCTCCGTCTGGGGACACGCATTTGTGAGCCACACGTATGCCCATGCGGGTCACGAGTCAATGCGGAAGGAGCACACGGGCTTTCTTGTGGTCTTGGGCCAGGGCGGTTCGCCAGGCACGCAGCATTAAACGACATAATCAGCAGTAGCCTCACACGCGCTGGTTTCCCTAACATTAAGGAACCCCCGGGACTCTCCGGAACGGACGGAAAACGCCCTGATGGTCTGACGCTGATCCCATGGCGAAGAGGACTGAACCGGATATGGGATGCGACAATGATTGACACCGTGGCTCCTTCATATCTCCAAGCGACGTCATCTTCGGTGGGGGCTGCAGCGGAGGTGGCTACCACTAAGAAGACCATCAAGTACAGCCAGCCCGCTGTCAGCTATCTCTTCATTCCATTGGCCTTTGAGACCATGGGCCCAGTCAATAACGAAGGAATAGACTTCATCAAAGACTACGTAATTGTGTTGAAAAACTGTTTATTCACGGTGGAGTCAATTTAATAATTAATTTTATCCAACAAGTCAAATATTCTGTCAAAGGACAAGTTAACTTCTGAATTTCTCTCTCAGTTAAACATGGAATACAGTCAGTGAGATGCACGTTTTATCATCTGCCGCTAAATGCTAACGAATCTTTATTATGAGCTAAAATGACACGCCTTATCATATAACATCTTGTTCTTAGTTCGTATGTGTTAGGACTTTGGGCAAGCTAGTCTGGGGGAAATTGTCCAGGAGGGTAAAAATTTTCCGTTTCCACAGATGATACCCAACTCTACATATCCTTCTCCCCAGGCACTTCCACCTCACAGTTACTCAGTGTGATTAACCTAATAATCTCAATGGATGTCACCCAACCTCCTTTTCCTCTAGTTCAACCACTCGAAAGCAGAATTCATCATCATGGACTCTCCTGACCAAATGAAGAATTTATTTAACATTACTTAAACAACATTATTACTATCATTTCGTATTGTGTATGTCATAATTAGAAAATTATATTTGAGTACGTACATATTTTCGGGACTCCCTGCCCCCACCATACGCACCCGTACGCAAAATGGCCGAAATTCGAAACCCCTCCCCTCGCTGCGTACGTAATATGTGGACGGCCCTAATAGCGATTCTATTCCCATTCAAGAAATTCCACATATTTAGTGAGTGCTATCTGTCTCACTTATCTGTTGGTGTAAACTTGCATGCAATTGTGTTTGAGAGTTGCAGCAAATAGACTGACCAATAAAAAGAAAGAAGCTAGTAGACCTTCTTTCTAACTGCTCCAAAGCCACCAGAACCTAACATGTCTAGCGAAATCTAGGATATCTCTTTTAATTGTCACTCCTGCTGCTAGAATCTATTTCAAGCTCATGGCTTTCCTCAGTCAGCTAGTGGCTGGTCCCAAATCACTTAGTAAATTAGCAGTCATGCCTACCTACATCAGAAAGCATTATAAATTCCCTTTCTCCTCAAATATAGTTCCAGTAGATAAAATGATGCCAAAATTATTCAAATTTTATAAATCAGACGAAAAATGTCAGATAAATAACTGCAAGTCCATTTCGATTCTCAAATATTTCCATAGAAATCTTGAGGAATAGTGCAACACTAACTTATGGACTTTCGAATTCATATGATTCTGCTATTGCACAACCAATACAACATGGTTTCCACAAAGGCCATACTATGTTCTTCATGGCATTATATGACATGCAGTGCAAATCACCGATTCTTTATGTGAAAATGAATTTTATCAAGCAATAATTAAGTTGTTTTGTCATACAGTATGTTACACTGACATGTTGGTGCTGATATGATAGACAAGTCAATAAAGTGAGTCAATCAATCAAGCTTCATTATTCTCCATGTAATGGATTAGCATACAATTTACTTTAAACAGATCTTTATTCTATTCAGGTCTGTCACAGGTCTTCCATTCATATTCACCGTTCTGTTTGACCGTGGTTGGGCTGGGAGCGCTTCTGAGTATTAGACCTTGAAGGGGCGCTATATAAAACTGCTGCGATAATAATAATTCAATGCCTCGCTTCTGATCTAATTGCCATCCAATTTACCCCTATCATGGACATTTGCATTTCTAAGTGGAAAGCTAAATTCTGGATGCACTTAATTTACATTTTTTATCCCCATGTCAGATTATTTAATGACTAAATGTTGCCATTTATATATATATATATATATATATATATACATTTAATTATCTTTACTGCAAATAAGCATCCATCACACATGTTGGCCTCTATTCCACGAATGACAACTTCTTGTGTACCAGAACTTCAGGGATAGAGATGGACTTAAGAAACTATATATGTTTCAAGGAAATTGAATGCCAATAGCATTTAAAACACAATCACAGCACAGGATTTGATCAACAATGTTTACAAAAACAGCACAGGTTTACAATGTTTACAAAAATAAATGAAACTGTTTTACCTTCAATTTCACCAATCAAGTTGTCAACTTTCCTGTAGAAATTCTTCCAGCTCTGATTTTTTAAAATAGATATTGAAGGATTGAATTTCTCTTTCAATCATTTCTTGGCATTGCTGTTGCAACTCAGCTGCTCGGACAGATATGTTAGGAAAGGCCAAACAGATGTCACTAATTGATCCAGTGGCCATGATCTTCTGACAGTAAGGATAGTAAGACTCCAACTTCAACAAACAAGTATCAAAATCCTCTATTTCCATTTGAATTCCCTTTAATTTCCAATCCCTTAAGGAATATAGACCTTGTAAAAGTGAATTCATATGGCTATCTGTCAACTGATTGAGTTCTTCTATCCTTTTCCCTATATCACATATAAGGTCTCCACTTTTTCCAGTACATCTTCCTTTTATTTCTGCAGTTCTTTCTTCTTCATCTCAAGTTTGGATCTGCACGCATTTATTGCATCAGCATTGGTTTCAATCTCTTTCCAAAGGATCTCAACACACTCGCTACACGAGAACCTTTATGATCAGTATGGTGCTCAATGAAGCAAATAGCACATACAACTGCTTTACAATTATTACAGTATATGTCCAGAACCTTCTGTTCATGCAGTTCACAAACACTTGGTGCTATATTGTTAAACAGAGCTTTTCCACTGTCATGTTCAGTCATTGTTACCAATCTGTGATGTTTCGTTAACTTAAACTTTCAATGATGTTTGCAGCATTTCTGACAAAAATTCTGGCCACAAGCAACGCAGTGTGCGTCAGCGGCTGAAACTTCCGTACCGTCACCCTCTTTTTCTTCTAGACATGCACCACATTTGGGCATCAAAGACTCAGGCTGATCCGAAAGATGTGTCAGCTTCTCAATTAAGATATTCATACAAAGTTCATGAAACCCCTCCGGCGGAATGATGAACATCCGTCTACAGACTGGACAAAGTGTCTCACCTTCAGGTCCATTGTCGCCATCCTCTTTAAGACATTTCATGCAGAATGTATGAATGCACGGCAAGACTATAGGATTCATGTAAACTTCCGTGCACAGATAGCAAGTGGTTATGTCCTCGATGAGTTTAATATCTGCATTTTTAAGTCAATCGTAGCCATTTTAAAGAGAAACAATCGTCATCCTCTACGGCCTGTACACTCTCAGTCGGTTGACTGAACCGATGCGACTGCCGCGTCGTCGCGTTCCTTCTCCTGCTCTTTGGCAGTCTGCGCCCGTGTCAACACACCGACACTTAAAGGAATTAGCCCTGGCACGTCATTGCCGACTAATAGGTCAATCCCAGCGGGAAGGGCATCTACAAGTTTACACAAGACTACCTCATTAACCGTCGGCGAGCGAAGCTGAACCTCAACGAGAGGAATTTCTTTCACCTGTCCCAAAATACCTTGAATCAAGCGTGTGTCTTGGGTCATTTTATATTCACTCGGTGAAATACGTTCGGAATTAAGAAGTGTCTGTATTCTCGCTGTGTCCCTCGAGACCACTACCTCGCTTCGGTCTCCGTTACCCTTCACTAAGTCCATCGTAGCACAAAATGGTATGTACTGTTCATGGACTAGCGACGTAGGCCTACACTTATTATGCACAACAGGTACAGCTGTCCTAGTAATTATCTGAACAGGTCGCGGAGTCTCATCACTGTACGTGTGATGCGAATCCCTGCTCTGTTTATTGTACAACGACCCGCAAGTCGAACGACCATGACATTGTTTCTTGCAATATGAACAAAAAGGCAAGTTCGTAAATGCTTTATGAAAGCCCCCTTTCTTCTGTTCGAACGAAGCCCCCTGCAATTTTTTCCCAGGATTTCAAACTTCGAAATTTGACCCATCCTTTTCAAAATTTCGCTCACCAGCAACTTTTTCCAATTTGAACGGCTTGTAAAGCACCGAAAATTCATCAGCCAAAACCGCTGCTTGTGCCAAAGAAGTAGGCTTCTTTTTAACTACCCAACGATGAAGTTCAGTCGGCAGGCAATGGACAAATTGTTCTAGCTTAACTACTTCTCGAAGGCGTACAATGTCATTGAAGGCTTCCTCACCTTCCATCCAGCTCTTGAGTGGAAGCGAGAGTCTGAATGCGTAATTCGCATATGTTTCCCCCTTCATTTTCGTTAAGGTACGGAACCGCTTTCGATAAAATTTCGGCACCCTTGCATATGCTAACAACAAAGCCTCCTTCAGAATTTCCTAATCCCTGCAGTCGGCAACATTAAGTTAAGAAAATACTTTTTGCGCCTTTCCGGTTAACTGCGTGGGAATTAACGAAGTCCACTTGTCCTTTTGACAATTATGAATTAACATTGCTTTCTCAAAAGCTTGCAAATAATTGTCCATATCGCAGAAAATCGAGGCACTTATTTTACCGCAGTAGAAATGCGAAACGTATCCTGCCACGTGAAGGAATCTGTTACGTTAAGTTCTAAACGTTTCAGACTCAACTCATACTGACGCACCTTCTCGCGTTCCTCACTTTCTCTCAGACGTTCCTTCTCACTCTCCTCTCTCGCAATTTTTTTATTTTTCTCCTCATTCGCAATGCGGAACTTGCGGTCCTCCAAATCAGCTGCAAACTTCGCCTGTTCTAACTGTAACGCTTTGTCTGCCCTCTCTGCTTCCACCTTTACCTTCCTATCTTCCGCCTCAACCTCAAGCTTAATTTTCATTTCTTCCGCCTCAAAGTTTAATTTAGCTAACTCAATCTGCCTCGCACTCTCCATTTCTTCGCATTTGAGCTGCCTCTCGAGTAACTCAGCCTCTTTCGTTACCTTGAGTTCCAAAGCCTTAGCTTTCAACTTCCATTCCTCTTTATGACTCTTTGCCTGTTCCAAGGTCTTAGCTAACAGCTTTTGCAACTGCACCTTAGCCAACCCTTTAATTTCTATGCCCCTATCCTCCAATTCAATTTGCAAGTCTTCGACGGGCATATCAAAAACATCGTCGACCGTCAATAACTTTGTCGCACCCGGCGACTCCATTAAATTTCACACCACGTTACCAAAACCAACCCACGACCAAAATTTGCGTATTTAATCCCGATATGTTGTATAACACTACAGCTACAATAAATTCCACTACAGGAATATATTCACGCCTTTAGTGCTAAGACAAATAAGGTCGCTACTGATTCACGCCGTCGAAATTCGAACGTCGCTACTGACAAAAAACTCGCGCACGCTGCTCATAGGACAAACGCCGCTACGAACGCCGAACTCTCACTTCGACGTTGAGAAATTCGCATTTACTCTAACAAACCGAAATTTCACGACTCCCTCGTTAGCCTCAAAACCCCGAAAGTTAACGACCGGACGAACCCTCACTTGTTAGATTTACGTAGAGTTATAAGACACACGCTAGGAAAATGTGTAACAAAGTATATTTAAAGAAAATATATAAAACATGTACCAACAGATAAGCTTCGTATTAATGTTTATACATTACCATCGTCAACGGGACGGCATACGAAGACGAAATCAGCAGAAGGATTACAGAACATCAACACGTCTGGGCAGCATCAGGCGTACCACGAAACTGTTCCTTAAGTAAGCTAACTTAATTATACAAATGAGAAATGTGTTGGCTGACAAATACGCAAAAGGAGACCCAAGTCTCAGAGACACCGTTCATAGTTGTTTAAAGCCAGCCAAAACACACTCTATCTAGCAGCCAGCACACTCTAGTAGTCACGCCTTAAGTAATAACGCTTATATAGTAGAAGGCACTCCTCGTAAGAGTCACCCAAGCAGAACCATCAAAGGTAAAACCAGATCACCAGTAAGACAGTCCAAGGAAGCACTTTAAGTCAGTAGTAGAATGTGTTAGATACATAGATCAGCCAATGGCTTTAGTAAGCCAAGGACAGTTATCTAACATCTTTAGCGCTTCGTCTGCCTGATTTTGATTAATAAAATAGACATTTGTTCAACCTGCGAATCTTCATATTTCTTATTCGAGGCCACTTTTGTATCAGGATCGTGCAGATGCTTTTTAATACGTTCCAAAATACTTTGAAATATACGGATAGTCCATAATTCTTCCTCAGTCGGTTCCAAATACCTATCATGCATCATTACCGGTATACTATAACCTACAATAGGGCCATCAGTTTTACCAAAACCATGATCTGGTGATATTCCCCATCTTTTTAATGCTAAAGTTGCGATATGAAAATAATCTTCGTCGCCGTTCAGGTATTCATATTTTATCTTAATACGTTGACCAAAGTTGCTCGTCTTACTCACGAATTTAAATATCATTTTATCTGGATTAAACGTGTCATGTGTGGCAATCATTTTTCGTTTTTATATAAAAAAAAGTTTTCTTTAAGCTAAAATATTTTTAAAAAATTCAGTATCTTTTTGTTATAAAGTATTATTCATGAAATTTAAATGGGTACTCGTAAATTTATAGATTTCTCAGCAATGGAAGAAGACGCAGTCTACACGATTAAACGAAGCAATATCTGTACGGCACAGTAGGCTATTTCTACCTGATTACGGTAGAGGCGCCGGATGAGATGGAATATTACATGAGCGTATTCGAGGGGCCATTGTTGGAAACGAATAAAGAGAACAAGACATTTACTTTTACAAAAACGAAGAAAGAAACGGAACCGGAATACATCACGCCGTATATCGTGGTATCTGTAGACAGTGATGTTGTTAATCTTATGGATTAGATTTTCAATGATGTTTCTCATTGAAAAATCATGGCGAATTTGATCATCATACACGAATAACTGTATCACGCTTAATCCATGCTTGCCCAGTTCAGCGTTGAGGCACTGTAACTCATAGGTCTGACATTTTCCAACGGAATCGATTAAAAATTCTTGGTAAGTATTTCCTAAAAAGTGAGATTAGGCGGCTTGTATAAAATAACTCATTGTCCTTCATAATTGCATGCTTTTATCATCGAGTTGGATATCCTTTCTGTGTTTGTATTCCTTCCTTTCAAGCCAATCTTCCAGATTCTCACTGCGAGACATTTGATAGATATCCACTTGGGAAAGATAGGGCTAGCGCTAGCGTCAGACACCCATTCTCCTTCGTCTTTGAACGCATGAAAGGCCTTGTTATTCGCAGATGCAGAACCAGCGTTCGCTTGAAAACCATAATTACTAGTGTTCGAAGTTAATCTCGGCACGTAACCGACTCGACATTTTCTTCCTTGCGCGAACTCGGTCAGCGTTGGAACCCACTGTAGCATGCAGACGTCAGTGTATTCGGTATAAGAACTCACGGATATAACATGAAATCTCCAATACGTGTAATTAGACGAAGGGGGAACGTAAACTTATTCAAATCTGTAAAAAAGAGGAGATCCGTTAGAGAGGTTAGAATATCTGTAAATACTATTCCATCGTTACTAGCTTGAACCTTCCAACTAGCAATAAATTCGGTATTAGAACGGCCCGCGATTATGTAAAATCCCGACATTAACAGAGGAATGGGATACTTCATCTGTATCCAAACATTGGTGGTTATTTCGGAGACCCAAATATCAGAGAAGTGAGAAGCGTTTTGAAAAGCCCTCCACGGGCTGAATTCATGCCAAACACACTGTGATAATCGCTAGCACTAGCTTCGTAAGTTAAACCGTTTATTATCGTTGTATCTGAAGTCATGGTTGGAGCCGCTGTCACGAATGCCCTCAGGTAATCGGCGGTATCTAGTTGTCCCGATATCGCCTGATTGACTAAAGTTTCAACTTCACCAAAGCTCGCGGCCTGGCTGGCGATGACTGGTGGATGAATGTCAGTCGACCTTTTATCGAGTTGCCGCTCATTTCCAAATCATCACCGTCCATGGCGTTCGTTCCATCTCGTTTTAAAAAGGTATTACTCGCTTGTGACAGAGTAACACCTCCAGACACTACTCTCTGAGTTGACCCAATATCAGTTCGTCCAAATTTATCAACAGGCATGCTTTATATATATATATATATATATATATATATATATTATTTAATGCAAATAGTTAATAACTTCTTGAAAATTTACAGCCATCGTTGCTTGTCTTCTTCAATACATACAAACATAAATGACCGCAAAACACTTCACCGTCAGGTTGTATCCGTTCGCTGTTGCAGAGCAGCGGTCTTCGTAGATAGTTTATCAATTCAGTAGGAGGAGGTGATCCGGAGCTGTCGCAATAAATCGTATCATTGGCACGCTTGATCCAACACGTCCAATGTGTTCCTTTGCCGACAGAATAGTCCAGATTAAGGATGCCACACTTGTTCGCTCTTAGCCTCTTCGGTAACTCGTCTCTTAGAAAAACTCCTCTGAAATTATTTATATGAAGTTTCCTTACCTCTTCGATTAGATCCACGTTCGACAAAGCAATATTTGGTAGCGTTACACCTTCGACATCGATTAGTTTAGTGCTCATTTTATATTTAGAGAATAATGTCCATATGCTAAAGTGTGAATTCCATCTTCCTGAATAACTTGTTTGTCGTCATCTGCTGAGAGGACCAGAGGCACATCCCGTAGCCAGAGGCACATCCCATGTGTTGTAGACAGTAATCAAGGGATTGAAGCCTTACTGAAGATTGAGTGGCATAATTTGTGTTTGATTGCTTCGGGCCCAAGCCCAATCTGCCCTTACAAAAGGAGGAAATGTACAGTTATTCTGCTGGGTTTTGAATAATTACTACAGAGCTTTTTATGATGCTGAGAAAAATGAGAAATTATACTGAGGAATTGAATCATATATGACTATTAATCTGTTCTAATACAATGAAATACAATTGTTATTTGATATTTTTCTTCTTACAATTAGTTGAGAAGTGCATACGTGCCTTGACAGTGCAATTACAGTTGTGTTGCAGGGAATTGTGCATAAAATACTTGCTCAAGGTCCCTATACAGTAGTTCCTCAAACAAGGATCAAACCTGTCATCTCCATGTTAAAGGCCGACTGCCCTAACAAATCGGCCACTATTTTGTGGCCTATGCTATCATGTCTTGTAGCTTCTGCTTTGAGGCTTCTCTTTATACATTACTCAAGTATACCCTGTTAAGATACCCATCAGGGGCGCCCAGATAGGGGGGTCCGGAGGCAAATGCTTCCAATTTCACGTAGGGGGAGAAATTATTTTGGTTTTAAGGGGGAGAAATTAGTTTGCCTTCCATACACTTGGGGCCCGGGGGTTTGCCTCCATCACTCGGGGAGATTGACGCCCTTGATACCCATAAATAAACACGGTTTTTCAGAACTTCTCTAGCATGTGTATTGCTCAAGTAAGTACTGTAAAAGTCAAATTTTTATAACTTAACCCAATTAAGAGCAAAGTTTATGTCCTGAAGTCATGTTATTAAGTGAATTTAATTATACTTGATTGGCATGTTACTTGAGTTTGTAATGTGAATGTTGAATGAGTCAAATATGTTTTAGTGTAATTTGTTTGCAAACTGTGTTCATGAAATCAAATTGTTAATTTAAGCAAATTAAAAATTTATTTATTTCATTATGTAAACTATAGGCTATGAAACTTTCCCAAAATCTCGTACATTTGTTTTATATATTTAATAAATAATAATCCAGATAATTGTTTGGTTAAACTACAGCTGCACAAAAGAGCCTCTGAAGACAACTGCGTAAAAGCGCTGGATGCACACTGACAATCGTTGGAACAAGTAGCTTGTCTCTCTAGGGTCTCTGGTGACATGTGTCAAAAGGCGACCCAAGTCTTTGATGAAGTCTATTCCTTCGTTATTGACTGGGCCCATGGTCTCAAAGGCCAATGGAATGAAGAGATAGCTGACAGCGGGCTGGCTGTACTTGATGGTCTTCTTAGTGGTAGCCACCTCCGCTGCAGCCCCCACCGAAGATGACGTCGCTTGGAGATATGAAGGAGCCACGGTGTCAATCATTGTCGCATCCCATATCAGGTTCAGTCCTCTTCGCCATGGGATCAGCGTCAGACCATCAGGGCGTTTTCCGTCCGTTCCGGAGAGTCCCGGGGGTTCCTTAATGTTAGGGAAACCAGCGCGTGTGAGGCTACTGCTGATTATGTCGTTTAATGCTGCGTGCCTGGCGAACCGCCCTGGCCCAAGACCACAAGAAAGCCCGTGTGCTCCTTCCGCATTGACTCGTGACCCACATGGGCATACGTGTGGCTCACAAATGCGTGTCCCCAGACGGAGACCACCGCTATTCCAGATAATTGTCTGATATGATTCATATTATTTCTCATTTTGACCTGCTATTTTTTTTAAAGGGGCCTTTGATAATATCCCCTAAGTTTTCAAGTTTTAAGTTCGCAGAGGAGGGTAAATGACAAGCAAAAAATTATTCATGAATAGTTGCGCAATAGTTTAGCTTTCCAGAGACAACATTTTTTTCAGTGTGTTTTGCTATGTAATTATGTATTTACGGTGGAAAATGTGTGATCGTAATGTTTTTCATGGTTTCTTATTCGAGTCTTGCACTAATATTTTGTGGAGTCAGTGTCGTTTTAAGGGGCATGGGCATACTGGTTAGTAGCCAGAGGCCTCACAATTCAAGGAGACCCCAAATTTTAAAAATCCCAGTAATATTAATGCGTGCGCGACCCCCCAGCATAGCAGAATTGAAACTTTGCCAATAATCTGGATGTTTTCATACTTCTCAATCAAAAGTTTGTTGAACTATGGTTGTTTTTTCGTCAATATAATTTTAGAAGTGGTTAGAGTTGGTGATTCATTTTCCAGTGTGCTGATGAGGCTCTGAGGAAGAAAGCTTACTTATTAATGTTATTCATTGGCATCCCATAGGGTTGTTGACTCTTTTCTAACACAGGTAGCCGAATCCCTATGTGAATATGCATTTACTCATTTTTATAATGCTTCTAAAGCTTTGCTAATGGCACTTTCAGCTAAGGTGATAATAATGATAATTGTTATTTTTATTATTATTATTATTGTTAAAATTATTCGGATAACCCATATGGTGTTGCAAAGTGAAAACTAGAGACTGAAGTGTTTAATATTAATTATTGTATATATAATAGATAATATTTTGTTTTCATATGCCATATTATGTTGTTTTGAGGCTTTGTTTTTGTTAACTAAATCTATTTTTCACTTGATTTGTAGCCTAAATAAAACGGTTGTCACAGTCTTGCATTGCATACAAAACCTTAAATAAATGGATCAGAGAAATATCAGATTAGACAACGTTGCTTTTATAAACATATTTTACAAATATGTTTATGCATATGTGTTAGCTTACAGTTGGCGTTTCCCTAACCCATTTGGACAATTCCCCTTGAAGACATCCGCCCCCAACGACGTAATAAGGCTTGGTTAAGGTTACCTGCTAATAATCCTGCAGGACTATGTTGACGGTTGGCATAGGCCTACTTTCATTCTGTGGTGCCAATCAGCGGGATGCTAATTAGATACAACGCGGTAGGTCTACTCTACATACTCTGATGTGCAGAGGTGTAACAAGGTTTTGAAAAGAGGCATAATTTTAAAAATATTGCCCCCCACTTTTTGAATTTTGCCCCCCAGAAATTTTAAAAATGGGGGGCACAAATTATCTTAACAAAGTCATCTTAAAAGGCCATTGGAGAAACATGAAAAAGAACCGATTTGGGGGGACACATGGAGGCACTGAGCAATAAAACTGGGGGGACTTTGCCCCCCCCCCGGTTTGAAACTATGAGGGGCAGTGCCCCCTGCACTCCGCTTGTTACACCCCTGCTGATGTGTCACTGAAGTTGGTGTTTGCGGCACAGGCCGTACGCAAATAGCTGTGAGCCAGTTTTAGATGCGGACGTCCGTAGGCCTACTCCTCTGGATCACTTTCTGTGTGGTGATCATTTGCGAACGCCCTTAATGGACGATCGGAAACGACGGTTATTAATGACGCGCCTAAACAATACGAATCGTGAAAGTTAAGCTGTAGTGTACCGATATAATTATTGGCCTGCCTGATTACATCGATGTTAAATGAACTCAGAATTAGAATCAATCAATCAATCAAAAAGGCTGCTAACCACTCTTTCATCTTTGCTTGAATTTGTTGCATTATAGAACACCCAGCTACATAATATTATACGTGTTGTTGTCATTTGAGATATATTAATATTCGGATGGAGCATCAAAATGGCTAATGGACGGAGCAATTGGTGCAGACTCTGATCCTGGACTTACACAACAATAATTGACAAGCTAATAGTATTATATCAATTTATTTTATGTGATGTGGAGGGTGGCTTAATTCACCTGGTCACTACAATGGACGGCTGTTGGCCAATATCGTATGTGCCTACAGCATTTAGCCTCCTTCTGTATCAGATCACAGCCTAACAACTCATGACAATATAGCATAGGCCTATTCCTGTTCCGGATGAGATTTAACTCCTTTAGGTACATGTAATGTAATGTAATGTAAATCCTCGAAAATTTCTCAGCGCCCACAAAAGCCACGTTAGGGAGACCAGCTTATTCACCGGCGCTGATATGGGTATGTTCGCTCTGAAATCATTGCTTATATTTGTCGGATGGACATATAGCGACCTTTACAAGGCGACGCCATACCTTTTACCTTGGTTTGCAATTTTGTATATCTTTAAAGCTACCATAAACAGAGCTGCAATGAAAAGATAACAATCTATAGGCCTAAAATAGAACTGAACTGAAGCCGAAGGCAACCAAGTCTCGCATGATGTAACTTGCTGCGGTGTGTTAGTTTGTCAAATAGAAGAAAATACATACATAGGCCCCTGAGTGTCATTTCTCAATGTGTGAACATAGTCCTACACGGTAACTATTTTGGGTTGTTATGTTGTACCAGAATATATGCCTACGTTCACAACATTTTATCCGATCATATATCAATATGATCCGATAAATGATTACTTACCTTATATGTGGACCTTTATGTGAAAAGGGACCAGATTGTCGATATGGAGTTACTGGCACTTCTAAAATATTCAGAATGTGAGTGAAATAAAGAGTCCATCCGCATATTATTCAGCACATATCTCGTTATTGTAGAGACTGGTGGACACAACAACCATAAAATACTCATTTTGAGTAATTTGTGATTAAAACGTATAGTAACATTAAGTCAAGGATTTATCAACCTTTACCGCACTTAATAAATGCAACTGCTAGCACGCCTGCGATTCATAAACCGAAAGCAATGTATTAATGCGCCTCTCAAGTCATCATTTCTAGTGGTTATTAGGCAATTTGAGCTGCCTCCAGCCAGCTGAAGGGCTTCAAAACAATACCAACCATCTGGTCCTTTTTATGTAGCCATAAAGAAACATAAATTTTTTGATGAAATTCTTTTGTTTAATTGAAATTGAGCTTTATAGGTGTAGTACATTCATAGAAGAATGCAATTAGACAAAAAACAAAATATCGAAAATTTTAGCCCAAATCACTTTAGGCCCTGTTTTCTCTTAAACTAGAACCGACGATCTGGTCCCTTTTCATGTAAACGTCCACATATGCCCCCAAAATCTGTTTATTAACACTTGTCATGATTATGTCATTAGCAAGTATACACGTATAGGCTCTATGTATAGGCCTATCAAAGATAGGCCTATACAAAGATAGGCCTATACATAGGGCCTATACGTGTATACGTTAGGCTACAGTTGAAAACTACAAAAATTTCAGAGGAATGTAGTCTATTGCATGCGTGTCTTATTTTTAAAGATAAATTAATTTTTTAAATTTTGCTGATAGTTGGCCGCTGTATGCCCTACTATAAGTTTTGCTTTAAGACTGCAGATCCATATTTGAACCAAACAAAGTTGTTTGTGGTAAACAGAATTCTATCTGTAATTTTTCCTTGGTTTACGCATATGTATAAGAATGTGGCTGGCAGCCGTATTTTTTAGCAGCTGTTAGCCTATATATATATCTTTAAATGACGGCTTAGAGTCTAGGGTATAAACGACGACGATAATGGATAGGTAAACATGTAGGCCTATTAAGGAGGATGTTGGCAAAGAGGGCTTAGGATGAACAAACTGCGTAATGAGTAGCTAAGGGAACTGCAGTCTTCAAATTAACGTGCAGCGATGCACCAGTGATTGTGATGTTCAGGAAGTGTTTCAGATGAAGGAATTCAGGCGATGTTGCCAGGCGGGTGCAGGAATGAAATATGCTGAGCTTAGAATCCACAGTAGACTCGTTAGCGACTTTTAGTTGTCTCGAAACACTTACTTAAAACGAAATGTGGCGTGTCGTCTCAAGGCTCAAGAGCCTAGACCTACGTGTTTGTAGGTTCTTCTGGCATTGATTACTCTACTATATAATTAGCCTCTAGCGACCGTGGGCCCTAGCTACTCTCGTCTTCTGAATCCTGAGCAGACGAAGGACGACGTTAACAAACTGCTTTGAATAGCCTTGCATCATATCCAATTTTATCCACACATAAAGGTGAGTCTGTATACTTAATTAGCAGCGCGCATTATTGCACCCTGTCAGTGACCGGAAATGAAGCGTTACGTGTGCACGTGTCATTCCTGAATGTGTGGACATACAATGTCGCTAATTTGGGTTGTCATGTTGCAGTGGAGCACGCTGTACACAGCAAAAGCTGATCATGTCAATATATTGCAGAATGACTATTTCAGAGAACTCAATTAAAAGCCATTCCCAGCTTTTAAAATGGCGCAGCAAATATACTGATCAGAGATATCAAAAGCTGAAAACTATTTGCATTCAAGAGGAAAACAGTGCATAATGCATCAATCTTATTTTTAAAGATGAATTTATGCCCAGAAAGTCCGAAAACAGGGCACTATATGGAAAACAATCAAACCTTGTACTGAAATCAACTTAGCCAAGTAAGCTAATTACACAGGCTTAGGGCACATGCGGCTGAATTGCTGAAGTTCCAGATAAGATTTTTGATGACCCAGATCACTGTGATCAGTGAAACATGTGGTCAACAATTATATTCTAAGGACTTTCAGCTGATTTTCTCTGTGTGTTCAAAATTGTTCAGTTGTGACCGCAAAGTCCAGACCTCAATAAATTATTGATGTCTTCTTAACGACTGAGCGGAGAACCGATTGTAGGCCCTACTTGACCGGGCATAAAACAGATGCAAGCTTAAATGGATTACGTGTGGGACATGGCGTTCTCGCGCTGGGAACGTCGCACGTGCTATATTGCCAAGATTACTGATCACATCAATATTTTTATTGTTCATTGACGTAGCGCCGTTTAATAAGGTTCAGTCGTCTGATATAAACGACAGTGATATGCGAATCTTTCTGGTCATTTACCTCTGGCACTCCCTCCCTCTTCTACTGGTCTCGGGGATGATGATGATGACCGTGTCAAGCAGGTTAAAAAAAGCGTCAAGTAGGGCCTAGTAGCAGTAGTTCTAGAGTGGATAAAGCAGATCTGGATTCGTATTATCAAGGTCACGCATATCATCCTCGTTATGGATGCGTCGTTAAATAAATAATCATCAGTCAGTATTATCAAGGTATTGATGCTGTAGGTCCTATACCTGTAGGTCAGATTTATTGATCGAGTACCTTTACGAGGCTCACGCTGGATGTTTGTGCCGTCTACAGCATGGTCGCACATAATACTTATGTCAAACCACAGATGCGGCAGATGAACACTATATCCAAACACTACAGCTTCACGCTATATTCAGCAGGCTTATTTTGATGGTGAACATTCTGACATTAAGAACTAAGACGTAGCAGCTGTTCACCATCTGTCGATAGCATGTTAGGGACTTAATTAGTCCTAGAAAATCTACGATCAAGTGATTTGAGGGCAATATTAACTTTGTAGTCAAGTGCCGTTAGCACCCCGACAAAATGGCGACCAGCAAAAGAGTGCCGACAAAAGAGCGCCTGACAAAAGAGCGCCCGACATAAGCGTTGCTATGTAGAGGCAGACATAGGCCTATGTGTGAATTTTCGTGTCACGACAAATGGTTCACGGAAAAAAGGTTCACGATCAAAAGGTTATCATTCGCCCATTTAATTCAGAAGTTGGATCGCGTGAAGATTTCAATATCACTATAGAAGCTCGATTGATGAAGAGAGTTCTGTTCAACTGTAAGGTGGATTGATGAAAAGAAATCTGTTTAACCAGATGCTATTTTGATGAAAAGGATTATAATAATAATAATAATGCGCACCTGTTTCGCCATCTAGGGAATGAATGCATTTAACTACGTCGTCTAGAGAATTACTACTGAATCATAGGCTGTAAATTTGTATCAATATGAAGTACAAAACTTTTTTTTTCCCAATGTCATGCCTACTTTATATTGCACATAAAACCTATCCTGTATCTTCAATTTTTATAGGGGACAGAGTTAGGGAGCTAAATAATAGTTGTATTTCGACAATTATTATCTGTCTTTCATATAGAAGCTGGAACGCTGAATAGGTTTGGCTAGCAGCTGGACCGATATTAGGGCTATAGTTTGCAGCTTTTTGAAAACAATAAGCTGATTATGATTATGGTCTTCGATGCCGAACGTTTCAGAGAGGTCAAAGAAAATATCAAGGGATTATTCATTATTTTCAATAGGAAGGCCTAATACTGTCCTATCATCAATAATTAGGAGCGGATTGGATGGTCAATGATCAGATTGAAACCCTTCATGATTTTCATATTGTTCATACAATGATGCAATTTAATTAGCATGCTTTACTGTTTCACATAATTCATTTTTTAAAGTACGACATGATGAATATTGGTATGTTACTGACCACCTAAGTTATTTACATCCTGCTAAAATAAATCGGTGCCTTTTTATGGCATAAGTTTCCGTTTCAGCAGTGAAAGCGGAGCTCATGATATCCGATAGTGGAGCATGGAACTAGCGTGGAGACTGCCCGAGAGAGAGAGACAGAGACAGAGACATAGACAGAGAGGGAAAGAGAGAGACAGGCAGACAGACAGAAACAGAGAGACAGAGACGGAGAGACAGAGAGAAAGAGATAGAAACAGACAGGCGCGCACACA